>OX637865.1:34035293-34383084 GCA_951802705.1 Netelia virgata | reverse complement strand
GAAAGAGAAAGAGAGAGAGAGAGAGAGAGAGAGAGAGAGAGAGAGAGAGAGAGAGAGAGAGAGAGAGAGAGAGAGAGAGAGAAGCATCAGATTGGCGGAGGTGCTCCTACAGCCAGCCACCCGTCAATATTGCTACCACCTCTGCTACGGGATATATTAGCTGCTGTATTAAGCCGTTTGTAGTCTCTCGTTTACCGCTGGTATTACGAGAATATCCCTAACTAACTACATAACGAACTAAGTATACTTCCTCTCGTCCAAGATAACACGGAATTAATATCATCGAATATGGGGGTTTACCGTCCTGATGAAGGATAGTTGTAAGGGAACTTACCTTCGACGTAGCGCACACAACTGCATAGGTAGTCGTGAATCGAGGTAAATTTCAATTGTTTCCCCAAGTTTCCGGTATTCGTTGACTATAATTATGAATAATAATGTATATCAAATCGCGCTCGAAATTCACCGCTTGTCAACGGCTCTCGAAATAGCCCATTTACCATAAATTTTGTACCATCGAAATTCAATTTATTTCGACAATTAGCAAATGTCTCGATTATCGATTTATACAATTTTCTCGAACCCTAAAACGTCGCTATGGACTAAATTTTCATATCCGGGAGTCGGATTCTTCGCTCAGGACCGAACAATGCTTCGCATTTCGTCATAGACTCGAGGGACTCGAGAGTATAGGCACGAAAGAAGCGAACAAATAAAGAGCGCTGGTCTCGCCTAGACTCGCCGGCGCAAGAAGGGGGGCGGTGATATCCCACGTATAGAAACTAGAAGAGAACGACAGAGAAATGTCGGTGGACGAGTGGATACTTTACCATGCCATATACGCTAACGGCGCACATGCGAGCTAAATCGAGGCTTCGCAAACTTGAACAATATCTCTGAAGATGCTGCGCCGCCTCCACCGTTCACTCGCTTGCCCCCGCGGGCAAACTGTACTAGGCTCGCTCAAACTTACTTTCAGCATCGCTCGTGAGTCGCCACACACGAGTTTCTCGTCCACGTGTGTCTACGTACCTTCGCGTATTTACGGGATCTCGAGATTCTCCAAGTGAGACAGAAAAACGTAGAAAACGAGCCGAGCGAGGACCCGTCCGAGAGTTTTCTGCGTTACGAGAACTTTCACATATTCCACACAACGCACACGCCCCGACCTCGGTCGCGTTTCGCGTATCGTCGTTTTACCCGGATACATACATATATATATGCGTGTATATGAGCGTCTATATTTCGAAGGGAGGAAGAAAAGTAAAAAAAAAGAAGAAAACGGACGGAGACGGGCGAAGAACGGAAGCTTCAACTTCCGTAGTTCACCGTCTAACTTGCCGAACTCGCGCACTCCGCGACATCGATCCATCACCGCGACCGCTTGCACTCGCGTGGCCTAGCTCGTACACCGATGATATATGCACTTGGAAATATTTTTGAAGCTACGGAAGAGAACCGGAAACGTTCTTTCACTCCGAAAAGCAAACTCGACTGCACGCCGATACCGGCGGCCCGAATGGCCTCATAGATTTTGCACTTTGAAGAGTTTCCCCAAACGCGGTTACACGCGGCTCGTAACTTCGACGCGAAACGTTAATGGATATTTGCGGGTATATCGCGGGTCGAGCGGCGAAGAACGTCGGGAAGCTATAGTACGCGGGACGTTTCTACGAGCGGGAAAGGCGCGAGCGTTCTAAAAAAAAGGTTGATTACTTACGAAAAAAGATTTTTTTTGTCGCAACAATTATTCGCCATTATTTTCACGACAAATTATACATTGCTCGTACGTTTTCGATCCAGCCCGGTTAGTAAACGCGGCTCGATATTCACGTTGAAATTTACGAGCGATCGATGGGAAGTCAGGTGTCGAGGGTCATCATCGACCACCGGCTGAAAATGGTGGTCGAACTACAACGTTTTTCCCAACCGGATGTGCGCCTGGTACGCATCGCGGTCCGCGCTGTGCCAACGGTAAATCTGCCGTTCGTTCATCGCCATAAAAACAATGATAGGCGAATAAACGAATTTGTACTCATCAAAATTCCAGTCGGGGGAAAAAAACATGAAGCTGAGAGCAGCGTGCGCAAATCCCGTGAAATTTAATCGTTTGTCCCCCTCCCTCTCATGAAATTTGCCCCGCCGTATAACTTTTTTGGTATCGATGCGGCCTATTCCGTATGTAACTCTACGGGAGTCGGACCATTGGAAATTCATACGTTGATTCATTTCATCGAGTTTGTATCTTTCGTTTGGAAAAAGTTAATGAAAACTTTTCAACTTTTGTCCCACCCACGAATTATTTTACAGGACGACGTTAAATTCTTTCCCTGTGTTCTTAGTCCGGCACTAATTTAATAATGAATATTGAAGGAGCTTTGATATCTTGATTGCGCTCATTGTTACGGTAAGGAACAGACTTTTTAATTGCCCCGTGGCCAGATGACGTATACATTTGTATATATATATATATATCTATGTATAATAATTGACACGGCTCTATTACGCTCGCGAGGAGGGATACCTACCCTCTGGCTCCTCGTGTCGAGACTTCAACTTCCGGTTCTCTCTCCAGAGCGTGCGACATCTTAAATTGGCTTCTCTCCTCGCGAACAGCTCGCGGGGATCGCTTCTCGCGGAACTTTTCTCTTTCCCTTCGGGGGGTGGTATGGGCAGATAGAGGGAGGGGGAGCGTCCTAGCGCCGGAAGAACCTGCACGCAGTGCGACTTGAGTCAAGCAGACTTCTTATTACCCACTTGCAATCCCTTTTCCCGGAGGCTTCGTTGGATTCTCTCGACACCACCAGCCTCCTCCACCTCTCCAACCTCTCGAATCTCATCACCTCTCTTCTTAACACCGACGGATATTTCTAGCTCGTTTTGCCTCAAGTCTCGCACGCTTGAGGAAACTTCCCTTCGAGGAACGAACTTGCGATGGCTCTCTCGCGCTCCCACTGTTACATCGTGCCGTTCTCATCTTCCTCATCGGTTATAATAATGTCTTCTTCTCGCAAAAGCTGGAAGAAAATTCGTCCATCTCCTTCGGGTATGATTAAAGTTTCCTTTCATCAAGCTGCAGCACCAGCAGCAGCCGTCTTTCACGACGAACTTTACGTTCGGTCGACACTCGGGTACCGTTCGTTTCTTTCCATTCTGAAAAAGAAAAAAAAGGGCACACATCGCTAAGTAATAATTCCTAATCGATCGTCAAGCTCTAAAAAAGAAAAAGGAAAAACAAGATAAAAGAAAGAACAGTGCTCTCTTGCCCCACTTTCGCAGCAAAGTGGGACAGGACACCCGAGAAATTCCTCGACTCTTTAAAATGCACGGTGACACGATCGAAGATTTTTGCCGATCGAACTCGCCTCGCCTATTCGAGACCAAGTTGTTCATCCATATCGAGATCCGCTTCTCGGATCATATCCGTCGCATTCCTGTCGCGCACGCCAGCTTCGTCTCCCGGGCTGTTTCCATAAATTCCCATAGGGAGAATGTCGGAAAGCTCGCGGCGAAGATATGAGTTCATACACGATTCAGGAGGTCGTAGTTCCCTCCCCCTCCACCCACTCCGTTACCGTGCACCTTATTGAAATTTTCCTCGCAATTCTCGCTATTCGAACCGTGCCTTCTACAAGCAAGGGCGGGAGGGGGATGAAAAAAAGATCGAGCTATAGCTCGAATCGAGGAAGCGAGAGAGACAGAAACGAACCTGCGGCGCGGAGTTTCTGCGACACCTTCGCTTTTCCTTTTCGTTCCTGGGATTCGCGCGGGAGTTTCGTGAAAACGGGCTGGATATAGAGCGCGAGACAGGCCCTGCGGGATCGACTCACTGTACGAGAAAACTCAGGAAATCCGCTATCCGTCGTTCGACGCTGCGAGAAAAGACGCCTGACAGATCTTGCGCAGCCTCCATGCAGATCCGACCCCATTTCTGATCCTCGGCACGAAAAGTCTACCGTCGCTATACTTCATCCGCGCGGTCTCTCTCTCTTCTCTTCCTCCCTCCCTCCTTCTTTTCCGACTTCGTAGAACACCCACGCTTCCAACCTTAACGACAGTTATGGGTGTAAACGGGCATGACGTTGGCCGTGCACGAGAGTCGTTAAGATCCGAGACCCCCCGGCGTGCGAGGAGTAAGAGAGAGTTAGAGACCGATCAACCGGCGTCTCGAGGAACGAGTTTTGCCAACTACTAGCTGCCAGAGCAGCGTGCTCGCCGCTCTACCGAAGTGAGCGCACGCTCGTTACCGGAGCGCATCGGGCACGGTGGAAGCTGTGCACAGCGGTGAGCGCAACAACGTACATACCCATCCATCCACCTCCGCATCT
This sequence comes from Netelia virgata, assembly GCA_951802705.1. Lineage (NCBI taxonomy): Eukaryota > Metazoa > Arthropoda > Insecta > Hymenoptera > Ichneumonidae > Netelia > Netelia virgata. Next base: position 34,378,756 of record OX637865.1, on the reverse strand, counting down.
CGATACCATTTTGCTCATCCCCTTTGTCTCTTCCTCGTCACCCATCAGTGCTCGATTCTATGCCGGTCTTCGCATAATCGCACGATGCGCTAACTTCTCAGCTCTTCGTCCTGTTAATCCCCCCGACTGTTTACCCAGAGTTTACCCGAGTCCGTTCCATGTTCCGCGTTATCCTCGATTCTTTGTCGAACGATCGGTCGAATCGTCAACGATGCGAATCTACGATTAACCTTTTGCACGAGGAGTTTCACGTTTCTCACATTATCATCTAAGAAAACGTCGAGTTGATTGTTCTGAGAAAACTGGCGCTTTGGTTTCCAATAGAATTCAACGAGGTTTATATAGATGTAGATGTAGATACGGGGAACTTGGTGTTCCTTATCGCGGTTTAATATTCTCTAACTTCTGTATGACGGCATCGTCGGAAGGATACGCTTTCAAAACGATGATGGTATACCCTCCTATCAGAGATTGTCTTCGGTGTATGCTTCGCAAGAGAGCCTCTCTATCTCTCTTCCTTCGATCCTTTCACGAGGACCTTCTCGTAACATCGTCGACGTTGTCCCCATCATGATGGAAAGATGAGAAGATCCTTCGTCCCAACTCCGCGTGCAACCATCGCCTCTCGGGGAAAAGGTCTCTTTGATGTGCGAGCATACGAAGTGGATCTTCTCGTTTTCGCTGGCTTCATTCAATTATATCTTCGTGTCACAAAAGCTGAAAGTGGAGAAAAAGAAACCGGGGCTCGGGACAGCACGGAGACGACGACGGATGAAATTGGGTATATCATTTTCTTCTTTGCTTCGGAGAATTGTGGAGAAGTCACAGCCGCAGCTGTTCGAGGTATCGAACCATTTTCGTAGCGTCACGTCGTTCTTTCGTTGAACGTCGCACAGACTCGGTGTCGAGGAAAATTCACCGTCAGGTCTCGCGACGTCGTGGGTCTCTTTGTGTTGAAGCTCTCAGTTTACTCGAGACTCTTACGACTGTATTTCTCGTGCGTCGTATTTTTTCATAAATTTCTAGAAGAAATTGGAGATGAATGGATGAATCGGGAACAGCTCGATGCGCGTCGCTTAAGCAAAGATTGTTTTGAAGAATTAATGTTGTTATTTTCAATTCATAAAAATATTCGAATGGCTGTAACGTGGGAATTATGGTTATATTCCTCCTTAAGAATTCTGCAGAGGGGGGAGATGCGATCGCATTTTCCCCCGACAACTTTGTCGCTGAAGTTTAATTCAATTGCTGGATCTCGTTTATCTATTCGGTCGAGGAAGTGCTGCTGGTCGCATAATGTATACCATCTTACGAGAGTGGTGTACTCATACTTCGTTACAAGGTATACAGGAAATTCGCACTGCTTTCTGTGTTCACGTTTCTCGCGTATCATCTCGTTTCTCATTTCTGCTTCTCTCTCTCTCTCTCTCTCTCTCTCCCTCTCTGCCTCCCTCCCTCCCTCCCTCTGCTTCTCCCTCATACTCTTTCCTTCACCATAACGTAGCGCAAATGAATAATTTAGCGTCCGCGTCCGGTCGTTATTCGGTCCGAGGTTAGAACGTTGATAACCCCCGGTGGCGCGCGGGAACGCGAGCCAAGAGCGAGACCAGCTTGTGTAGGGAGTTGCGGCAGGGGCTTATCTCCGATCTGTCCAACTTGCTCCGCGCTTCGCGATGGAGAGACCGTGCCGCCTCTCGTTGCTGGACTAGCAGCAGCAGCTTAATGCGTCCCAGTTCACGGAGTCACGGTGGCACGTCGCACTCTACCGCCTTGGACCGAAAGATTAGATGCGTTGCGACAGCAGGAGAACGGACGTTACGAACTATCAAGGACCTGCTCCTACGTTTCGGGGAGGGGGAGGGGGTAAAACAGAATTGGGAACTGGGAAAGGGGCGGGATCTTTAATTCATCCTTGAGACCTCACGTTAATCGCAGCTTTCCATCCGATATGGCTGGGTAGAATACGAGTAAGGAACACCATTCAATCGTTAAGATAATGGAAAATTTGCGGAAGGGCTAATGAAATTCCAATCCTTAATTGCTGGTAATCAATTGTTTTACTTATAATGGCTGTAACTTTTATTCTCACTGGACTCGTAACTCGGTATTGTGGTTATTCAAATCGTAATATTAGAATAGATCGAGCTTTTAATGTGCCGCTTGGTTCGTTTCCGTTTTTTATAAGAATAAAGTTCAAAAAACCATAATTTTACGTTTTGAAACTTTTCACCAATCAATTTCGACAAATTGAAAAAGCTACTCGTGTACTCCCGGTATTTTTAAATTTGCCAGTTACAAAATTAACTTCCTGACCACCCTTGTACTACTCGTAGGATATCAAAAGTTTCACCGAGAAATTCAGAGAAAAAGTACCTCGAGTAGTCAGGAGGATAAACAGAACCCGTTTATCTAGTTATCACAAAAGCTCGTAGAACAGAAGAGTAATCACGGTCGACGGCATTTCTTTTTCACTGTAAACTTTCTCGAGAGACCCTTTCGAAATACCATCTGTACCTCGTCGACGAGAGAACTCAATGAGGTTTAGCGATAACGGATCGACTGCATTACGATTGCGCATATCGTCGTTCAGACCATGCCGCGTATCTCGTGAACTAAATTTCATCTGGACGACCAGCTTTCTCTCTCGTCACACGTTGTTTCGCTGGCACGTGCACTATATCATGCACCTATACGTCGGTGACCGACGCTTCTTTTTGTATTCTGTTTTTATCGATGCACTCTCGAGTTGCCCCCGCCCCGTCTGTCGTAAAAGTGTACATGCTCTCTCTCTGTCTCTGTCTGTCTGTCTCTCTCTCGCTCACCCTCCCGGTCTTTCTTACTCTCGTCGTGTGACTCGTGAACGTGAAACCACAAATTTTACGATCGTTAACGGTACACGTGAGCCACACGTAATTTCTCATTACGGGATCGTTAAAAATTAACGAGAATATCCTTGCTCCACTCGCGCTAAATGTAATGTAATGCCGTGACGATAAAGAGAGAGAGAGAGAGAGAGAGAGAGAGAGGGATGCACAGAATGTTTTCAAAGATCCTCTTTTTGTATTCATTGCTTACCGTAAAATATATTTCACAGTAAAATGAAAGCTTCTACGTAAACGGGTTCTTATCGCTCTGCGTAGAAAAAGAAGCGACGTTCTCGTCGGTAGAACGAGCGAGGGAGAACAAAAAATGAAATAAAAATAACGTTTACGTGAACGGTTATTCGTGTGCCGCGCGGTGATCGCAGCGCCGAAAAGCACCGACGAGGCTTCCCCCTCCATTCTCCGTTTTATAATTTCCAACTTTACCTCAAACGAACCGAACGAGAGGCCGCGCAAGGGAGCTTATCGGGCAAGAATCCGTACTAATAACCTCGATACCCTCGCGCTCACCGCACCGTTTCGCAAATTTGCGTTTGCGTTTGTGTATATAAAGCCGGTGATCAACGAAGCTCAACGTGGCACGCGAAATTAATTACGTCGAACGGCCCTCCGCGTGGCACGGACGTGCCAGAAAGAGAGAGAGAGAGAGAGAGAGAGAGAGAGAGAGAGAGAGACAGAGAGAAAGCGTATTGCGTCACGAGTGCAACCCGACGAGCAAATTCTGAATAATTTGACGCTCGAATCGTTTCGGATTTGTCGATGAAAACGGCGCGTGAGATCGCGAATGCTCGTTTGCTTCGTCGAATTCGTGAAGAAAAATCGATCGATCAATTTGAAAAATCGACGTACAATAATGATTTATTGATCGATATCTCTCTCTCTCTCTCACTCTCATTCACTCACTTCCTCCCTCGTCGACTTATCGAGGATGAAATATAATTTTCCTCGCGATTCTGGCAGACGATATAAACGTGTTTTCATTTTGAATCTCGTACCTACATCTATTATGTATTATACCATACGAGGATTTCAGAAAGTCTAATCTTACCCGCGTGCCGAGCGCTCTTTCTGTATGTTAGGTATGTGTGATATATATGCGATCTAGTCACGCACGTGTTTACCCTCGCCCGACCATTAGATTCTTGGGCTCGTAGCTCTTTCGCCGTTCGTGTAAATCATACCTATATATATATATATATAGCATCGTAAGTTTTTGTACATACCGCACACACATACACACGCACATACATATACGTATGTATTATAAACGAAGAAGAAAAAACCACATAATATATATATATATATATACCGAGGCGAGAGAACTCGTGCTCCAGCTACGAGGATGTACGAGGTCCGAGACGTCCAATAAATCGAATGCTCATACGAGCGAGCGTTCCTCGTGCGATCTTTCTCTCTCTCTCTCTCTCTCTCTCTCTCTCTCTCACTCACTCACTCTCTCTCTCTCTTGCTATACGTTCCACACGTTACAACTTTGGTACAGATATATAGAATGGACATATGGTACCTTATATCCATGTGTATCCCAACGTACACGGTATATGACATGGTCAGAAGGAAAGGGCTTTGCTCTACGTATTTCCGCGGATTGCAACGTGTATTTCTTGAACAAACCGCGAATCCGACATTAATCTATCGGCATTAGTGTCAAGGTGGTGCGCCGGCATAGCTCCAGAGGACGTACGCGGGCGCGCGTTTGATTCTAGCGCAATCAACGCGAGACACGAGACACATCGGACGACAGAACTGTCCACGTGTCCCCGCGTGAGTAGCAACGAGCAAACTTCTCGTGCTTTCATTTCGCGTAAGTACGCTTTCGCGAATTTCGACAGTTGGGAATTAATTGAAATTGGAATATTAATTATAATTAATTATCGTTCACGCGAATTCTCGATCGAGATTGAAGGAGAAATATTTTAATTTTTATTATACCTTTTTTTCATGAAGAATATTTCTCGATGGTTGATCTTCTTTTTTAAATAACATCGGTGAAAAGAAGACTCGCGCGCGCGAGTGATATACGAGATAAAAATGCACTCGGAGAGGAGGATAGAAGGTCCTTTAAACCCATTTCACAGCTCGAACTCCCATGGCTGGTAGCGTTTCGCAGCGACAAGACCGCGGAGAATACGGTGGCGGAATCGATCCAATCGGCGCGCTCTTCTACCTATTCGTTTCTTACTCGCACACTTTATCGCTCGCAGCGAGACAAAAGTTTGCGACTGTATATGCGCGTATGTATATAGAGAACGTAGTGCCGCGCGGATATCAGTACGTTCTGGTGTAAGTTCGTATCTCCGTGTACGAGAGAGAAACGATTCACACGACGATTCGGTGGTTGCGCTCTGTGATTAACGGCCCCGTCCGTTCTTTGCAATCCGACACGTCGAATTAGTTCGCTCTCCCCGTCTCGGTCTTAATTCTTTTTGTTTGCTCCACGGGGCACACTGTTCTAAATTACGAGATCGCTGACTAACTTCCGGTGTCTTCTTTCCCTCTTTTTTTCTTCTTCTTTTTATTCAGGTGAGTTACATTCTCCGGTAGATTCTTCGAAACTTACTATCGACTGCTCCCTCTCGGTTGTCCGCCACTTGGACGTTTCGCGTCTACGGTAATTATAAAACTTGACGAATACGTAATTATCAATTATTAATTAACGATATAAAACACACAAACGAGTGTTTATACGCGAATGAAGAAAAGCGATAGAAAAAAATTGCAAACTATTAAATGATTGTTTGAATAATCGTTAATTCGTGAAAGTCGAGGAATTATTAAAGGATTATACTTATTTTTTGTAATTCTTTTAGAAATTCTTTTACTCTGAATTATCCATTAAAGCCTCGTTTTATGAATTCAAGCGTTGGAAACGCGCGCATCTTATCGCGTCCCGAGTTATAGGTGCAACGTCCCCCCCCTCTTTTTTATCTCGCTGCATCCCGACACTACGGACCATATAACGTTTCTCTCGAAATCCTGATTAATAGCTGGATAATATTGTGCAAACACCGCAATATCCCGGCAATATGTCTTCGCGAACTCTATACCTTATTATATATGGAATACAAGCGAGCTCGGGGTACGAAGAAAATTTCTTTGTGTGTATGTAATACACCCCCGGTAGGTATATAAGAGAAGTACGCGTAATCGCGCCTCGTCCCGTCGTCCGAGCGGAAAATATATTCTTACAATTGCCAAGAGTCGCTCTCGCACACGTGCGACAAAACTCACGGATATATTTATCGGCTCGAAACACCCTCTTTAAACTGTACGCGTGCACCTTTTATGACGTACTCTTACACACCACGCTTTATTTTCTTTTCTTTTTGTTTATTATATTCATGCCGTCTGTCTTTTTCTCATTTTCTTTATCATCTTCGTGCACAACACAAGAGGTCTTGCACAAAAATAAATAAAGAGAAAAGGAGAGGGTCAAAGCCTTTCGTAAGAAGGCATTAAACATTCGTATCTCGCGCATCTTACAGCGCTTTATTATAATCCCCGCGACGCATACATACAAGCCATCGAGACGCAATGATGACAAATGTTTGCGACACGTAGCGAGAAAGTCCTTCAGAGAATCTTCGCGTCGACGATGTTTTTTTCCCTGTCTCTCGATTGATCGATGCAATTTTAACGTGACTTTGCGATTGAACCCAAGAAATCAAATTTCTTTTTCGCGCGCTTCGATACGCGCTTTCTAAATTACCCCGTAGAAGTTTGCAAAGGTACGAGAAGAATCTTGGTGTGATTTTTTTGTCTTTCGTTCGTTATTGCCTCGCGATATAAGCGAGGATTTCCGTTTGTAATTCGTCGCGAGTTAAAGAGAAACGGCACCGAAGATGCAAAAATTCTAGCGGAAGTATGAAAAGGGGGTGTAAGTAGGAAGATCGGCGGGGTTGGTAAAGAGAATTTATAACGTATGGGGTGGCGCTATAACGTTAGCTGTAACAGCCGTGACGTGAGAGGGCACGCCAGACCGGAAATTACTTCACCCTCGCCGATACGTCAAGTCAGGGCGGTTCTCGCGCCGAGGATACTGCAACCCCGGCTTATAATACACGAGAGCAGTCTCTCGACACTCCGTGCTTCTTCTCCTCTATACTCTACCCCTCCTACGTATAACATATTGGTATACGTCGTATATGTATACCGCGGGGCTTTATACGTTATACCTACCGAGCGAGGTATGCGTTTACGTGTGTTCGTGCTGTGGGCACGAACCCTCGACATCTCCGCGGATATTTTTATTCCATTAACGTCTCTCGACTCCGTACCGTACGCGTTTCCCTCCCTCTACACGAACCTCTCGCGTTGTACCTACGACCAAGAGAACCAGGGTTCACCGAGTTCCGGAGCCATTAATCAAGAGAAGAATATAAGCTCCGACTCGGTAAACATAACCCACGGTAGCGAGTGATCCAGAATCCGGTCTCTATTTGCGTCTTTGGTCTAAATCGATCTCATTTCTGCAAATGCATTTCACGGATCGTCTTCTCTCTCTCTCTCTCTCTCTTTTTATATATTTTATAAGTTATTATATTCTTTATATATTATATTTTATATTCTTTATATTTCCGGATACCTGTTACGCTCTTTATATTGTCGTTTAGAATTCATATTCTGTACATTGTTATACCACGGCTGCCTGGATACTTTTTGTATATTACACACGATTATTCTTGTCACTTTGTGTACAACGGCACGATGCTCTCTCATTTTTTTTTATTCGTAGTTAACAATGAATTTGACTTATTTTTTATCGAATTTTCGAATAAAATTATCGATTGACAATGGAGCGCCACGCAAGTTCTCAACTAATTTTGGTTATGTGATAAAATCGTGAATATCGATCGTTTAAAAAACTAACTTGGCTCGTCACTGGCGCGAAGAATAAACCACAATAATTTTTTCCCCCTAACGACGTCGGTGCTTTCTCTCCCATTTCTTCCCCTCAAGAAACACACGCTATCACCCTCTCGAATGCTCCGGGGACATTTACGCGCGCCGCGTCAGACCTGTCTTCCCTCCGACACCATCCGACTGTAATCATCGCCGTAGATTTTTTTGGTCTCCCCTCTGCTCGAGGGTTACAGACTGGAATGTTATTATTCCCAGAGTGGAACTAATCCATCTTGCATCTTTATACCGTCTCTATATATACGTAATAAGCACACATTTTCCCTATAATCGTTGACGATCGACCCTCCCTTGCAATTCGCTCCTCCTTGATTTCCCTCCAGGACAACCCTAGACTAGGGGTTACCACGAGTATATATTCTACTATAGGGTAGGATAAGATGCGCAACAGGACGCGCTGACTATATGGTAGAGAGGAGACGATCTTGTCGAGCGTGTTTCCCGGCTTTGGCGGAGAAACCAATCGGTTGTTAGGATCGTGCGAGCGTTGCGATAAGGTTCTATATGCTTCACCGTCACTCTCTTACTATTATAACCTATATATATATATATATATATATGTATGCATGTATGTATATATGTATATATATACACATAACTACATTCATCTGGCTGCACGAACGCGTAGCAACGAGTCGAGAGTAGCGAGCGCAGCTCGTCGCAATCCGTCAGGCGAATCGCAACAATGCATCCTTGTCGCTGATTAGATGCGGACGGGACGATAACGGAAGACATCGCGAGAGTGGACCAGCAGCAGTAACAGCAGAACCGCAGGGGCTCGGAGCTTGGGTTATATGTACAAGACCATATATATTATATATATATATATATATATATATATATATATATATATATATATATATATATATATATATATATATATATATATGTAACTACTATAAACGTACCATTGCGTACATCCGGGACTCGATAGTCCGTGGTGCATGCCTTCGGGCGATTTGACTTCGATCAGGCAATTCGACGAGCATATATATATACGCTTGCGTCTCTCATTCGCTCATAAAGTAACAGAGAGCTTGGAAATTCGACGAACGGTCGCGATTTAATGACACGAGACGTTGTCCGACGTTATAAGAAAAGAATACACCGTGTGCAAGAAATATTTGTGTCGTTATCGTAGGGAACGACAATATTTATAACAGCGAGACGATAGGCAGCCGGATGATTCACGCGACCGTCAAAGACGTACGACGAGCGATTAATCACCCTGACCCGTTAATGTCACGCGTCGGACAATTTTACCATACGGTTATCTCGTCATGTGCGAAGGATCGATTAATTCGTGGCGATATATGTAATTTCCCCGACGTCGAACGAGAATCGCGCGTCGAGAGGATCGTAGCGAAACGAATAGATCGTCGAGAGTAGGAACGAGAGGATTCCAATTAGCCGTTGTTGATCGTAATAAAAAAAATAGTCGATTCGATGAACGAGCGATGTCACCGCGTTTCAGGTGTCTCAATAACGCGCGCACGTATCAATTGGCTCCTCGGTCGAGAGAGCGTCAAAAAGTCGAGCCACGCCGGTGTGTCTTGCCGACGCTAATGCTTGTCTAATGGACGTAAAATCGACTTTCGCTGGTTTGCGGAGGGAACGAGAGAAAGAGAGAGGGAGAGCGAGAGAGAGAGAGAGAGAGAGAGAGAGAGAGAGAGAGAGAGAGAGAGAGGGGGGCACAAGGTGGGCAATCAACGTTCCCCGGTTACTCATTTACCTGTCCGGTACAACGCGCGGAGGCGTGCCAATCATGTACACACGCACACAGACGCACATACACATACAGGGGGCACGCACACACGTGCGAGAATGCAGGAGGGAAGGTACAGGGGGATTAAAGAGAAATAACGCTGTAAAAAGAAAACAAAGAAAGGGAAAAAAACAACAACGACGACGACGACGAGAATGATAAAATGAAAGGAACGGAAAAAAAAAGAAAGAATGCGAAGAGGAAACACGTGGGCAATCGCGGCGGGGAGACGTGAGTGGTTTTTTTTTGTACTCTTCTTTTTCCCTCATATTCTCCTCTCCACGATTTTTGTTCTCTCCTACCCTCCCCCTCCTCGTCCCGAGACTGCCTACGCACTTTAATCGAACCGACGATGTCTGCTAATAATTAACCGCGTCTCTTCCCTCTCCCGCCCCTCCCCCCTCCCCTTCCCCCCGCCCTCCTCATCGAGCGCATACACACACGTATCCCTCTTAGCTTTCCCGGCGTGTCGGAACGAAGACAATCTCGATTAGCCCCCAGCTTCCACCTTCCCGTCTCTACCGTCTCTAGTGTATATCCTCGCACACGCTTTCTGGCCTCTCTCTTTCTCTCTCTCTCTCTCTCTCTGCGTGTACCGCGCGAAACGTGCCTGAGCGCAGATTGAATTTACGAAGCGTTGAAAATAGATAACTACGAGTGGGCTATATATAACCGTGCGATAGACGGAAGAAATCCTCTTTGCTTTTATTATGCGCGGGGCGGATTTGTATGAGAGGAAAGAAAAAAATCAGTAGAAAGAAAGAGAAAAGAACTCTATATATATTCGTTGTATTAACCACCTGTGCTTGACCGGCGTTGCCGAGAAAACAGGTTTTTGACGGTCTAGCTAATAAATTTTTAAGTTTTAGCGAAGATCGCTAGCCGGTACGCGATCAGCGGGAGAATTGGAAATAAATATAATAAAGGACGAGATAATACCATACGAAAATACGGAATACAAATATTAAATTTTCGTTTCGTTGGTATAAAATCGTGTCCCTTAAATCGAAAAGAAAAAAACAAATAATAAAAAGAAGCAGAAGAAGAAAAAATAAAAAAAAACATTAATCGTTCCATACAAAATGAAGATTTCCCCCTATGGTGAATATATACGCTTATATACATATTATATCAAGGATCGTTCGCACCGTGTATCGAGCGACTGTTCGGACATGCATACATCTTGTCTCTGTCTCGCGTGCGATGATTTCGGAAGTACGATCGGGTAATAATCTTCGCGCACAAACCAGTGTCCGCTGATGGCAAACGGTGTCTATATGGAGCACACCCAAACGTTACGTATACACGCGCGTTACGCATATACATATACACACGTAGTCGACCATACAGCCGGATACTGCAACGCACCGTCTGGTTCTGCCGTATCGGCTCTCGAGTCCGGGCTATATAGTGCAGAACGCATTACAGGATCATTCGAGACGACGGCGGCGGGTCCGAGTAGTCGCTCACGGCAGCGAGAACCACGGACGCACTCGTCAAACCAGTTTTATCGACTACTTCCTTCGGGATGAACGCCGGAGCCAAGAGCCGAGAGTAGACTCTCCTTTGCCCGAGCGAACGAGAAACAGGTAGGCCCGAGTCTCTGCGATGTAAAGTCCGCGTCTATACTACGCCTGTATATACCGCCGTTTTGCCATGGCAATAATACTATAACTCGTTTACCTATATGTATACCGAGACACGCGATGTCTCGGTTCGGGCCCATTATCTTTTTTATATCGATGATTAACGTCTTAAACGAGCGCGTATTAAAATAATATATTTTTCGGGGCATGCCTTTATTCAAAAATAAATTTAAAAAAAGCACCGCGGACGCGGCCAAGCTCTCGATAACTTATAGAGTCGATATTGCGTTTATTAAAATTTAACGAATGTTTTTTATATTATTATTATTTTTGTTTTTATATTGAAAGAAAAATATGTCGAGCGGTAGAATTTTTGAAATTGAATAAAGTACGAGATGTTTGTATCGTTTGAGGGGAACGAAATAAATATCTATAAATCAAATTCAAATTAGTCGGGGGTAGTCTGTCGAGTCGACATGGAAATGCTCGTATATATGTGTAGCGTGTACCAAAGTATAGTACATAGTCATATATATATATATATATATATATATATATATATATATATATATATATGAGAGTGGCCTCGGGCAATGCGCCGGACGAAGCACCTTGCACTTGGCTCAGTGTGTTTTGTGTTCCTCATCCCCGTTAGTGATAGATCGTAGCCGTGTGGCCGAGAGGTACCTTTCTCCGTTGGTCCCTTCGTACAGTGAATTACCCATTCTTCGTGGTGTACACTGTACCTTTCGGTTATCCGAGCGACCCCTGCTGAGGTTCTCCTCGTTCTCTTTTACACACTCTCTTTCTTTCTCTTTTTTTTTTTCTTTCTTTTTCTCTCTTTTCTTCTTTTCCACGGTAGGTAATATTACTGTACGATGCTTCTCGAGGTCCCGGAACGGACACAGTGTGCGAGCCCCGAGGATATACCAGCTAGTTCTTTTACTGTATAATACCCGAGGAATATATATACGTGTGTATGTTACAAGGGAGTGTGTGCGGTGTTTGCCGAAGAGGCAAGGGAACCTCTCGCAAAATGTGATGGGAGACCGAACGAGAGTGCAGCGTCCGGAAACTCCAGGAGGAAGAAAACAAATATCGAGGAAGATAGACGGAAATATACATATGTATACGACCGCTCTCTGTCTTTTCGTCCTCTTCTGCTTTTTCTTCTTCTTCTTCTTCTTCTTCTTCTTCTTCTTCTTCTTCTTCTTCTTCTCGATCTCACAGTCGGTCGAGTATCCACCGCCACTTCGCCATACTCATATTCTTCCACTCGGCCAAGACTCTCTCTTTCTCTCGTTCGTCTTCGGGAAAAAGTATTCATCGGCATTGTCGCACGAAAGGCGAAAACCTTCGCGGACGGGGCTGGCACTCTCGTCCATCCGATGCCCTCGAGGCACCGCGCGCGCGCGCGCGCGAGAGTGCATCTACGGTAAAGAATATACGAAGAGAGCAGAGAACGAGAGAAAGAAGAGAAGAACAGCACAAGTCTGGGACTGTGAGCGAAATAAAAGTCTGTTAGTCGCACCCATAAGTCAAATGACACTCTTGTTCTCTCCTTATATCGCGACGTATAATGCGGTATGGACGAGGAACGAGCGAGGACAGTGGTCGCGAACAATGCGAATCGCCCGCGCCTTCGACGTTCTTTCTTTTTCGTTCTTTTTCTTTTCATCTTCGCTTCGTCCAATTCTACGAGAGGCGAATAGCGAGAACGTATAAATATTTCAATTGATTCGTATTATGCTCAGGGCGATGTAGACGTGTGCGAGCGCGACACACGCGAGACATAACGTATGTGGGATAATGCGGGGGAATATGGACCAGGCCGCGGAAACGGACCAGACGATTTTTTCGATGCTGGAATAAATGAAAACACGCGGTATTTATGAGAGTCTCAAGACTTCGATGGTATTTCTTTGTAAAATGGTGAAACTCGATCCTGGTTGTCGCAATCGTTAATCAATGACAGCTTGAACCATTTTCTCGTATCTTTGGTGTAATATCGACTGCAATTGAGTTGATAATATCAATCATTGTTTTTTTTTTCAGCTATAGCAATCAGCTTTTATTTATACCGGGTAATTTTGAATCTTTCCAGTGAATGCGAGATTCTTGCCTAATATCATGCTTACTGGAATTTTAGTAAATTAGTCGCCCATCGCTCGACTTACCTATCCTCAATTTCTCCACCTTGATACACCTACACTTATCTGTCCCAGAGAGCCCTCGAATACTTTAGAGTTATTAAACAGTAGTTCCATCTTACCCGACTCGGATCGTTTATAAATATAAAACCGACTCAAATATCGAAAAGTTACAGCACGATGGACCACAAGAAAATCTAGTAGACATTTCCTTGAAGATATTTCGATCTCAGAGCTTCTATTTACCTTTTAATCGCTACGTGGGCTTCGATGGTATTCTAGTAAGAGATATTTATGTGGTCCATATTACCCCGTCTCACACTATAATATCGTGTAGTTGTCATGAGACCTTGCAGATAGAGCGCCGGCGTGCACGACTCTTATAATTAATGGGTCTATCGAGCATGTGCGCGTGCACTTTCGCACACGATCGCGTTTCTAGGAATTTCTCGAAATGCCTGTGTCATTTTCTATGAGTCCAGGTCAGACGCTAGAATCTCGGGGCGACGTGTATGCAGGCGCATGTTCCAGCTGCCCGACAGCGCTGCTTTAGGTGTCACACATATACCTATATATGCATTACATACACACAATAGTGTATTTACTCTTGTGCAAGATCTTGCGAAGGCTATATTCTCGCGTGATCGATGCTTTTTCTCGTGGGCAACGCACAATCGATTACGCAATATCGCCGAGTCTCGGCGCACAGTGGAATTATATTATTATTATATATATATATATATATATAATAATACATATGTGATTCGTAACGTCGGCTGCCAATCAAGCGATCAGCACTACCGCCAGTGTGGCATACCAGCATGCTGTTCAACCAAATGTTTTCCAGAGTTCAGCGTCGGTATTAGATATATAATACGTGTTCAGTATGAGCGAACAGGCGAGAGCTCGGTCACCCCGGCTTCCCTTTAATCATCCGTGCTTCTCGCTTTCTCTCGATCTTCTCTCGATATATATGCACACCTGAAACGAGACCCTGCCCACTTAATTTACGTTCGTGGCTAATGATGATACGAGGAGGAGGATACGGAGGATACGCAAGGATCGTGCCAATTCGATCGAGAATGGAATTTAAAAGAAATCGATATAAACGATTACAGTCCATAGCCTTGAAAAATAATGTATTTATTATATATATATATATATGTGTGTATTAGGCTGGTTTCACCCCTCTAGCCATAACGGGTTGGATACTTCCCTCGCAAGCAGAAGTAATAATAATCATTTCAGTCACATAAATAATAAAAAAATGATTATAAAAGAGTGAGGTATTTTTATTTCTATATTTTTATATTTTAATATATGCGTGCGTTGGACAATCATCAGCAGCGATTTTTAACGTACCGCAATTTATTAAAGAAATAGGTTCGTGCTGTGACTTATTATTAGTATTTACAACAGAGATTGGGGGGAGATCAGTAACGCTCGACAAAAGTGGAAACCTCGAGAATTTGTTCTGCGACATCTGAGTGGCCAAAAAGGAATGTCGTTGCATCAGACGCTCGAAGCGAATGATTTTCAAAATCGCATTAACTTTGCAGCAAAAATTTGAAGGTTGTATCTGTATTGACGATGTATCTCCATTCTCGTTCGTCCCACAGAAAATTGCACGAGTCACTTTTTAAAGAGCTCGCAAAGTTCTCAAGCACGAGTCAACGACCATCCGGATATCTCAATTTTTGTGGCCATGATGATACTCCGAAAATCGCAGATTTTCAGAACCAAAAAGAAACCAATGGGCTTCAAAAAAAGCCTAGGGAATGGGGCTAAATTTTGTTTTCCTCCAAAAACCCTTTATTTCATCATATTCATGTTACGCGGGAAATTTCCGATTCCGCAATGACCCTACAAAGTCTTTTTGGACGAAAAACAAAAATCGATTTTTCGCCGGACCCGAAGTTCCGGAAGTTATCCCAAACTTTGGACTTTCGACATCTCAGAGGGGGTCAAAATTTGTATTTTGTCTGAAAAGACTTCATAGGAAGATTGTAGAATCAGAAATTCCCCGCGCAATACGAATATCACATTGTTATCCTTGCTTTATTACAATTTGTTCATCAAGAGAGAGAAAAACGTGAAAATTCCCATTTTCCTGCTTTATGAATATATCGATATATATATGTATGTATAAATAGCCACTGTATTTATTACGGCGTGGCTGTATGTACGTCTCTACGTCGGCGCGTTGACGATGATAGTGATGGGAGTCGATCGCGACGCGATCGTCCAGGCAGATTAATAAGTCACTGGCGCGTTTATGAAACCAGCTGAGATACTCTCACTCTCGGACATGTGGTCTCGCATATTTATCCCTATACCATACATATGAATTTGCCCCATCTCCGTCGTCCGTTCTCAGCTTTTTCTCATGCATAATATACGAAGGAGACAAACAGGCGTAGACGCATAGCCTCGAGAGTCGGTGCAAAATCCAACAGCGGCAACAGATACTCACTTTGCCGATGTCTACATGTTCAAACAGCCGAATACGTGTGGAATACGTGTGGTATACGTGTATAGGTGTATGGATATAAGCGGAGCTCATCCTCCAGCGTGACTTGTCCTCGCGTTGTGGCGCTGTAGCAAAACATCAGCAGCAGCTTCGACTCTCATCTCGGCTACTCGCGAATCTCGATGCGTCTGTGAGGTTGAGGCTTTTTTTTGTACTTGTTTTTCTCTCTCGTCCTTTACGTCTGCCTCGTTTCGTCCCTCCGAGTCACCGCTTCTTCTGCTGCTTTGCCTTTCATTTCTCGTATCCTTATTCTCTCGTAGCCGTTGGTGGATGCTCTCCGATCAAGGACCAGTTTTGACTCGATGAGATCCACCGACCGACGTCGTCGGCGTCGTCGTCCTCGTCGTCGTCGTCGTCGTCGTCGTCGTCGTCGTCTGTTGTCCGGTGACTCATTGTCAATGACCGAAACGATTTCAGCTCCAGACCGGTTTCGTGACTTTATAAATAGTGGAGGGACACCGCGTGTGTATACATATACACATACTCACCCACACATATACGCATATACAGGCTCTTTATACATAGTAAGTACACCATGTGTGTGTACACGAAATGTATACGCGCACGAGACGTGCCAATTTCAGTGTCACTCTTCTCGAAACGTGTTTGCCAAATACGCGAACCTCGCGTTGCATCCTTTTTTTGTTATCGGGAAGATAGTCGAGTCCGACTTCTTTTTCTTCCCGGTATAAGTTCAAAAGCCCTATAGCAATTAGAAACGAGATTTTGCTTGTGACATGTTGAACAATCTGAAATTAATTCCAACGACGATGACAACACGCGCGTTGATCGAGTCGATCTCATTGAAATAAATTCAGTCTTATTCGATGAAGCTTTGTCCGGATCGAGATAAATTCGCTATTCAATTGAGAAGTCAATAACCTCATAACCTACGTAAAATTAGTTGGACGGGGTACAAATTTGTCACGATCGTTTCAGCGGGCGTTTCGATAACTCGATACGCTCGTATATCTTCGTTTGGGATATTTTTCGCCATCTGGCGCATGTCGAGACTTTCTTTAATTCACCTCTCCTTCCTCGGTGTTCTGTGCTAACCGCGTATGCCGGGATCCACCTTCTAGAGGGTTCTTCAATTTCTCGACGAGGGTGAAGCACATTCCAAGCGAGGGGAAGATCCTATCATATATATATATACATATATCGATTTCTTTTAGTCGCAGGAAGCGCAGCTCCCGAATATATAGCTTCGAGCACGAATGCGGCGATGAAAAACAAAAGAAAAATAACGGTGGGGAGCAAGAAGTGGTGGAAATAGTGAGAATATGATACCGGGCGTCTCATTGTCGCCATAGTCACGTGACTTAAATATATATATTGCACTCTATGCAGTTTGACAATTTTTTATATTATTTCAATTTCAGTGCAGAACGTCGCTGTGGGGTGCTCGTGTCAACGTTGATTTTTCTGGAGAAACGACGGGTTATTAGTCTCTCTCTCTCTTTCTCTCTCTCTCTCTGTCTCGCTTTCTATCTCCATCTCCACCTGGCCCAGACCTTTTCCCTCTGCCCTCTATATTTATCATTTTTACCTCGGCAAGTGGATCCTTTCAGTTCACTGTCATCCCGCAGGATATCTCTCATACTTTTCCTTCTCTTTTTTACATTGAACGTATGAAGCGTACGTTCTTTTCCCTTTTAATACCGTGAATTTCATTATTTATCTTGTTGGTTTTCATCGTTTCGCAATAACGCACGAATCACGAACTCACGTACTTTGTCAAGCAAATTAATATTTGCGTTATTATACACGGTGGATCGGTGATTCACGAACGAGAGGTATATTAATGTGAGAAACTGACTGGGGGAGAAACATTTCTGTAGCGAAACTGATTAAATTCAATCGCTAAAGTGTGTGTGTGTGTGTGTGTGTTTGTGTATGTGAGAGAGAGAGAGAGTGTGTCTGTCCTTGTCGTTATAACTCGATATGTAAATCGATGTTACAGCCCGGCGATGCAACAGCTACGCCGTCGACGAACAGTATGTGTACGAGTGTATACGCTATAGTATATTTATGCATATATGTAGATATGGGAATAACGAAGAACGATGGGAGGAGGGAGATGGGTGGTGGGGAGATGAAGCCAGTGAGCGCAGTCTACATTCACGATGCTTCTGTCATTGTTTGCGAAACCACGACAGCGAGGCCGATGAGCTTTCCGCCTTTCCGGACCTGTCCTAAAGAGCTTTAATTGGAGCCTTGTCGTTTCATATTACTGTCACTAGAGATGGTCTGGTTATTCTTCCAACCCTCCTTCTTCTTTCCGTTTCTTTTTCGCTCTGAAAGCTTTTTTTGTCTCATTTTCGCTCCCCCCCTCTCCCCTTCTCAACGTCGTTGTGTGCGTAAATTAACCTCGAGACCCTTCTAAACGGGGACGTATTGTTTTAATGTCGGAAGTTGGTCTGTGGCACGAGAGAATGTGACGGGAATCGGACTTCCGCGGGCGATGTTCGTTCGTCATACAGCTAGTAGTATTTTCTGCCTACATTTTTCTCGATAATGTTAGTTTAATGAAAAACTATTTTTTACTCTGCAATCTGTATTATTATTATTATTATCGATTGCTTATTTGTATCACGGTTAAAAATAACATTTTAATTTAAAAAAAACCATTGATTTCGATGACTATACACGATAGTTTTTCGCTAGAACTGATAAGTTCGCTAACTACGATAACCGCGTGATATCTCGAGTGTCTCGAAAAAGTTTATTTCACTCGTGACACACGTCGCAGAGTTCGAAAGTGTAAGACAGAATTTCGTTGATACGTTCGTATAAAAATCGCGGATGATTCATCGTTCGCCGAGACAAAAGTTCCATTAGTTCGTGGCCAGATCTGCGACAACGGAATAATAAAAATTATCCATCGCGAGATCTCGTTCGATAAATCTTCGCGAACGAGTCAACAGAGGGGCCACCGAGAGAGAAAATGTCGCGGCACTTCTCGTCCATCGGATTAGAAGAACTCGAGCTGACGAGCTTAATCGTTGATTTTTATTAAATTTTTTTCTATTTTTTCTTACCTCTCGTCCACGAGACTTTTTATAAGTAACGCGGGGCTATAGTCACGGTGGGAATCCGCGATATCTCGAGGATAGCCATCGTCTCGCGTGTCGCGTTATCTACTTTGGTGTAATAATACCGGCCGCGTACACAACGGACGTGAAACGGAGGGGGAAAAATCGAGACTTCGATGTAATCGCCTCTCGCTCTCGTGACCGACCTCGCGCAGCATCTTGCGTTACAAACCGCCCACATCCGATCGAAACATTACTGAAACTATGCGGTACACATCGTGTCGTGCACGCGTCTGCAATACCATCGGAAACCCACAGGCACGCATAATTATCATTCGCGCGAAGCTTCGTTAGTGCGCTTCTGCGCTCCGTTCTCGGCCTCAACCCTCGAGCTCATCTCGCCCTCGCGTCCCACCAGTCGGACGCGAGCTACCTCAGAGTCCATTTGCGCGCACGCGAAGAATCCTGAGCAGTATCCGAGTAACGTAAACTCGTGGTAACGCGATACCCGCGATTCTGGTAGCGGCGGTACGGCAAGCGCGTATTCCGAGTTTCGAATTACCTCGAGTGCCCACAAATTATAAATATGCGCGGGTATGTTTGTACCTTACATTGGTAGACAATGGATCTGAAAAATTCCAAGCACTCGCGGTACAATAATTCCGCTTTCGAGATATTTTCTTCTTAATTTCAAGGCTTTGGGTCGTTCGAGCTCGAACAAACAAAAAAACATGATTTGTCTCGTTCGCGTGTAGAATCGTGTGCGTTAAATCCATTCGGTCGGTCGTCTTCTACATTTTCCAAGATGCAAGAGCCAACCCCCGTTGGCACGCGCGATAAATACAAACTTCGTGATGTTTTTTTACCTTCGTTTTTCTCTCTTTTGCGTTTAACTTTTTTCATCTTTCATTAAAACAAAAATGGAACGTCTGCGAAGCTTCCTCCGTGAGGAAGCAATATTCGATCATACGTCCGGCGGTCGAGACTGTCTTGTCGCAATTAACTCGACGGAAAAAAAAGTTGGCAGCTCGCCCGGCTACCGTGCTCGAACGATTTGCTCCGACGATTTTGTCCCCTGGCAATGGCGCCATTTTATCGTGTTCACCGTAGTCACAAAACGATCGTAAATAATCTGTTCGTCCGATACAGACGCCGTTCGCTCTTTACGCAACTCGATTCGTCTCGAAGTTTAACGAGAAGGAGCTAATAGCAATTCGCCCGCACTCGATTTCTTTCGATTTTGACTCGTGTTCGCGGGAGGGCTTTTGCTCTTTCTCCTTAACGTACCCTCGAGATTGTCGTCCTCGCGCACATAAGTTCTACTCCTGTTCGCGCATAAAGTGAGCCAACTGATATAGTTGCAGAAAACGCCGCGACGCGGCGTGGGCGTCGCTCGCTATGCGAAGAGAAAGTGTTTGGCGTTGTACAGGATTTACTATGGCACAGTCGCTCTACCAGAGAGCGCGTTAATTTATGTAATGCCGATTTACGCCCATCTGGCATGTTGAGAATATATATATATATGTATATACGTATACATGTCAACCGTGCACGCAGGGGGTTAACCATACTCGATATACAGAGTTTTCAAGTTTCTCGCTCGATTTCCCGCGCCCCCCCCCCCTCTCCCCCTTGCGCGTCTGTCTCGTTAACTCACGTTGCAAATCGTCAATTCTCGCTCTGTCTCTCTATTACTCCCGCGAAGTGTTAGAAATCCTTGGAACGTGGCTCGTTAAATCCTGGAGGATTATCCGTTTCACCGAGCTGACTCTCTCGCCTGTCTCGACTTTCCCATCGGAAAAATCGCTCGCGTTCTCGACCTATTGACGCTTTCAACCGGTCCGACGGGTAACCTCGATATATTTCAAACCTAGCCCGTATCATAAATTAATAATAAAACGTGCGAAACACGCGACGGATTTTGGAATTTATTGGAATTTATTGGAATTTATTTTTGCTATTACGAATGAATTTGAAAAATTCGTCTATTTTATGTAAAACGTATTTTTCGTCGATTGCGACGCGATTAATTAAATTTCTTTACGACTATAGGTATAATTAAAATAAACAATAATTTTATAACGCGAAATTTTACATAAATTAAAAATTATACGAATATAAATTTGTAAAATGGCGCGTTTTTTGTTGTTTTTTGTTATTTTAAAATTCGACCGACGATTGTGCAACATGGTGAAAACGGTGTTTAATAAATGAATCCGGTTTGCATAACGTCAAATTTATTCAAACGATATAAATTCATTTCGTTGCGAATATTGCATTATCGCGGCAGATCACGAAGCGTATATAACTCCTACACAATTTTTTTCTCAGCAATTATGGGTGGAATAGTCGACGAATATAAACCGCGTTAGAAATATCCAACGCAACTCGTGCGTGGTATACTCTTTGCGGCGAAACGGCACTGAGATGCTGGTTGTTTCTCTCTCTCTCTTTTTCTCAGGATAGAGGGGAAGAGCAGCTGACCAAGAGTGAGAGAAAGAGAAGGAACGAGTCGATGCACCTGCCTGGGACTTGCGAGTGTAGAGGGAAGACAAGGTCTCGCGGCTGGTTCTCTCTTGGAGCAAAGAGGCTGGCCGATCTCCTCCTCGAACCTCTTCGCCATTCTTCTTCTTTCTTCGTCCTCCTCTTTCTCGCTGTACCCCAGAGTGAATTTTTCCCTTCGTCCTCTCGTGCTGACTATCTTTTTTCTATCTCTCTCGCTTTCATTCTCTCTCTTTCTCTTTCTCTCTTGCTCTTGTTCTCTCTCTCCCTCTCTCTTATTATACCCAACATTGCGTCTTTCGTCTCTCTCGCTCGTTCGCCCTTTTGGCTTTATGCTCTCGTCGATTAACCCCCTCCTGTTTTGCCTCGTCTTTCTCATCTCCGCTCCCGCTCCCCCACCTCCCTTTCCCTCCTCCTCTCACTCTCTCTCTCTCTCACTCTCCTCGATGCTGTCCCTATTTTGCCGTTGCAGCGAGTGCAAGACGCGCAAGAGATCGTCGTCCATCCCTCGCAAGGCAATGCACCTCGTAAGAGCGTTGAACCCGATCGTTCTTCGCTCTTCTTACTTTCTCTCTTGCTCTCTCTCTTTCTCATCTTTACTTCGTCATCTTTCTCTTCTTCTTCTTCTTTTCCTTCTTCTTCTTCTTCTTCTTCTTCCTATCTTTCTTCCCTTCTTCTGCTTCTTCGCCTCGTTCTCGTGGTTCCTTTTTGTTCTTTTGGTATTTTCTCGCACTGCTCTCTCGGTTCCTTTCTCTCTCTCTCTTTCTCGTTCTTTCTTCATGCCAGAAATGAAGCAAACGAGCGTTCACTCCGGTGCATCTCACATTCTCGCTCTCGCGAGGCAGCGAATCGGTTCAACAATCTCGATAGCGCAGCTCGCTGAGAAATTAATTGGCCGCGCAAGAACGCTCGAAAGCATGCGCGTATGCATCTCCACCCTGCGTTCCTCTCTTTCTCGCATCGTTTCGTTCACTCTCGCGCCCACGTACGTCCCTGATGTGCCAAAAGTTTTACGACTCGCGAGTAATATCTGCGGAAATTGATTTTTATTTTCGTTTTTCTTCTGGAGCGGTGGCTGCTTTTATTTCTTTCTTCGAGGCCTCGCTGGTTCCAGACTGTTTTACACACATGGCAAGAAAATCAATCGGGCACTCGTTATAAAGGAACTAATTAAACGGTTATAATACTTTAATCGATGGAAATAATGATATTTTAATTACGATCATTCTTAATTATCTGCAACGAGTTATTGCGTAATTCGAATTTGAGAAAAATGGAAAAAATCGTCCCCGAAAAACTCTTTGAATGGATTTTACGTCATTAAGTAATTAAGATTTCAATGAAATCGGTGGTTCTGAATGAAGTCTCGTGAATCACGTTGACGGACGATTTCACGTGAACACGTTGCCGGGCCGACGTCGTTCCTCACTCTTGACTACTCGAAGGAAAGAAGGGATGAGGAACGAGCCCGAATATGAGGCCGACGACGACGACGACGACGACGATGACGACAACGACGACGACACCCGCGGGAGCCGCCCATTGTTCTACCAGAGTCGAGGCGGGCATTACGCCGTGTGAATAAAATTGGGTCAAGTAGCGATTAACCCCGTCCGTCTCGTAGAGAACGAACGGAGCTCTCTCCACGGGGAGTCTCAGCCCCCTTCCCGATGACCACGTCGACGGCGACAAAGCTCGCTGAAAAGGCAAGCGGATTTCTCTCCGCAAAGATGATCGGTCCGAGAGAATGGAACCAACGAGAAACGACTATAGCAGGCCCAAGGTCTGCGCGACGCGTATATGCAACGACGGCGTTTGAAACGAGAAGACAATGGGAATTATTCGCGAAGTGAAAAATGAGAGCTAGGCGAGCCCTCGCAGGGTGGATAAGCAAAATGGACAAAAGATCTTTTTCTCTGGTCGGAAAACAATTTTAAATACCAATATTTTTTCGTACCTAAAAAATGAAACGTTTCAATAATCGAAAAGAAAAAAACGATTTTTCGATAACCGATAAACGATAACCGATAAACATTATTATTATTTTTTTTACATTTTACATAATTCGGCGTTAAAAAGGTCTACACGAGCGAAGTGTCCCTGCTCCGGTAAACCGGTAGTTCATAATGAATATAATAATACGGAGTGAAGTGGACGGATGGAACACGCGCAATTTTTTTATATCTTTATTGTCATTATTATTATTATTATTATTTTTATAAAACATATCCTTGTCATCGTCGTATATACAATCGTGGCGAAACTTCATCTCGCCGGTGTGCACACGTCTGCGAGTAGGTACTGTGTAGACAAGGAACAATGCAACGCGACGTGCGTGCGGACGGATAATCTTTCACCGTTTTGTGTGGTACCTACAATGGCGTGTCACGTTCCGGCATCTCGTACGTGTTACCTCTCTCTCTCTCTCTCTCTCTCTCTCGCTCTCTCTTCGTCTCTTCCTTCGGAGATCCTGTTGTGTGAATCACCCGTCTTTTTCTATTTTTCCACTTTCGTCGAGCAAGTTCCGCTTGGACGCGAGAGGAACGCGACGTACTCCGAAGCACACGAAGAGGGGTACTCGATGCCCTCAGGGGTGTCGTCAGAGGAGACGCACGTGATCGTCGAGACATATTAAAAACTCAGAAAAAACGTGTTTGTCTACTATATATCGCAACGACTGTTTGGAACTATTGACCAACTTATTGTTGCGATATGTAGTAGTAATAATAATAATAATAAAATTATGATTCTTTTTATTTATTTTTTTATTTCGATAGTTTCAACTTGTATTTTATGGGATTGCGGTATTAGGGTAGGATTGTATAACCGAGGAACCTGGGGTTTAGTCGCTATCGTCCGACACTTTTTATGCCCTCGAGACAACTGAATAGACAATTCCAAACTCATTTTTTCGTGACACTTTCGAGATTTTAGCGCGTTTCGCGAGGCCATAAAAAACATAAATATAAACAGAGGAAAAAGAAAAACTTTGCTGCGGCACTAACTCAAGATAACTTAAAGCTGCTGGGTGCTTCGCCATTCATCATATCTTCTTGCGCCTCGTATTTCGTTGACATTCGACCAAAAAAAGACGGCGTGTTGTATATCACGCGTCCCGTCTGGATGAGCCACCGCTCATTAAAACTTTGGAGTTTTCATTTTCTCGTGGGACTTTTCTCAGTTTGTCGAGGATTACGAGCGTTGGAGTTCTCTTCCTCCCTCTCTTTCTCTCTCTCTCTCTCTCACTCTCTCTCTGTGATGAGAAGATGAAGAGTGAGAGAAGGACTCGGTGGTTGTTGGGTTCTTTTTTTCAGGATGGTTATAACTGCGAGGAAACGAGTATGTGCGAAAACCTCGTCGGACGATAACGTCCTCTAGTCTCATCCCCGCGTTGGCAATATTCCGCTCATTTTCTCTCTCTCACGTCGCTGAACTTTGAAGTTCCAATCAAGATTGATTGCGCGCGATGAAATGGAATTCGACTCGCGAACGTTACTCGTGATGGCAAAGCAGTTTCTCTCGGCAACGAAGATTACGCCTTTCTCCTGCCTCTTTCTATCTCTTTACAATCTCCAGCTGATCATTTCTGTTTCTCTCTCTCTCTCTCTCTCTCTCTCTCTCTCTCTGTCTCTTCGCCACGGACTTGAATACTGCCCCGCAATGCGCACGCGGCACGTACCTTCGTGAATGCAAAATCCGCACGGTTGACATCCGGCCAGTGCTGAAGCATACTAACGATGCGAGACTCCTCTCTCGCTCGCTTTTTGGAGCCCGCAGGGCGAGTATGACAAGACGACGACGACGACGACGACGACGACGACGGCGATGTGGAGGACGAGGATGAGAGAGAGAAAGGGTAGCGAAGACCGACTCGTGCCTTTAAGCTCTCCGAATTCTGAGTGCAAACAGCTCTTGCGGTCCTAACTTTCATTTTTTCTTTCTTTCTTTTCGCCCGATGCGGGCTCTTTCTCTCGTCCTTCCTTCCGCGGACTCTGTTTTATTTTTTTGGAACTTTTTTTTCTCTTTCTTTCTCCTACCGCCCCCCTCGCCTCGGCGTTCTTCTCGTCAAATTCGTTAGCTCGACTCACTCGACTGGCTATGTTTTCATGCACGCTGTTGAACGTGCCTTCGTCCGCTTTTATACGACTTGAACCGCTACGCGGCTTTTTTCCGCACAAACGCCGTATCATCGTCCTACAGAACGCAAGGAGGGATGAAAAAAAATCTTTCAAGCCGAATCCAAGCGACGATGTGACGAGTTTAAAAATATTATTCGAATGCAGCTTTTACACTTCTATAATGAAAGGATAAAATATTTTATCCAGCGGGCTAAAACGTAATCGCGTATCGAATACACGGACGAGTACGTCTATCTATAAGCAAAAAACGTAATAACTTTTTCGCCAGGCTAATATTATTTTTCGATTATTGATATTTTCCCAGGAATAGTTTTCGGCACGTGAATTTTTCGAGATAAAATAGCTTGGCAGGAGTATTTGCAAAAGCCGCGAAATACGTCAAATTCACGGGATTTATCAATTGAAATTCACGGAACGACATAATGGATCGGCCGTCCGGGAGGTTATCGACAAATTTCACGAAAATATTACGCAAGAATACACATTTGTTTTAATAATGGCTATAGGTCGCTGTCGGGTTTAATTAATGGGCATATGGCTGCTGCGCATTTCGCATCCGTCACGACGTTACCACACGGGCGCGCTATATAAAGCTAGAGGGACCGCGACAAAGAGAGAAAGAGAGAGAGAGAGAGAGAGAGAGAGAGCAAATCATGCGGTGGTCGATGAGCGATAAATATGCTCTCTCCTGTTTATTTCCCAAACCTCCCTACGAGGGGTGCCGATCGTCAATATGTATAATGATGGATTTGTCGCAATAGGGGATGAGAAAGAGGGGCAGGGGGACGTACAGAGCGTATAATGGCGGTTGAACTGCACAACCGAGCGGTTGAATTTTCGGTGAACCGCACGAACTGCGAGGACGTTTGCGGATGTCCGGGAGTTCCGCAAAGCCATGAAAATCCCAATGGATATCTCTCTCCCTCTCTCTCTCTCTCTCCCCCCTCTCTCTGGGGTACTCTATCAAAGTTTGTACTAATATAAAAGTGGAAGGCCATGGGAGCTCCCGTTTTCGCTCCATACACACAGTGAATCCCCATCGTATCTATACGCGTACGAATATCACTTCTGTGCGGCTAATTCGCGAAAAATCCAGGCTCTACCCATTCCGCGGTTACTCCGTACATACGCTGCTTCTCTGTTTTTTGTTCGGCGTGCGCATTATTCGATTTGCGACGATAAATATTGTACCGGGCAAACGAGTTGCCGAGGCACGCGGGGCTCGCGCACACCGTGCCGTTGCCTCGTCGAAGGTTTACGCGAGTGTGTGCGTAGGTGTGCTAACCCGCGCAGCACCCTAACCGGAGAGAGGCTATTTTACCAACGACGATTTATCGGGCTGCCGCGATTGTTTTTATTCGAATGGATGCAGGGAGTGGAGTGGCCGAGTGTGAGGAAACGAGGGTCGAACCAGAGGGACGGATTGTTTTTTCTCCCCGTCGCGGCGACCTCTTCCCCACGCTTTTCGAAACTGAAAATGCATATCGGCCAGGCTCTTTTTTTTGCCGTTAAATAGCATTGTCATTAGATATAGATATAGGCAAGCGCGAGGCATAGGCATTTTGTATTTATCGAAGCGGGATGGAGTCCGAATTTTATTATGCATTATCGGAATTTCGTCAGGGATCGCAGGTGCGAATATACACCGCGCGGTTCGACAATTACCTCGGCCGGACGTATGTCCGCATCACAGACGCGAGAACAATTCATTCGCCATACGCTAATTCACGTAAAAAGCAATTATTTTTACCAATTACATGGCAATTTTTCGTCCAACGAAAAGATATCGATGATTTTCATTTAAAAAAATGAAATAACGTTCCATTAATTTTAAATCCCTGAACGGGGTTTCTACGCTAGGTATTACGGGTTTAATCGAATTAATACGATTTGGTCGACCCGAGTTGATTCGCAAGCACGGTAAATGCGTCGGCGGTGTTCCGGTTCGCCACTCCTCCCTCTCTCTCTCTCTCTCTCTCTCTCTCTCTCTCTCTCTCTCTCTCTCTCTCTCTCTCTCTCTCTCTCTCTCTCTCTCTCTCTCTCTCTCTCTCTCTCTCTCTCTCCCTCTCTCTCCCAACGATATAACTTACTCGCTTACATTGATATTAAATCTCGATGCGAGTAGCGACTCTCGCGCTACGAGAAATACAATCGGGCAAAACTCGCTCTCTCGTGCGTCTCTTATCGCGGTTCAACAGCGCGAGTGGAAGCGAGACAGCGAACGACGACTATTTATACGGCAACGTGTGAGGCGAGACGCTTCTCGTACCGTTTGTTCGCGAGGTGCCGGTTACGCACGCACGCGTTACGCGTTCATTTATACGTCTCGTGCGTGGCGGTAGGAGGCGCACAACCCATAGAGAGACGACAGCGTCCGGTGATCAATGGACGCAAGCCGCGACGACAATGTGCGCCCTTGCATTACGCGTTATGTGTATTGCCCATCTACGAACGCGTATAACGTTGCCCCTATTATATATAGTCATAGAGTGGGACGAAGCACCGTGTCATGGCCGATCGAGAAAGACGGCCACGAGTTAGTAGAACTTCATACTAAAGAGTTATGTCAGTATTCAAACGATGCTTTCGTACTTGACTGTTGCGCGTTACGCACATTACAAATGTCATACTCGGTAACGGCCCATTACAAACCTAATATTAATCCCATTCGTGAAGTTTATAGGAGATTTATTCAATTTTCGTATAATTGTAATGAAACTCTATTCATTCGTCCGATACAATATTAATTTATATAGATTAACGATCGTTTCGGGTCGATTAATTAATGAATTAATTCGATTTGAATTTTGTCGGTTTACATTGTCGATGGATGGAATCGAATTGATACAATTGGCGCGTAACGAGGACGTTTTATGCTCTCCTCCGTTATTATCCCGTACGGTTATATCGCGAGGTTTTAATCCCTTTGAATAGACGCTCGATAAATCTACCCTCTCGTGTTTATCGCCCGATAAAAGAAAACGATACTCGTATGAACGAACTCCGGGAACTATAACGCAATGCATTCTTGCTGCGATCGTAGCGAACCTCAACGTTTTATCGAACGTTTCATCTCTCGTGATTCAAATTTTAATGAGTTTTCGATTCAATCCCGGTCTCTTTCTCTCTATCGCCATCTGTCTTTCTCTCTGTTCGGTGCAGCGGCCGTCGTTTTCCTTCCGTTTTGGCTCATTCTTCATCGCGACAAAGCGTATCGTCGTATTTCATTTCATTAGTCGGTGTCTATCTTAGCTTGTCAAAACAAATATATATATATATACATATATTTGTCACATATGTCATATATATATAAGTCACATACTCGCTAATTCTCGTACGTCGTACACAACTACCTCTTTCGCCGTCATTTGATTTCGATTGGGCACTCGATGAAACGTGGCGAACTACCGACATTATTATAATACGAGCTGACATTACGCCCGAGGGCTTTACGATCCTCGTAATAGGCCCGAAGAACAATGGAGAGACGTGGTATAGATATCGCTTTGTAGGTCGATTGGCCTAGTCGCGTACTCTGTTATAAATACACCCTATAAGTGTGCTCACTCGTACACACGAGACGTGCATTACCCCATAATTCGCAAGCGTATTATTTCATACATTATACGTGTCTGACTTTTGATTCGTCCAATGCATCATTTTCGATAAGCAATTTATTTATCTAATTTCCTACTCGCTCAGTATTATTATTATCGATATATCTAACGTCGTTTTTTTTTTTATATCTGTTGCAGGTGAGCCCAACGTGCCTTTTGGACGATTCTTGTCAACGGCGACATTTCTGGAATCGCTATTTCCCGGTAAACGTACCATCCGTTATTATACTTTCGTCGATATAGTTGACACGCGGAGACGTCGGGAAACTCGGTGCGAAAGATTCGATGAATCGCGATCCCGGGTTATCGTACGACCGTGAATAACGTTCCTTGCACACGAGTGTACAACGTTTACGGGTATTCACGAGTACGTATACGTCACATGTCTCGTGAGAATCCCCCAAGCGCCTTACCCATACCGTTTCAACGGCTATACGTATGATGTACCAAACTCCGTGAACACTTGGTTCAAAAGAAGGCAAAGCAAACGTCGCGAGCAGAGTTTCCACGTAATGGACATGTTTGCCCGGGCGTATAGCCTAGTTTACACGCGATAACGTTGAGCCTGACTCCCCACGTGAGAGGTGGGTACAGCTTGAGGCTGCGTATGCCTCAAAGTACACACACATTACATACATATACATATATATATATATACAAGGCTAATGTACGCAATTCAAACTCGTGCATATATATTATTAGGATAGTTGGCGACTACAGTATGGGCTGCTACGTGTTTGGTTAGCCAAACCCTTCAACGCGGTTTCAGACACACATGTGCCAAAACAACGGGTGATGAGACGTTTACGTTGGAAGCTGCGAGCGTTTATCAGGATTATAAAACCGTTCACAATTTTCGAGACAATAATACCAGGATTTAATTTAAAATTATTCGATTTAGGGTAATTTTGAAGAAAATTATTTAAAAATGTTGTCTATTTCGGCTCGTGGTTTGGGACTAGGCGTATGTTCCCGATCACTTGTATTTAATTGACTCTTAATGTAATATATATATACGAGTAGGATATCTTACTTCCTGCTTTGCTCCGGAGACGCAATTAACGTACGAGCACGAGGAGGTATACATTCGGGGAAACTGCGGTGGATTTCCGGCTAATCTTCACGGTAACATCGGCGGATTTCACGACGGCGTTCCTAATACCCGGCTTCCGTTGCTATATATCTATATATATATATATATATATATATATATATATATATATATATATATGTATATGTATAAGAGCTCTTCTCTCCTTGAATTCTCTCCAGCGTACTCTAATTAAACACTTGCTTAACGCTTTATTGCTCGAGGTGTTCTCTCTCTCTCTCTCTCTTTCTCTCTATTTCTCGGCTCTCTATAGTCCCATTCTCTTCTCGGTTAGAGTACGATAGGTATGCGAGGGATTCCTCCGGCAGTCTTTGTCCCGAGAATTTCTCGAAAATTTTCATCACCAGGATCGATCCTAGACAAGAACGGTGAGATACGTGCAATAATTCGCGCGATATTACGCGTGGCAACCGCGAGAAATATACGCGCTCGCGCTTTTCCGTAATCGTAGACGCGCGATGACACGCGAAAGTTGTCAGGAAGTTTTGGCCAAATGGGGGCAATTTTGGACGTATGCGAGTTTTGCCGCGTATCGAAGTTCGCGAGGGTTGTAAGATACGGAACATTATGGTCTGAGACTCTCCTCTTGGTCTACCTTTCAAAACTTTGCTCTACCTCTCGCCAACCTCGGCGCTCAACGTAGATTATGTGACGCAACGTTAATATATATATATATCCCGAAAATATATCGGGTGCGACGTTTGAAAAGAAGTTAAACATTTGTTTGCGGTTTCGACCTTTTTTTAATTATATTTTTTATCGCGCGGAAGGTGAACTTCGAAATCATTAACGTTTTTTTCCCCCGTTTAATTTACAAACATTATCCGATCGGTATAGGTATATATTAAAGTCTGGCATCGCGGCAATGCAACTTTAACGAACCGATTAAATTGCGTGTACGATCATTGCACCGGCACAACTTTCTCGCTTGTAATAAGAAAACCTAATCCGATAAATATTCATTATATAGCGAGTGTGTGTATGTGGGTGTATGTGTGTGTTTGTCCAATCAGTCTCGGTGCCCCGTTCCCCCTCGTCTCGTACACCCGCGGCTAATACCGATCGTACGTGTACACCGTATATAACATATCTACACTGAACTATATACATAACAGTAGATTCTCATTCCGCGTGGAAATGGTCGTCTATTTTGGGCTCCTCGCGCCGGAGGGGGACAAAAAAAATAGTTCCGACTCGGTCTCGGCACTGATCGTAAATTGGTACGTTTAATTAAACTCTTGCAGCGCTTCGGAGATTCCCTGTCTTTCTCTCTCTCTCTCTCTCTCTCTCTCTCTCTCTCTCTCTCTCTCTCTCTCTCTCTCTCTCTCTCTCTCTCTCTCTCTCTCTCTTTTTCTCTCTATGGATCTACCGGTATGGAGCAAGCGAAAACCCGAACGTTTTGAATGTCAATAAACGTTTGAAATCGGGGGTTCGATCGCCGGAGAAAAGGGAGCAGGTACCTACGGTGAATTTCGCGGATTCATCGAAGTGTGCACGAACGAGAGGCATTGATATCCAACGAAAAATAAAAAGGACCGTGCAAACATATAAAAATGATGAAAAATCCGAATGTTTATTATTTTTTTTATTCCACGTTTCGCGAGTTTATAATTACAAAAACGTCCTCCTAACTGTTCCTCGATGTTGAACAATCTCAATATAAATATTTTCACCGATGCCAATACATCTCTCGTCGATATCGCGAGTTCGTGAAAAAAATCAGGTATCGTAACGCCGCAGGGTCGCGCAATAAGCCACATCGGCATACTTTTGATTTTCATTTCATATTTTCAGCGTATCTTGCAATAAACGCTCCTCGCTTATATTTGCTTCTCCTTCGAGTACTCAGTTTTATTGCCTACGGCAAAAATTATGTATAGCACGATAAAACTTCGAATATCCTGGGATTAGCGGGAATTCAATCGAATCGTAACAGAATAAAATGACGAAGACGAGAGAAGGAGGAAAAAAATGTAACCGAAGAGTGCTTGATCTGCATGATTGGCGCGATCGTTTCCTTGTGCTACCGCGAATCTGCTTTCGATACCGCGAGAGCGCGATTTCCCTCCTCATTGAAAGACAATTATCGGCACGAAAGATTTTACGCTCGAGCGAGATCTCGCTCTCTCTCTCTCTCTCTCTCTCTCGGCTCGGTGAGAAGATATATATATATATGTAGCTCTATATATTTTTCATATCGATCGATATTCCGGGCAATTAAATTCCGTCGGTAAAATCGTTGGGCAATTATACGAGTGCACCGGTGCACGGATGAGCCTGCCCCTGCTTCTCTGGATCCCTCGTCGACTTCACGAATATCTCTCCGAAGTGCTTCGCGCCCCATTCCGCAAGCTGCATACGGATGAAAAAGGCTTCTCTACGAAATATATATCTTTGGCGAAGTAATTAATTCGCGAATTCATCGAAAACTTTGTTCGACGAGAAGAACGGCGAGGGGGATGGGGCGGAGTTGAAGCCTTATACACCCCTCTAGCTAGCTAATATCCCAGGTGTTGGTCCATTTGAATTTCCGCATTTCATCTTCCGATCGTCTCTCCCGTCTCAACTTTCCTCCACGTACAAGTCTCCGGCTTTTATCATCATTAATTTCGGTCTACCCTCCTGTCGATTGAAAAATATCGGCGAAAATATGAATTTTCGAAAAAGCCAAAAAGAAATTCAACGAGAAGTTATATATTCCCCAGATTTTTTTTCCACGTTTATTCTCGTCCATATACCGAGTAATAATTCATTTCCCAATTCGTACGAAATATATAAACGATATATTTCACGTACGGTTATCGACGAAAGAAACGAAAAAAAAAACAAAAATGATAAATTTTAATAAATCGCGTATCCATTGCAATGCGATTTCACCGCGCGATATTCGCTGAGCTCGAAACAATAATTCCCTCGATATATCCCTATGAATTATCGAGATAAATATTTGCGTTCTATGGCACGGTGCGCCCGCGAACCGATGATTCCCGAGCGATAGCGCACGTACACAAAGTGCTTTCACAAAAAGAAAGAGGGGAGAAAAAAAACATCGAAAGAGAGAAAAAAAAAGATTTGATCGCGACCAACAAATTATTGTTGGTCGTGGCACGAGATATAGACTCTCGGCCAATTCGACACACGCGATACTCGCGTTTTCAACTTGGCGTGGCACCCAAGATTCGACACATAACATCGCGTTACGTGTGATTCACGCGATCTTCGCGTCGTATGCGAGGAAACGCCAAGTCGCGTCCGTTGCACGGAGGGGGGGTTGAATGATGAAATCTTGGCGGAAACGTAACCGTGGTCGTGCGAGGGTGACCGAAGTTCGGTTCATCCAACGGAGTCGAAAATGGTCCGACGCGGGCATAGCTCAACCTCGCGTTTTGTTCGTCGACCAATTGCCGCTCCCTCGTACTCGCCCGTGTCTATTAAATATGGACCCCCGGATTAGCCCCGGGGTAAGGGCGGAACTGTCGAGCACTGGAAACAGAGAACTTGGATGGTGAAACCTTTCGAAATGGTCACGAGGCTATTCAGACTTACGCACACACGCGCGCCCACGCACGTAAACGAGGCTTTTCTCTTCGCAGCCCTCTCTGACTCGCGTAGGGTCCGCATTGTGTTTTCCCTTTAGGCGCACGAT
Organism: Netelia virgata; assembly: GCA_951802705.1. Taxonomy (NCBI): domain Eukaryota; kingdom Metazoa; phylum Arthropoda; class Insecta; order Hymenoptera; family Ichneumonidae; genus Netelia; species Netelia virgata. Next base: position 34,344,855 of record OX637865.1, on the reverse strand, counting down.
GAAGATGATTGGCTCGGTGAATATTAAATATTCAATGCGAGCCAACCAGATGTCGAAGATCTTATTCGCCGAAAACTTTGTCTTATCGCCGGTACGCTCTACCCTCGCGCTTTCAGCAAAATCGATTCAACTTGAAAATAATATTCTCATAATTTTGTAACAGAATAATAATTATTAATTAACGAACATATTTCAGAAAGGTGGGGGGGTTTTTTTCTTTCTTGAAAATTAATTTCCTAGCTATTTTTCATAGGAAAATATTTAATGACTTTTTCATTCGAATCGCGTTGCTCTTCTCCGTATTCGATCGAAGATTTATCTTTCTCGTAACATCGACATCTCGCGTATTCGTACCGGGAATACATTTTTCAGTCGTCCTGACCTTTAAGAAGAATTCGCAACGTTGCACGTACGCGATCGACGTTTGAAGTAGAGACATTTCGTCGGATATATTTAAAATTCTATATTTAAAGAAGGACTCGAGCTAGAGAGGTGAAAAGCAAAAACGAGAATCGGCGGGTCACGCAGCACAGGTTGTATTTGTTCGTTGGAAGTTTGCGTCTCGAGCGAGTCCGAAATCATACGCTCGGGCGCGTAGAAAACTCTCTGGTGTGACACATGTTCCCCTTGTGGCGAGCGCGAACTCCCACCGGGTCGCGATTATCCGCCGAACGATTTGTGCGACCGCTGTACGGCTCTGGCATATTAATTATTTCTCATCTCTCGGGCATGAATATTAATTGCATCGATTGATATTATTTCGTGTCCTGTTTAGAGTTGGACACAAACGCGAACTCCAAGGGACTAAATATATATCTTTTTTCTTTTGACATTTCGGCTTCTATCACGGTTGAGATTAAGGCGCGAATAATAAATGCACGACGTTACTTTCGTTCTTAGATACATCTATAAATTCGTATAGTTGTGTATTACACACTTTTTTTCTCGAAATTATACTCAAGATGGCGCAAGAACTTGGCACTCGCGAACGTAATCACAGAATTGGCACACATCGGGTACAATTAGATTAAATTACATCGAGGTAAACTTGAGTTACATTTTGTCTTGTTATTACCACCTGTATCAGCGATTGGTCCATATGTCCATTAAATTATGAGAATAAAAAGAACCAAGAAAAAAACATACCCCATTTCGTCAGTAATGAGATTTTGTAACAAAGAATCGCAACGAGATATACGTGTGAAGTACGAGGGAACGGTGTACGTGATAAAGTTGATTCGTTCGCGTCAATCTCGTTTAAAATCTTTCCATCCTCATCGTCGTGGATCATTATTATCGTTTGCTCGACGAAGCGTCGCGCCATTATCCGATAATTTGACGCACCCTACATACACACAAAAGATACGCGATATACATCTCTCCCTCTGTGTAATACGAGAGTGTGTACGTCATCAAAGTTCGAAAGAAAAACTAGAAAAATGTCGTCGCCAACAATTCTCGACACGTTAGGATATTCGCACAGTTCGCGAAGTACGTGGAAAAATTAGTAACGAAAAATTAGCCTCGGGCATGAAATATGTAAATCTACATACGTACGACATATGTAAAACAAATTGAGCCATGTCGTACAGTTTTTTATCATATATTTATATTATATATTATATACGTTGAAATTCAATCTCTCTTGTACCGTCTACACCCCTGGTATTTTCTCCTTCGCTCGAATATGAGTACGCGTCATACGAAAGAGACGTCTCGCTCGCAGTCGCGTGGGGCCGTGACGAAGACCGTCTTTGTTAGAACTCTCGATCTCTTTATTCCACTTTTCTAGTGGATCCCTCATCGCAGCACGACCCTCTCGAATCTGCTTCCTCCACCCTTCTCAAGTTTCACTGGGGTATATTACGTATCCCCGTCTCTCTCTCCCTCTCCTCCCCAACCTTTCTTTCACGAGCTTTCGAATGAATTTCCTTCCCCCCCGCCTCCTGCCTTTCGGCAAATATAATACGACATTTTCTCAAACCATTTCATCCCTCCGAATTTTCGTAATAACGACACATCGAACGTGTGCTCGAGCTTAGTAAGAGGCTTTTCACGTATCTCACGAGTCGACAGGATACATATATATATGAGCGTGACTAGGTTTGATGGAAATTAGGCTCGTACTTGTTCGCGGCCACCACGTAGAATGTCTTCTTGGCTGTCGGATGCGTAGAGTTGGCTTTAAATTATTATTACGGCGTCGGCACGACGCCCTCGTAAAACTGGCTTATCCGTCTCGTTTGCACGTCGGACGAGAGCCGTTAAACAAATTACCCTCGTCATTATCGTATCTCCTCGTTGACGAAAACAATCGTAAAAAAGAATTGCGTCTACGTGCTTAGCACAAGTAGGTGATCCGCACTTTTTTCACGATAAATAATAAAGATCGTTATTTTCGAGGGGGAATGAACAAAAAAAGAAAAATCTTTTCGTGGGTGTATCGCATATAATACACTCGATCTTCCCCTAACAAAATTACTGCAGACACAATCAATTCGCGATACCTTTTCGACAAATCACTCCGCTGTAGTTCGCCACCGGGGGAAGGTCTAGTGAAAAAAATATATCAGCTATCCAATGATATCTGGAAGAAACGAACATTCGTCTCTCTTTATCCCTCGTTTGGCTACCGCGCGAAATTGCTCGACCGGAATCGTTATGATATCACTCAGGTTGAAAGAGCGAACAGGGGGAGCGAGGGAGTAACGAAAGGAGAAAAGAAAGGCTCACTTCAGACGTAGCCGCTCCTCGAATAAAGTGCGTATTCCAATGTTGCGCGTGTGTGTACGCTTAGTCGACGAGAGAGGATGAGAGCACGAGTGGGCGAATCAACATTTCGCCCAGACGGTTCACCGATCGTTTTTATATCATCGCCATAAGATCGCTCCCGAAATTGCCAAAAAATGGCCAATTGATCTTACGCAAGAGTCACGAAACGATCTTTGCCCGAGGATTTTTCTAATCAGGTCCTGAAAAACAAAAAATATGAAGAATAATATCTCGAATATTTTTCGTGAACAATCTCTCGCACTTGACTTTTTTTTTGGCATGAAATCCGTACCGAAACCTTCCCTATAATACCCGTCCGACACATGGCAACCATTACCAACGTCGTTGGCAATGTTCGAGTCTGTTTACGGGGCAGAGAGGGATACGCTTCGAATCTCGTTTCGCGTTCGAAGATTTCCCGAGAGCTCGCGCACCAATCTATTCCTTTGATTATATATCTGTATATATATACGAGTTTCTCGCGTACGAGATTCGGCTCTTCGCACATCTGCCTCATCTCGCATCCTTTCCTCGGCCAATGTTCTCTTGTCCTACCTCCTTCGCGATATTTTTCTTCTCGTTCTCTCATCTCGTGCATACGTACATGGAGATATGGAGAATAGTAAAAAAAAAAAAATGTATACTCAGAACAGGTGCGCGAAAACCGTACGAACGAATGAAAAACGGGCATTACCACTTCGTAATCAGCAGGACGAGACTCGGCGAAGATGAGATGGCGAACGTGATATCGGAAAATGTACTTTACCCGACATAATAGAAATAAAGCAAAACGAACGATGCACAGTACTCGTATCATTGAATATACGTAATTCTACAGGGAATAAAAATAATCAAATAAAGCTTATCAAAGTGTCCAATTTCATTAAAATAATTTCAATTATGAAAAAAGTTATCATAATTCTAACGAAATGTTTTTCTCCCGTATATCTACATTTACTTACGAAATGAAGTTTTAATTTAAATGATAATTATTACTTTTATTTACGTTGGACAAATATCTCCGATATGAAAAATTTATTTCGCGTATAACAGTGGACTCGATGTTTTCCAAACCCAGTCCCCGGCCGATACGTCAGGCCAATCGCGCGTACGCGAGCTTCGTCCTACCAACCCCTTTCCACGAACGCGTATCGAGAGGGGGAGAAAAAAACGTGGGGTTTGTCCGTAAAATCGAAGTCCTAGTGTAATTACCATTGCCCTTTACCGCTCTCGAAATTGGCAAATCATGCCCGTAGGATCCATAGAACGTGGTCGGGCGTAAACTCGCACGGATCTCTGTATTGGTCGTAACGTACCGTATGAATATGCGATACGTATGTATTTCGTTAATAATTTCAAACCATCGATGTGCATCGCGCTCCGTTCAGCTGCTTTAGCGATGAGATACCGAGAGTATGGCAGCTCCAGCCTATAAATCCATACAGCGTCGATATATATTGTTATACCTATACTATAAAGTATGTACATCTACAAATGTACATTGCGCGCGCGCGGGTGCGAGCTCGAGCTCGAAAGTGAGAGAGAGAGAGAGAGAGCGAAAGAGAGAGAGACATACCACTGGATGCGATTCTGGCTTTATGGCATCAGCATCAAGGGTTACAGAGGTAGTACAGAACGATAGCCGAGGGATGGAACGATCCAAGTCCAATGCATATATACATACATACACGTTAGAACCCGTAAATCTCCCGATGTCCGGTCGTTCGTCCGAATCGAGAAAAAGGAAGAGAGAAGCAATCGGGAGGAAGGGGAAAGCCAAAAAAAAACAAAAAAAAACGTTCTATACCAGTTATAAATGGGTGAGGTTGGGCTGGGAGAGGGGGTCGGGGATGTGGGGAGGGGGTAGGAGAAAGATGGTAAAAAAACACCATGGCTTCTACCGACCGTGCACGAGCTCGATGCACACAGTCCATAGAACGACAAAGAGAGAAGATCGGATACAATATATACGTGTATAGAGGCAGTATATCCCGCGGCCTCTATAGGAGATTCCCATATAAGATATACCTGGTAACATATTCAAATGCGAACGCACACAATACATAAATACGTGTGGTTTTGGTGCATAAATGTAGTTGTGAATCGTTGCCGTATATATTACAATGTTTTTATTTTTATTTTTTATTATTATCGTTATTATTATTATCATCATCGTATCGACCATGTGGTAGTTAGAAAGGATATCTCTCCCGACTGACCGTGGTACATTACAATGTTTGCCAGGAATTCTCCGTAACAGCAACTAATAAGACTGTCAGACGGTAAAATTCAACTCGTATATGCGCGTAATATTTATTCTGCTTTGTCCAAATGGGGAACGAACGACGGGACTAGGATATCATATACGTGATGTATACGAGCCAAGCAGCAGCAGCAGCAGCCCCATTCTCGAGATAGCTCGAGCTCGCTTCTCTCTATACAAACTCTATTCCACCGATAGATCCGATTATTCCACCTCCGCAGTTCAGTCCCGGCTTTAATACGCCCACCGTGCGTATCTCGTGAAGAAAACCGTTCGAAAAATCAATCCCCGCATCTCTGCATCTCTATGTGTCTACCTCTGGCGCACGACGATCGTGCCAGACGGGGCATTGAAACGAAAACAGCTTATTACAGTTAAAAGGCACGATATTCTAAGTCGCGTAGATCTATCGCGTTTGTCGTATACGAACTTTAGAAAATGGTCAACGATGCGTATCGAAGAGGAGGAACTGATTAAAGATAATTGAAAATATTGGATTCTCGGATTTTCACGTTTGTGGGTAAAAGGTTAGAGGGGGAGACTCGATCGTGGATGGAGCGACGATGATTCGAACGAATTTTATTTCGCGTTTGAAAACGACGATAAAGAGCGACGAGGGTAAATTTGTACGTTCTCGTTTCGTTTCTTGTTTTTTCATAATTTATTAATAAAAATAATTTTCATGAAATTGATAACGATCGAATAATTTTCTCGTTACATTTCGTTGATAATAATAATTTTCTTAATAAAAGTATCAAATTGACGATTTTACATCGTAACGATCGTTTAACCAACATACTCTCGCAACCCTGTAAGCGTAGTAGGGAGTGGCGATGAGCGCAAGAGAATGAGTATAATATAAAGGTTTTCTCATCTCCGGGAGTCGCGGCTAAAGCAGGCATTACCCTGGGAAAAGGGGGGACCGTAGACGTTCCGGAAACATTAGAGCTTAGGGGACCAGTATAGAAGTAGCGACGATATGACTCCCTAGCGATCTTCCCTCATCTTCCTTCTCATTTTCCCCCTCGAAGTGCAGCACCTACCCTCCCCCTTCCTTCGCGTTATCATAATCATATATATATATATATATATATATATATATATATATATATATATATATATATATATACATGCATAATACATATTAAGAAGAATATCCAACAGGTGCTCGTTGCTCCTTTCCTCCGCAACACGGAAACAGACTTTTCCCGTCATATTTTAGCGCCGCGCGCCAATAGCCGCACTCAGACTTTTACCGAAAAGTTACGATACCATAGATGATACCCGTAAACTCGATAAGTTATCAAACTGTCCTTGTTACGGGGGATAGTATTATAGAGGCGCGTTAACAATAAGTCCTCTGTACGGGTGCGTTCGAGAGAAGCAACGACACAATGGGCTGAATTTTATTGATCGTGATGTAGGAAGTAGAGGGAGAACGACGATAAATAACTCGATGATGATAATAAAAAGCCAGAGGGGGAACGAATGTATATAGATATGTATATATATATATATATATATATATATATATATATATCACGATGTATCAACATAGCTTGTCACAATTGAAAATATCTTTTTACCGTTCACCCTCGAAACGAATTACCGCGCGGCTAAAGATTCGATCATCGAGTGAAATATAGAGACGAAAGGATAGTCTCGAATTAAAGGAAACTCAGCCCCGAAATTGTATGTCCTCTCGACAATGGACGACGATTTCGACTCGTGAGTGAAATTAATCGTTTTCGATAAATACATTCGAGTAAATCAGAAGCTCGACAAATACCGCGAGCTTCGCACTTCCCTCGTACGGACAATTCTATAGTTTGCTCGTTCCCCGCACCTTCGTCGAACTGCTACCAGCATTCCAAGTAATTTTTTCTCCCATCTTCTTTTCTTGTATCTCGCCTTGGAGCACGTGATCGTGTCTCGAGTTCTATCGAACCGGATTTTCACTTAGTCCCATCGTATTCGCAATAAAAGCAATGAGCACTTGGCTCTCGCATCCCGCGCTATATGCTATCGTACGTACACACCGGACACCGCGCGTGCGAGAAAGGGTTGTACTCGCACGTTCGCTTACTTACATAGTAACCACTCACGCTGCGGCGGCCTTCGGTACCACACGCGACCTACCCTCGATATAAGCTCGAGGTCCGAGAATGAACCGAAAGAGGGCCCGCCGCGCGGCTGCTTGGTGTCGCGTCATTTAACGAGAATACTAAAATACCGAAGCTACCGTGTAACTCGTTTCGCGCTGGATGCGCGACCTCTTACAGCTGTATCGGTGGCGGGAAGGGTGAATATACGCGCCGAGAGTCTGACTCTACGCGTTCTAACTCTTGGTGTACCGTGAGACCGGGAGTGAGAGAGAAAAACGAGACGAGTTGGTGGCGGTGGAGGAGAAGGAGAAGGGGGTCCGATAGAGTACACGAAGAGCTCGAGAGAACGAGGCACTTTCCATCGAACTGTCGTAACTTCCGAGAGCTAAGTCGATTTACGCTAAAAGGCAGCGAATTACTAAGTTCTAGTCGACGAACCCGCGGCAAACCATCTTCCTCTTTCTCTGTCTGTCTCTCTCTCTCTCTCTTACGTTTAGCAGTTGGAACCGCTTTTACTGCCATCGGTGGCGTCCGTCTCTCTTGCGGTGTACGGGTTCTCGCTGTGGTACACGCCGCTTATCCCCCAATGAAGGGCAAGGGTGGGGGGATTACGCGGCGTTTTCAAGAATATTCGATTCGACTCTCGTCCCATCGGATATATCCCCCGAGATTGCTATTTCCTTACAGCAACTTCGTCAACTTGAAAGCTTTTTCGTCATGAGTAACCATGCGGTGGCACCGAGCCACGACGTCTTTTCAACCGGCTGAAAGTCTCATCCGGTTTCGTCGTAATGCTTTCGCCCTCTCACGGGATATCTCGTTTCCTTAGCTACTGAAAAAAAAGAATATCGCGCGGTTGGTAGAAAGGGTGGAGAAAAGGACGGTGGAGAGAGGGCGCGGGGACGGGAACGGAGGAAAATTGTTACGATGCAATTATATTCCGAGATATACACCGAGAAGTTTCCGAGACCATGTACATACCGCGATTCGGAGATAAGTAGGCTACCTATATAAACTGCGGATACAGTCGAGTCGGTCGTAAGTTGTTTTTTGTTTAATTCTTCGAAGGAGCTCAAAATTAAAAGCTTATTTTTTAACTTCCAGAAAAGATTATTTTCGTTGGTAAAACATGAGTTAATTATAATGATTTAATTCATTTTTCAATTCTCCTATCGTTTGAAAAAAAGCATTTTTCAACCCTTAACTGCCACCTGGGTTCTATTCTCCGGTTAAACGTACAATCGATAGAATGCAGAAATGCAATTGAAACGCGATTACCGGAAGGGTGATCCAATGAACAAAAAAATCGTGATACGGACGTGCAGTCTGCAGTTCATGATAACGTCGTATCGGACATAAACTTGGCCAGGATCGATATCGAATATATTACTCGCACGCAGACACACACACACACACGCAAACTCCGTCGTCTCTCAAAGGGAAAAGAGAGGCCAAAGCAAAAGTCGAGCCAAAAAAAGAAAAAGTGTTGGCGAGTGTCATCGTGCGGGAAGCCGGACAGCTGAAAATGTGAGACAGGGCAGAGACCGAGGTCTAGCTTGACGGTGATCCGCGACAAAAGCGCGCGGATAAGGAAGCCCGAGCGGTGTGTATGTGCAAGCCGTGCTTTAGAGATCGAGAGAGTCACTTACACACTCGGTAGAGTGAAGACTCTTCCCACACTGATTTCACGTTCGCGGCGCTTTTTTTTACCGTAACACGAGGAACCGAGAGAAGCGATTAAAAGCCATCAAGCGAGGAGAACGAGCACATAACAGAGAGGATGAGGTAGAAATTGAACACAAAGGAGTTCCGTTTTGTCCATTGCGGCGAACGGGACGTGCTGTTCGCCCATCTGAAAGAGACTTCGAGTTTATCGTCTCTTTCCCTCTCCCTCTCCCTCTCTCTCTCTCTCAGACACCCTCTTTCTCTTTCTCTCTGCCACTTCCGTGGATGCTTTTTACATTCCCTCAGTCTCATTAGAGAATAGACCGACGACGTCGTCGTCTTCGTCGTCGTCGTCGTACGAGGGGTCTCATTACGAGACGTGGATTACAACTCACCGCACGTTGAGCAGAGTCTTGGGTCTTGGTTCGTTCACGACCCGCTTATATATCCGACTAACGCGCTTCGAGATGAACGAGCCCATGGCTATATATATATATATATATACATACACATTGTACAAGGAGACGCTCAGTGACACGCTAGGTGCTGCGGTTGTAACATAATTACTGCTACGTCGTTCCCTCTTCGTCTCCCTCTCTTTCGCTCTTTCTATCAACGTATCTATAGGTATATGGATTCATGCCGGCAGGTAGATTGAAGCTCGTTGTATCCTAGGCACGTGGCTGTTTGTTAAAGGACGTTATAGAGTCTTCGAATACTTTAAAGAAAAAAGAAGAAAAAAAAAGTATACCTTTTAGTAGACGGTAATTATTTAACGTTTATTCTCTCCTATCTATCTTACCTCCACTAATGATCCGACAGTTATATACCGCATAGTTGGATATATGTATAATAATTCAGACGAAAGAGTCGGGTATACAGTGGGAGAGTACATCAACCGTTCAAGTGGTTAACGACATAATTATAAAACTCTCGTCATTTTCTATCTCTCTTTATCTCACTGTATCGCGTTCCGCGGTACGACGATAAAGCATTACGAGGTATAATTTCCATGTCGCTCTCTCTCTCTCTCCTCCTCCGAGCAAATCGTGGTGGGTGTTTTTCCGTTGTATTCCTTTTTTGTTAATTAAATTTTCACGTATTAACCAAAGTACGCACGAAAGAAACGAAATAATCGCGCGAAGCTTTGGTTTTTGGGGTCAGCGAGAACGTTGTAATATAACGATGAGGTATAAAAAGCATTCTAATCACGTTCGCTCGGCTTGTCGTGGGACGAACCCTGCGGGAGAGCCTTCTCGGTGAGAGCGCGACCGAATCGGCCGGGATGAGCCAGTTTGGGTTTTCCACGATCGGAGCCGAGGGGCTCGAGCAACTTTTTTTTTGTTTGCCCCTACCGAATTTCGAGAGTAATGGGTGACGCCTCGGTCCCGTGTTAGATATCGCGTCGGGCAGGTGAATTACGCGCGACGATCGTAAATTCTACGGTCGGAGGATGGGCGAGAGGGAACGGGAGACAGAGAGAGACAGAGAGAGAGAGAGAGAGAGAGATAGAGATAAAGAGAGAGAGGTAGAGAAGAGAGAGCCCACGAAACATGCACACGCATACATAGCGTCATACTCTGACGCAGCGTGATGCGTCCCTGCCTCTGAAAGTGATTTAATCACCGACGCTCGTTCATCAAGAGTGGAGGAACCACGGGTGGGAGGATAAAACATATACGAGATAGCCAGTTTTTCCGTCGAACGCGAAGTTCACCTCTTCGTACGTGTACGACGCGTTTCAGATGCGAATTATTTTATTTTCCTCCTCTTTGTATTTTCCCTTTTTTTCCTATTCGTTATTTTTCAACCTAGCGTAAAAAGTCATTCATCATGAAGGTCTCGCTGTCAGGATGAAGATGTATCGAGAGAGAAAACGCGATATAACCATGTCCACATATCCATTATTTTCTTCGTCGAACCCACACGACCGAGTCGAACATCTGAGGCTTCCCGCGAAAGACTCACCCACAGCTATCTGACTTAACGTTCTGTATATATTTATATATGTATATATCTATCGTTGGAAGTTTATTGACTCTGGGCTTGATTGGATTACTGAGAAAAAGCGAGGTATTCATCCGGGTAAAGAGGAGGGGGGTATGATATACCGATGCTGGTACGTAGCTATAGATATAATAAGTCGGCTCGAAGATATAGATAAAAGGATACACGCCGCCTTTCCGATTCTAATCGACTCTCTCACTCTTTTGTATCGTTCATTACTTTATACCCGTAGCTCTTAATAGCTTTTTAAGTGATTGCGGACGTCTTTCCTTCTGCCAATTATGATCCTTCCGGCACCTGCCCGATCGATCGGAAATTACTTTATCCCACCGTACGATTAAGTACTTCTTCTTCGATAAGTGGTTAATTCGCGGTGAGCGAATGACGGAACGACCGACTATACATCGCGAGCCATCGTTGTTGCCGAACGAAACTCGCCGTCAATCGCGGTATACTTCGTTTTCATTATCTACGAACTCACATTTCGCTCTCGTTCTCTTTCTCAACGAGACAACAACGTTTTGTAGAAACGATCGTTCTTCGTATATGTTTTGACGAAGAGAAATAACTCCTTTTGACCCCTTGCGGTTTCGAGACAGATCCATCGAGAATAATACGCGTATAAATGTTTCACGTGTGTCTGTCTTGTAACGGACACGTCGGTTTTACACGGCGGGTGTACCAACTCGAGAGATGCCGACCGAATATACTAGGATTTTGAGTGGCGTTCTGGTTATACGGAAGAAAAGGGCAGTTATCCGATATTCCTCAAGCTGTCGGATGGAATTTCTCGTATGCCTGCCTTGGCATTCCCGTAAGACGGACGCGTCTTTATTTTTTTGCCCAAACACCTTTCGTATAAATCGATTTAACCTAGAAATCAACAAATTACTGATCGTATTTGTCAGCGAGATAATAACCACGGATAATTATTTTTCGATGAATAAATAATATAAAAGAATAGTCGTTAGAAATTATTTATGATTATTTTCTTATGGGATCGTGTAATGAACAGTCAACTCTTCTCGTAACTAATGATAACGTTGATGAAATATATTCTCATACATCATCGCTTTCATCTCGTAACGATAACGCCCAAAATAAATTCGGTAGACGCTGGTTCGCTCTTCCAACGAAATAGGGGACACCGATTTTTGTTGGGATCTCCCTCTGATATGAGATAAAATCTGGTAAAGACTGTCTCGGTTTGAAATAAGCGATAAGCATAAACATGAGGGTTTGGAAGGCATAAAGTCGAACCAAAAACTTGAACGCTTCTGAAGTTTCCAAGTACGAAGATCCGTTGGAAAACTCATCGTTCCAATACTTATTTGTAATTTCCGATGTAACTTGAAGTTTCCACCTGTTTTATTGAAAGTTGGATTGCTACGAAAAATTGCAAAAGTTTTTTCGATCCAGTAATAAGAACAATAAATTCAATTATTATTATTACTAGTTGAACAAATTATACGAGGGATCGTATTTTTTATGGAATATTCAGAGTTGGCAAGAGGTGAGAATGAGCTCATAACATGTTCATCCAACAATTTTTCTTCCCTCTGTATTACACTCACACACGATGTCGTCCTCTACAAGTCGTTCACGACGATAATTCACCGCACCTTTGCAAACTGGTTCTGGAATTGTCTAGAATATCAGATAACGTTTTATCGGATAAGAGAGAGAAAGAGAGAGAGAGAGAGAGAGAGAGAGAGAGAGAGAGAGAGAGAGCGACGTCGTGAGCCAGTAGGACTCTTATCGCATCGCTATGTCACGTACGGAAAGAGAGATGTGCGTGTGGATTCGAAGCTCGAGCAGGCGACGATATCGACGCATACCGGAGTATCCGGTAAGCCCTTACTAAATGTACCCGATACCTTGGATGTACACCGTACAGTAGTATTACGGTTATTCTAGAAGCACGAGAAACTCGATCAGACCGAGGATCGATGAACAACGAAGCAATGTTTCCCTAGAAAAGGGTCGATAGCACCGATACCGTTGATTTCCGTTCTCTTTGATAACGGGAAACCCCTGTTAAATGAAATTGACTTCGTCTCTCCTGTTCGTCGAGCCGAGTTCGTATTCTCGGAGTCGTACAAAGACCGCTTCGAAAACGTTTTACGATCTTCCAGCTCGCAATCTTTCCGGGATAAACGAACGAACCTTTTGTTTGACCGGTATGTTTCGTATCACTTCGAGAAACCGAGACGCCTGTTTCCTTTCTTTCTTTTTAACGAAGCGGTGACTCGATACTTTTTTTTTAATCCTTAGGATCGATGCCGTTCTGACGTAATGATAACAGGAAGATCGTTGCTCACTGTCTCGAAAGTCGATTGTAAGTACTGTCGAGTAATGCGGCAGTCAGTCATTATCGCTTAATAAGTGACCGCTCCTCGCTGTGTTACAATCATCGCGAGATTGATTCTCGAAAACAAAAGAGTCACTTGCGGTCATCGTACCGTTATTAAAGTTTACAAGGAGTTCGTCCGTTTCTACAGTATGGAGAATAATTTGAGTAATCTCTATTTGTATATTTTTTCTTGTGTCGCAGGTGATCGTTGGAGAAGCGCGGGGAGTTCAACCCCCTACCGTCGGTGTTTCGCCGGAGCGGACGTTCATCGTTCGGGGTGGAGTCAAACACGGTAAGGGACATTACGATGAGCTAGCAAAAATGCGCTGGAAGATGAAGAGGCGCGAGTTGTCGGTATGGGCATGGCTGTGGCTGTGGTTCTTCGCAGCCATTGCCGGTACGCCGTCTTCCGGTATGCGAACGTCCACGACGACGGAACGACCCGTGGAAAATGTTGACTCGTCAAAGACTATGATCTCGGCGATTGGTATGATAACGCCATCGCCGCGAACATCGGCGACCACGACGATCGCCGCGGAAACCTCGTCGGTGTTGCACGATTTTCATTTTACGAGCGCTCGGTACAACGTCTCGATAGCCGAGAATTCGCTCGGCAAGACTTACGTGTTGCCGGAGGTCAAAGTTGGCATAGATTTATCGAATCTCGAGCGCGACGTCGAGATCAAGTATCGAATAGTGGGTGGTGATCGTGACAAGTTCTTCAAGGCCGAAGAGAGAACGGTCGGTGATTTTTGCTTTCTTCTCATAAGGACAAGAACCGGTAACGTCGACGTGTTGAATCGCGAGCGAAAAGATCGTTACGTGTTGGAGGTGCGGGCTACCGCGACGAGGCGAGCCGCCCGAAACAAGCTCGTCGTATTAGACGCCGAGACGACAGTGGTAGTTACAGTGCTGGACACGAACGACCTCAATCCACTGTTTTATCCGACCGAGTACAAGGAGACCGTTACCGAGGACACGCCTATGCATCGTAGTATCCTCAGGGTATCGGCCGAGGATGCCGATCTGGGAAGAAATGGTGAGATTTATTACAGTTTCGCGGAAGAGACCGAACAATTCGCGATTCATCCGGTCAGCGGTGTCATTACGTTGACGAGGCCGTTGAGATACGCGGAAAGACCGATTCACGAATTGATGGTGCTAGCCGAGGATCGCGGAGCACTTTTTCGGCGAGCGGGCACGACGCGAGCGAGCACCGCTCGGGTCACGATCAGGGTACGCGAAGTAAACCTCTACGCACCGGAGATATACGTCAATCATTTGCCGGAGATATTGGAGAATTCGAACGCCGATATTTACGCGATCGTCAGGGTACTCGACAGGGACGAGGGTATACACGGCCAGATCGCCAGTCTCGATATCGTCGGCGGCGATCCGGACGGACATTTCAGGGTAAGACCGGGTGGTCAACAACCTGGCGAGTACAACATCGAGGTCCTTCATCTATTGGATCGCGAAACCGCTCGTCAGGGTTACAATCTATCGTTACGCGCGGTCGATCGCGGTATACCGCAACGTTTCAGTCATAAAATGGTGCCGGTACACTTGGCCGATATGAACGACAACGCGCCGGTTTTCAGTCGCGAGATATACGACGTCGAGGTTCCGGAAACCGCGCCCGTCAATACACCCGTCATCAAGCTCAAGGTCACGGATGCGGACGAGGGTAAAAATGCCCTGGTATCTTTGGAGATCGTCGGCGGGAACGAAGGTGGGGAATTTCGAATAAACGCCAACACGGGAATGTTGTACACCGCGGTGGCGCTAGATGCCGAGACGAAAGCGCTCTACACGCTCACCGTTTCAGCGATCGATCAGGGTAACGCCGGTACGAGGAAACAATCTTCGGCTAAAGTGAAGATAAACGTGATCGATACGAACGACAACGATCCGACCTTCGAGCAAACGGAACAGGTCGTCTTTCTGGACGAGAACGAGCCTGCTGGAACTTCGGTCGTCAAGGTCACCGCCAGGGACCGGGATTCGGGGGAAAACGCGTATATATCGTACTCGATCGACAATATCGAGAAAGTGCCCTTCGACATCGATCCGTTCACCGGCGTCGTCAGGACGAAGCAGGTTCTCAATTACGAGACCATGAAACGCGATTATCTGCTCGCAATACGCGCGAGCGATTGGGGTCTTCCGTATCGTCGACAGACCGAGATGCAGTTACGTATAAAATTGCGCGACGTCAACGACAATCGCCCGCAATTCGAGAGGATCGATTGCAACGGTCACGTGCCACGTTACGTGCCGATCGGCTCGGAGGTAATAACGATATCGGCGATTGATTTCGACGCTGGCAACATAATAAGCTACAGAATCGTATCGGGCAACGAGGACAATTGTTTCTCCCTCGACTCGGCGAGTGGAATACTCTCGGTCGCTTGCGACCTCGGCGACGTCAAAGTATCCGAGAGAATCATCAACGTAACGGCGACCGACGGCACGCACTTCGCCGACGTCAATCCGGTTCACGTACATCTCGTTAACGCGAAGAGAAATCTCGGCTCTCAGGTGAGAATATTGAACGACGAGGGAGGCGCTTTTCAGTGTCACGAGACCGGTGTCGCGAGAAGATTGACAGACGCGATCGCCGAGGCAGAGAAGAACAATGCGGGCTCGCGCGACGACGAGTACGCACTGACACCACGTCGTTACGGTGGCAACGTACACGCTCCGGAATTCGTGGATTTTCCGAACGAGATAAGGGTCAACGAATCGACGAAAATCGACTCTACCCTCGTTAAGATACGAGCCAGAGATCGCGATCTCGATTACAACGGCAAGCTCGTCTATGGAATTTCCGGTGGTGACGAGGACTCGGTATTCGGTATCGATCTCGAGACTGGTGACATCAACGTCATCGGCTATCTCGATCGTGAGAAGGAGAGCGAGTATTTTTTGAACGTTAGCGTGTACGATCTCGGGAGACCACAGAAGTCAGCCTCGAGGATGTTGCCCATTACGATTCTCGATGTGAACGATAACGCACCTAAATTCGAGAAACCACTGGCCAGTTTCAAGATATCGGAGAACGCTCTCAATGGCACCAACGTCTTCAGGGCAAACGCGAGCGACGCTGATCTTGGCGAAAATGCTAGAATCACGTATTCCCTGGTCACGGAAACCCGTGACTTCAGGGTTGATCCCATCACGGGTGTACTGAGCGTTTTCGGTAAGCTCGATCGAGAGAGACAGGAAGTTTACGAATTGAAGATACGAGCACGTGATAACGGCGGGCATGGAAACGACGTGCCGCCATTGTACTCCGACGCTTTGGTCAGAGTAACGGTCGACGATGTCAACGACAATCCCCCAAAATTTGCTCTCCCCAATTACACGGTCAAGATACGCGAGGATGTGCCGGTATGGAGCGTCGTAGCGGTCGTCGAAGCGATCGACCCGGACGAGGGACCTGGTGGTGACGTCGAATATTTTCTCTCCGACGCTATGGACAGCGAGGGGTTCTTCAAAGTGGACAGAGTATCTGGCACGATAAGAACTATTCAACATCTCGATTTCGAAGAACGTCAAGTTCACACCCTGACGATAGTGGCTAAAGATCGCGGTGAACCTTCCCTCACTGCCGAAACCATGGTCATCGTCGAGATCGTCGACGTCAACGAGAACCTTCACGCGCCGGTCTTCGAAGATTTTGTCGTATCCGCGAGTGTCT
The DNA here is from genome assembly GCA_951802705.1 of Netelia virgata. Lineage (NCBI taxonomy): Eukaryota > Metazoa > Arthropoda > Insecta > Hymenoptera > Ichneumonidae > Netelia > Netelia virgata. The sequence goes on along the minus strand of OX637865.1, from coordinate 34,327,987 downwards.
TCGAGAATCAACCCGTCGGAACTCTCGTGACTAGTGTGCGGGCCAAGGACGCGGATCCACCAGGAGGCGATTCGAGAATCGGCTACAGCATACGTGGTGGAGATGGCGTGGGACTCTTCAACATTGATGACGAAGGTAAGAGATCTCTTTTATCATTGCACGAAATTTTTTGTCACCGTTTAATTTACCTGAGGAAAGGCTGGGCAAGATGGGGTAGCTTAGGTTCAAAACTCAACAATTCATAGATTTTCATAGTTTTTAAATCGTATTTAATCTTATTTAGTCTTTTTTTCAATAATAAAAACAATTGAATGTCGATTATGTCAACACTCGTTAGTTAGTAGTTAGGCACCGCAATTAACTTGATCCGTTGATTTTAACCCCGTGATTAGCCCGCCACCCCGTCTTGCTCGGCCTTCCTAAATATCGCAAACATTATTCCGCTGCTTTCTTTTGACAAATATCCCAAAAAATGGCGTTGATTATATCTTCTCGTGTTGGAAAGTTTATTCGCCTGAAATCGTTATAGAAACTCTCGGGCGTCCGAACGGTTGCTATCGATTTGGCACTTGACCGCCTTCAACAAACTCTTCCTTCGAGAGTCTGTAGAACGAGCATCATGGTGTCTTGTTCCGAGCACCCTCGAGCTCGCCCTCTACCGTATCCATAAAACGATAAATCGTTCGGTCGCGAGATAGTCAATTAAGTCTGGATGTGGCAACACCGAGGAGATGCCCTACCGCGCGAGAGCTTCTCCCGTACCACGAAACGATAATAAAATGGGAGCGCGTCGTTGTCCGGCAAAGTCTCGCTTCTCTCGGCATATTGCAGAGAGGGGACAGGACTTTGCTCAATGCGCGCTACGGGATCGAGGGATATACTTTAAGTTACAGCGGCGACGAGAAACACACACACACAGAAAGAGAGAGAGAAAGAGTCTCCGATGGGCACTCGTAAAGACAAAGAGGACATGGAACTCGTGGTACGGTCTCGCGATCACCGCACCGCGGATTCCCTCGTTCTTTCTCCCTCGGTCCCCGTACTCTTTATTTCGCCGACTCGTTTCTCTTCACTGTGTACACCTTACGACCGGATCGTTACCGCAATAACGTTCCGCGCGTATTCTCATGACGCTAGAGTCGGTGATCGAGTTGGAAGAAGAAGATCACTTCGGGCCGTATAAGACGGTCACACGGCCCTAATTTCATCATCCGGAAATAACAATGATACAAACGACAGATCGAGGTAATCGATTTAAAACGAATCAAATCTATTCGAACGAGTTTTATAAAGTACGAGTTTTAAAAAAAAGATCGAGGAACATAAAACCTTTCGAGAGAAAAATGCCGTGATTGCAAGGTTAATTAATTTTATTTTTTCGCGAAAAGATCCTTCGGATCGAAACGTGATACGTGGTGAATTTTCGAGGATGATGCTTCAAAATGAATTCTCGTTTGTCGTAGTATTTTTTTTCAGTCTCACTATTGTCCTTCTTTCTCTCGGCCGGGTGAAATCGCGCGTCACTTCGCTTAATGGCTAAGGTCCCATCCCGTAAATTGGACAATATCGCGCACGAAAGTTCCACGAAGAGCATAGGGAAAGGTACGTAACGTGCAAAAGTGGAGAATTAAAGAAAAGAGTCGCTCGTTGTATCTTCGGTGAGTTGTGTTTTTTTCGTCTCTCCTTTTTTTTTCCATCGAAGACACGTGTAAAAACCAGAGCCCCCGTGGATTCGCGCCCACTTGCAAAACGCTTTGTAATGGACGAAGCCCAGGAGGGCGGAAGAGAAGGCTCGCGCATTTTTCTGTCAATTAAGCCGATGATTCACGACGCAATCCCGGCACTCGCTTTCACATCCCGAAATAGCCCGTATATAGTTTCTCGCGACCGGGACTTTTATTTTTATTTCGTGTCCGCGTCGAAGTACCGCGACGAGATCGTTTGCGTAAATTAACACGTGAATCTTCGCGATATCGTATCGCATAATTGGCTTCCTTAATTACGCGTTCATTACCCGAGATTTCTCGTCGATCCGTAATACGAATTTATCACAATCGACAATAATTTTCTCTCGAGTCGATAAAATATCGTTGAAACGAACCGAAACCTAAATCATCTCGTTCGAATTGTTAAGCGAGCGAAACAAAAAAGCATACAAACTTGGTCACCTTCCGTCAAGATTTTGCGAAACGAGACGCGGAAGAATCGCATCAAAAATAGTTTACCGCGCTCGACGTACTCGTAGCAACAGGATATGTACATATACATAGCGAATCGAGAAGAAAGAACGATTTCAATTTTCCGTCCCTCCATACACCTTTCAATCTTTCTCTCTCTCTCTCTCTCTCTCTCTCTCTCTCTCTCTCTCTCTCATTCAGCCTCTCTCCGTCTCGCTCTAATGGTCATCGGAGAAATAATGGCTCTTCGGACACACTACCGTGTGGCTATAAATTGTAACGGGGTGACGCCTCGATGCCACTCGTACATTTCGAGCGATAAAGCGTACGCGGGAATAAAAGAGGACGAATACTGGATCCGGAACAGGAGGGGAAGGGAAGATAGGAAACGAAACCATGTGTGTGTGTGTGTGTGAGAGAGAGAGTGGGAGAGAGAGAGAAAGAGAGAGAGAGAGATCAACCGAGAAGGACCAAGAGGGGCTACGAACGATTCGACGGCGGAAGAGCAACCCCCTCGCGAGAGGGTGAATCTCGCGGCTTATACACACATAGTTACGATAGTTATATATATATGAATTGTTCAGGTAGCTGCCGCGAGCACCACTGTCGACGATTCCGTCACGTCCGAGGGGTGTTCCATCGTTCACCGGAACCCCGTAACGCGCCCATCGCTTGTATCGCTCCGAGCACGGCTAGTCCTGATGCATTCCCTAACTACATATATATTTATAGTATATATACATATTTATATACATATATATATATACATGTATCACCACAGTACAGGACTAATTTGTGTACGTCGATTCGCATTCGTCATGTACACATACGCGAGGTACTCTCTCTCTCTCTCTCTCTCTCGCGCTCTGTTTCACGAATATTGATCTTTCCATGGTGGGAAAAAATAATACATTGTCTATGTTTTGGGTTTGCATATTCAGAGAAATGAGTGGTACATAGCGTTACCCGTACATATTCATAAGTTAGTTATATCATATGTATATCTATATACTTGTGTACAAGCTGCATATTAAGGCGGAGTGCGTATATCATTGACACGACATACAGACGCAAGTTGTTGCAGCGGTACGCATATTTCAATTCCTACGTTCCATACGCCCCCGTAGCATTCAACTCTGATGGTGTTACGATATTCCTTTGACTACGATCTCCTGGCGTATTACGTATTCCTACTGTGATGACATTCGCGCGAAGACGCGAGAGAGATCTATGCGAAACTATAGAGCAAGACGTTTCCCATCCACATTCGTATAGTAGACCGACGTATATATCTATATATGTATCATATGTATGAGAAAATCCGCGACGTTACGATAGAGTACTTCGATGAAAGAATATACATTTTCTCGAGCGATTCGACGACGATATAAAGCTCATCTCGTACGTCTCTGCGAAAAGTAACTTTCGATTGCGAGAGACCGATCGTGCGAACGAGATTTTTCATATTTGTCTTCTTCTCGGTGCCAGGATTCACAAGGGATCGTTGAGAGAGAAAAAAACGTACACGGGGTTATTCAATTTTGTTTGTTTTATCGAGACTCGACTTTGCCTTCGCGCATATCGCAGCTTCTCTCCGCTTGATAAAAAAAAAGAAAATATACGTGTATATCACGAATGTGGAAAGAAGGGGAAAAAAGTTCACGGACCGTAATTACGGCTTGGCAAAGAAACGTTTTCTTTCTTTTTTTCGTCCCAGGGTTCCATTACTCGTGCCTTTGGCGTCGAGAATGCTACTTTGTTTGAAAGCCTCGAGAACTATTTCCCTCTCCTTCTCTTACCGTATTTCTCACTCTCTTTTTTGTCTCTCTTTCTCTCTTTCTCTCTGCCTATTACGTCGCGCATAAGCGAGGAGAAACGAGCCAAAATTCACGTAGACTTGGAAAACGGGTCAGCCGCACGAAAGCGCGACAGTGGTGCTGGTGAGCGAACTACCGAGCCAGAAATATAATGTTGCTAAAGCGGATAGACAAGAATCCTGGAAACCAACGATAGATAGAGCGAGAAAACGAACCGCGCCATTCGGGACTCGTCCTCAAAAGCCTACGCTTCTCTATATACCTCGAGCTTTTCTCTATCCCTCCTTCGTATTATCAAACTCGTACGAAGATTCTCCCGATATCCATCTCGAGATCGCGGGGTACATGCCAGGCATTATTAAGAGCCAACGGTTTCGCGAATGCACTCCGGAATGGCGAAAAAGAGAAAACTGTCGATGAATTTCCGCCGTGGAAATTTCTAGTCCTCGCCCTAAGGGCGTCTGCGATAGAGTTCGCGAACGGATATAAATTAAAAAGTTTACGATATAAAGATAAAACAACGAGATCGACAAGAAGTTTTTAATAATATCCGGTTTTTTGCTCATCCCATTTTTTTCCATTCCCGTTTTTTTCTCTCCAATATTCGACGAATTTTTCGTCACCGGAAACAAGATTCCTGCACGAATTGCATGTAGAAAAAAATCACTAGCACCGATGCTCGAGTATTATTTTTGTTCTTTTGGTTCCTTTTCATTCTTTATACTCCTGTTCAATGTGTCCGGAAAATTACATGCATACGAGAAAAGAATGAAAAACATTCCGCTCGTTTCCACGCAATCGTATCGTATATTGCTCGCAGGAACGCTTGGCCAAAAGCCTCGTCTCGTGTTACCTCGAGAAGTTTAGAAAACCATAGCTCCAGCTTCCACCTCCCTCGCGATTTGTGTCAACGCCCATCAGAGAGTTGACGTGGCTAACTCGAGCCCGTGCGGAGAAACCCCCGCCGTTCTTCCGGAACTTTCGTTGTACATTCGTATAGCTTCGCTTACCGTAAAAGAAATCTCATACCGTAGCTACGTAAGACCCTTCGTCGTCTAGCGGGCAAGCCATTGTCCCGTCAAATTTCTTTTTTATTGTTAGGTAAAGAGAGGGAATGCGAGAGACGGAGGAGAGGGCATCGGGAATTTAAAAGGAAAGAGAACAGAGGAAGGGAGAGAACGAACGAACGTGGCGGGTAACTTCTAACGTGGTGAGAGAACGAGACGAGGCCACTCGTCGAGATGCAGACGAAAAGCGTACGCGTACTACAATCTCGCAGTCGCGTTTGTCGCTCTCTCTTTCTCTCTCTCTCTCTCTCTCTCTCTCTCTCTCTCTCTCTCTCTCTCTCGCTCCCTCTCTGGTCTCTCACCTTTATGGGTGAGTGGAGGGCACATATAGATTTAGGTGGGTGTTAGCTGGCAGTGCGGAAATTCTCACTGCCTCTCGTAACCAAAAGAGAATCGGGGCGGCGCTAGTGCAGGGACAACGAAGAGGGGTAGACAACGAAATTGGAATGGGGAACAAAAATGAGAAAATTTGCGCGAATGCTAGTTTCGCTCTTTTATACTTCCATTCGAGCCGTCGGTGCCTAAATGGGTTTGCGTGAGTGTATTATTATGGTGGGCTGTAAATACGTTCGTAATAAAATTCCGTTACGTATCTTTTCGCAATACGGAACAGAGATGGATGTTATTTTAATAAAAACGAAAGCACGAAAAATAGGTTTTATAGCAAAACCATAACGAACCAATTAATGCAAAAAACACGTGAGCTGATGCGTTTTTCGAATATTCCAGAATAATTTCGCTGGTTATTATTTCATTCTTGACGCGGATATTTCTTTTCGCAATGGTTATCGGTTGTTCGTGATTATTTTCGTATGAAAGCTGAAAAATTCGTGACCAGTGGTTTGCTGAAACGTGTGTTTGAATAAGGTTTTGCACGATTGTTCGAATCTCAAGAAATGTTTTTTAATCGAATTTAAATTCGGAGCGACCCGAGTTTTGCGAACTTTCCATTCTAATGAAAACAACTCGTAATTCTCATAGTAGGTAGTTATCTTACACGCCACGAGAGCAAGCCCGGCGACGGAGAATTTACATAGAAACTGTGATTTCTGCTTGGAGAGTTATTCGCAGTTTATAATTAGGCCATTTTGAACAGACAGAGAAAGAGAGAGAGAATTATGAGAAGAAGCATAAAGTCACAACGAACGCTATAATTTCGTGTTAATTCTTGCATTAGACCCCTCTTTTCCATCGCGATAGAGACGTAGAGATGTCCTTGAGTAAATATGTAATATATAAAACGAAAAATACATGAATGGAAGAAAAATATTATTCAAGGTTTACACACAAACATAGGAGTAATTTTCAACACCATTCTGAATTAGTCGGAACGAGCAATCCTGAATGACTGCTCACGCTCGTTCGGGTTTACAAAGTGGCCCAGTAATGCCTCAAATATTTACTCAAAATTCATTTCGCTTTTTCTTTTTTAAAAATCCATCGTGTTAATTGAATAGTCACTACGCTCCATAATGTTTCTCGACTCGCCACATACCCCTAATAACTTATCTTCGACCTCGTACGATATATATGAAAGATTCATGCGTTCTTCGAACACGATGAACAAAAATTTGACTTGAATTTTTATCGCGTCATTTACTCGACGATAATCTTAAACGAACGTCTTCGGCATGAATTTCAAATAACGCGTACCTATGCAGATATTCAACTCTGTCCTCGGTCGCGAATAAAAGACGAGACGAAACGGTACCGAGAAAGTGACTCCGGGTGAATTTCGTCCGATACGTAAACACGCGGGAAGAAACGCCACGTGTATAAAATTTCGCACGACTACCAAACCAATTACCTATACGTACACACGATACCAGCGAAATAACCATAAGTCGAGCGATACGGCGCCTAAGCCGTGTTAAAAATGAATCCGCGGAGGTGTTGACTCAGGGGACGAGATGCGTGCCTGTGTGCCTGCATGCCTGTCACCCGATATTATAGTCCGTGCACGCGAAGACTAAACATAAACTTTGGAGCGTTGAAAAAGATCGTAGAACCTTGCCCGCCATCGGATTTTCTTTCTTCGCGCTTGCATATTGCAGCCGATGAACTTATCATCCAAAAATAACAGACACGCGAGATTTGAAATTTTTTCACGATTTATTTCCATTTTTGTTATTTTATTAATCTTCGTTTTAGTTTTATTTTAAGTTATTATGGTCGATTATATTTTATTATTATTGCGAATATCGAATCCGATGGCTTTTGTGTACTTTTTTTCGAATTCCGTGATTACTACGGACTCTGGTATATTTGTTCGGCAATTGGTACGGTAAATTCCGTTGTAACGCGAATTCTAATGAATATTCAGTGAATTCCGCTAGTCAAGGGCGGCTTTCCTCCGGTATTCGCGTATGTAGCGTACGATGTTTTCCGCGATACAGAGATTCCGCGAAACTCATATACGGAGATATAAAACGAGCGTTCGGTGTTGTATACCCACATATATATATATATATATATATATATACACACGTATAGAGGAGAGTCTCATCGCGTTGCGTGAATTATTTGAAAATCGTGATTTCGGTCATACGAGACCCGGGCGTCAGCTGACGAGCGTACATTGGCCTGCATATCTATATGTATATATATATATATATATAGGTCTGTCGTGTATGAGTTGCGCGGGTGCCGAGAGCGTAGTTTCGCTTTTAGCATCCAATTACCAGTCACGTAACGTGTTACTACTACTCCGCGCAAGATTTCGCTGAAGGATTGTCCTCCTGGTAAAACGTGTTTTCGGCTCTCTGGCTGACCGAGGCGACGTGTACGGTACTCTGCACGCAGTGCGAACTTCTCTCATGGGGCTATCTCCCTCTCGCTCCTTCTCTCTCTCTCTCTCTCTCTCTTTCTCTTTCCATTTCGCATCGAGCACGCGGGACACCGTGATACACGCGCTCACGAGACGCATACAAATTCGCTTCATGAATCGTTAATGTCGCGAGACTCGTGTATCGGCGGCCAAAAGCATACCGTACGTGTACGTAGGTACTTATATCTCGACGTGAGCTTCGTAAAGAAACGTATTTGAACTCAATTTTTCAAGAGCGTCGTATTTTTTTCGAATTTTCAATAAAACTTTGTTCAGTTTTATTTCACGAAATTGAACGAAATTTATTAGCTCGAAAAGCTACAAATAATATCTCTCTCCGCCTTACTTATCCAACGTGACGTCATTTCCGCCGCCTTCGCCATTTTCCGTCTCTTTCTTCGTTCTCCATCTTTCTCTTCTCGTCTCCTCGTTGTTTCGTTTGCGCTGCCCTCGGGAGCTGCTCCGACGTCTGAAAACCGGTACCTCTCGCTTCTTCCACTTCTGCCTCAGCTTCGTTCGTAACCGTTGCCAGACTCTCGGTACACTCCGCACCATCGGTACGCAAGCGCTGTTTGCACCGAGGATTCCGACTCGACGATACTACCTAGCCAAGAGCTCGAGAGACTCACGGGTGAATTCGCGTGGGCGGCGATTCAGTGCCTCGGCCGATTGAATTCGCTAAAAATGCATACCGCTAGGTGAAACATGGCACACACTCACTCGGCACTATATGGTACCCTTCGGGTAACAAACTTGCCCCTATACCTAGTAGTCTCTCGATTTTCTTACTCTAGCGTGTCTCTCGCTTTCGTAATGTCCGAGCGACGCGACTACGCTTATATCTGCGTCGATTTGATTTTACGAATTTTAAACGTACATTACGAATAGACAAAGAAATAAGAAAGTAAATTTAAAAAAAATTGTCGATTCGATAAAACGTCAAGATAAAAAGAACCTACTTTTCAACGTGTCAAAGGAGAGACTCCTCGAGAAGCGGAAGGTCTATTATTGATCGTCCATTCCAGACTGAGACCCGTCAGCCGGTCCATTTAGCCCGTTTCCTCGCGTCTCTGGGCCAGCTTTTTCGCATACCGAACCAGGAAGTATCGAGTATCCATCCCTCTGGTGGATAGATCGTAGGGGTTGTATATAACTCCGGGGCCGTCGAGCATCCAGTCGGACAAGAACGAATGTCTGTCGCGATAAAAAGATCTCGCGGCGAAGTTTCGGCGATGCGCGAGGGAAACAGCTCGAGCGTGAGTCGCTGTCAGCGATTTTTATAGATGTGTGTATCGAGGCCGCGAGAAAAACTTGGACTTTCCCCAAATGTTTTTTTTTTCGTACGACGACCCACAAAAAAAAACGTGGTTCTCGTGATACCTCGGAGTCTGGAAGTTAGACAAAAATCAACCGGTGTATCGATCGCGATCTCGACAGCGTGTCGCCCACGCCAGTGCGATCGTCTCATCTCGAGTTTATCCTCGCCTATGTCGCGCCCTTTTCATTCACAAAGGTGTCTCTTTCTCGCTCTCGCACGCGCACACGTACGTTTGCCAAGAGGACGTGTATATAGCGAGGTTCGTGATTAGCCGCAAAAGCGATTAACCTGAATTCGCTGATGCAGCGGCAAGACACGCTGGCTGACGAACATGCGGTATGTATATGTGTGTGTCTGTGTGTGTGTATATCCACGATCAACCGTATTACACACAAAACGATTAAGTCTAGACCCTCGCGGTATAACAGTGTGGAGATAATGATCCTGAAGGGGTTGGCCGACCGCGGCTCTCTCTCTCTCTCTCTCGGTCTCTCTCGATCTCTCGCATTCTCTTCACGTCTCTCGTGCAGAATGCCCAATGACGAAGTGCGCTTTCGCTAGCTCGACGATGGCGAAATCGAATATAATTGCAAATCGAAATAATCAGTCGCGCTCGAATATAAGATTAAGGTAGTGAAGTAATCAGGCCAATCCAAAATCCATGGAAATTGTACCTATCGTTCTTTATCTCTCGGTATCCCGGTAACTCCGTAATTGAATGAAATTGCAGTTCTCATTCACCAGTAATAATTGAACAATCACACCATGCTGATGTAATAAAGATATTATTTAATCCTGTCACAGAGTTCGTTCAATTATTTCTGTCCTCATTCCCAGTCTTTTTTTTTTTTTGGATTATCAAATCGATCGAACGCTTTCAACTCGCATAGAGAAAATCAGAAAATCGAATATATATTGAGTGACGAGCGATGGCGTCACGCCAACTTTCGTCGTGTCAACGGATGATAATGCGATGACGTGTGTCCAATCTAGCACGAGTATGGGACGGCGCCTACTCTCTCGCGAGAATAACGACCGAGTGTTGAGTGGTGCGGGGGGGGGGGGGGGGGGGTGATGGTAATGGTAATGGTAAAAGAAATAGAGATAGAAAGAAAGCGCGTATATTCGTTTCCCTCCTTCGAGTCTCGTGTGTCTCGTTTCAACGCCTAAAATTCGTATATAGCGTGAGTAGGTAGAAACCGAATCCGGTCCCGGCCCACATCCGGCGAGCGCGGCGAGCGCCTGCGGGTTTCATGATTCTCGTGGAAGTTGCCTCTATACGCTCTTTAAGCAGCGTACGGAGGATACGCCAGAAGAACGTCGAGACGAAGCTGCCCAGGCAGAAAAGAGACTCTCGCTGTTGCGCTTCTAGTGTACTGCGGGCGGTACAGCGAGGAGGAAGAGAGGAGGAGCGAAAGAGAGAGAGAGAGAGAGAGAGAGAGAGAGAGAGAGAGAGAGAGAGAGTACCTTCCCAAGAGTCTCCTCTATGCGCAATGGATATTTTACTGTACCCGGATCCGATGCTGCTGCATTCATACACACACACACACACGCGCGCGTACCCACACATACACACAGAAATGCGTTTCAAAGAATCGATCGGCTTCAAAACTGGTTTTCACGAGGCCGAGCACATTTACCCTTCGCGCGTGTGTCTGTGCGGATTACGTTCGCGAATACGCGCGAGGGCAAGGGAGGAGGAGCCTTCTCGATGGCACGAAGCGAAGGGATGCTTAGAAGAAGAAGCGTAGGTGCATAAGATATCTACGACGATATATATATATATATGTATATATATATAGGGAAGGGAAACTCTTCATCCCTTTCCAGGCTTCCTTTTCCATCATCGTTTCGCCACATCATCCTCGTGATTCGGTAATGTCTCATCGGAATGTAAAGGACGCGAGCGATCTCGCGATATAGCGCATAAAGGATTATCGTCCGGGAATAACTTTATCGTACCGGGAGTATATCGCGATCACCAGGAGCGAAATGTCTCTTATACGTGACATAGTCGCACCGTTACGTACAGAATAATATAGAACGGTGGGAGTCGTTACCGCTTTTCGCAGCTTCCTCGCATTTGCCGCATGAGCGAGTGAGAAAAGTCCGCAATGTGTTTATATATATATATATATATAGATTGGACATATTATACATGGTACATAGTTGGTGGTTCGGAGGAAGTATATAGCGGAATTCACGCGGCTCTTTATATTTCTCTCACTAGGTTGTATATCATCTGCATATGATAGCGCGGGGGAAACGACGCGCCTCCATGCTGTGAAAGCCATTCGTTTCAATGCGTACACCATTCACACAGCTCGTGCGGAACTAAAAGCTTTGGTTATACGAGCACACGTTATCGTCTCCTAGCTTTTGCCCGGCGCGCACGACCCCCGGAGCTTCCAATACGCGCGCAAGCCCCTCCCTCCCTCTCTCTCTCTCTCTCTCTCTCTCTCTCTCTCTCTCTCTCTCTCTCTGTCACCGACGCGGAGTTTACCTTTTCCTACGCGCGTACACTTTTCTCCCTCGCATCTCGCTCCTCTCTATCCCTCCGTTCTGTTTTAGCTGGTGTCTATTTGACAAATACGTGCATAATACACGTATGGCGGGACGATGGAGGGTAAGGGGTGGGAAAGGTACGCACTATGTCCAGGGAAATCCAATATTTTTTTCAATTTTCCAGTCTCCCGGCTCTTTGCTATTGGACGAAGTCGGGTAATATGAACCATGTATGGATTCCTGACATTAAAGCAATTCTAGAGAGGGGATTTTACGTATCTGGAGTTTTATCAGAGTGTTGACATTGATTATTAATAGACAGAAAATACAGTGGTAGAAAGAATTTTTCAATTGAGGATTTTCACGATACAAGCCTGGTTGATTTTATCGGCTTGTGTCATAATACCCCAATTGTACCCTGTATTACCCCATGAACGTAGGTGACTGCGCGTCGATCGGTTCTGTACCCTCGCTGAGGATTGTTGAATACTGGAAATTCGATAGCGCACGCTCTCTCGACACCTCGTTGAGAACTCTATGAGTTTTCGCACACTTATGGGGTAAGAGAGACTCGCGCACACGTGTCTCTCGAGAGATCTCGAAAGTCGAGAAGTCGATAAACTGAGGAATTCAGAGGGAAGATGAGCTTTTTTCGATTCGATGCGATTCCGGCCATTCGCGGAAGCGAAAATTCCGTGAAAGACACTTGTCTCGTCCGGATGGAACTTTTATGTAAATCCGGGCTCTCGATTGTTCGACCCCTTCCAAAGAATGTCAGAGGGGATATCGAAATTCCATGCGGCCAATGAAACAACTTTTCTGTCAAATCATTCTCGGGACAATCGACCGTGAGAACATACTCGTATTTTACGTTCCCTTGGTAAAATGAACAAAAAGGGAGACAAATTTTTGGTTGATTAAAAATTTGATAAAAGGTCAGCAGCAATCAGTTTTTTACGTCACCAAACACATTAAAAAGGAAAACATTTTTTTATTGGCCGAGCCAATATTAATTTACGCTCGCGATACCAGGTCATTAATTGCATCCGAAACTGTTGACCTCCGAACGCGCATTTATTTTTATGGCCGAGCATAGGGTACGCTTCGGGGGTGCCAGAGCCACATATTTTTGCGATACGAGATTTTTCGATATTTTCGTATCATATTATCCTCGTTACATCGTTCACACTCGCAATTATCGAATTGTTCAATTTCTCGGGTTTTTTGGCCGACGCGCGATTAACGAGGACGATTGAATGATAAGCAATTACGAATGGTGTGGCAAATGTATTCTCACTGTGAAAACAGGACTATCTCGTCGTTACCATCACGACTGTATATACAGTACTCCATAAATACAGACATACAATGGCCGAGGGCAGCGAGTTGGAAAACGAATAATACGACCGGCCGATAATTATTATTCTCGATCGTGTGTATTTGCGCTTTGTCATCTAATACGTATAAAAATATGAGCCGCGAGTCTCATCGGGGACAAGGTATTTCATTGCTCGATTTTACATCGTTCTGCAAATATTATTTCGACAATTTTAATATTCATTTTCCACCATCGCTCGATACAGTTTCCCTGCCCGATCTGAATTCAAACATCGCGTGGAATGATTTTCGGCCGTTTATTAATTCGAACTTGCATACTGGAGCAATGCGGCATTGTCGATATATCGATTATCATTGGCAGTCAAAAATACGCGTACGTTCTCATAAAAATATTATTATCCGTACCATTTTACTACTCTTTGAATAAATTTCGAATATCAACATGCCCGACGGTGCTCGTACACTTTGATGCCAACGAGTATCATGACTTGGAACACGTTATGCATAGACGATGTACACGCATTATTTGTAGCTGGTACATACATATAAATGAGACAAAATGCTCAAAATTCAAGAGTGTTCCGGCAGTCATTGCAGATTTGCCTGTAAAAAGGCGGAAAACGTGAAAATTCATCTTTTTCTGCATTTGACCGATAAATTGCGTCAGCTCGAGAAATGAGAATGTGATTTCTTATGCGCGGGAAATTTCCAATTCTGCAATCTACCTATAGAGTTTGTTTTGGACGAAAGAAGATTTCGACCTCTTTGAGCTGTCGAAAGTCCAAAGTATGATGCACTTCCGGAACTTCTAGTGCGACGAAAAGCCGATTTTCTTTTTTTTCCTCTTTTCTCGTTTATAAATACTTTGTTGGAAGATTGTGCAATCGGAAATTTCCCATACAACAAGAATATCGCATTTTTATTCCCGATTTTTCCTATTTCGAGGGAATTCACATTTTCCAGTTTTTGATCGACAAATTACGATAAGTCGAGAATAACAACGGGATATTCTTGTTGTACCTACGGGGAATTTTCGAATCGGCAACATTCCTATAAAGTCTTTTTGGATAATAACTATATTCTTTCTAAGAACGAACACACATACTTCTAAAACAATCGGGGAGTTCGCAGAACTGCGTGTTTGTTTCAGGGTGTAACAAACTCGCTGAAGCGTCCAAAACTATGAGACGCGTTGATAGTGTACTATAAACCTCAATTAACCATCGAAGACTTCCGGGTATTTTGCTCCACCGTGTATTTCTCCCGGAAATTCTGCCGGTAAAATATTTCGGGCATTAATTAGCCCCGAAATAGTTGCCCCGGGAGGTTTAGGGGGTAGAACATTCCACGAGGTCGGGCAAACAAATACACGGCCGCACGGTACACTGAATTTCTCACGGACATACGTGAATTCGTTGATTGCCTGGGTAGAAACATGATAAAATGAAAATTCACGCAATACCGTCCGTATCCCGTCGACTACGGATAATTAGAAGAAAATTATTGGGTAAAACGCATGAGAGGATGAGCGTCATGTTGCATTCTTCGATATCGCTGATGTCGAAACCGCGGATGTGGCGACGAGAACTAGGAATGAAAAAAGGAATCGATTTTCGACACTCGCCTATCGTATACGCGAACGCATACGATATTTCATTTAAGGCATACAGATTGCAATTTCCACGCGTAAATACGAACCGAAATGGTGAACTATATCTCGCATACCCGGTCATCACTGTACGAGAGCGTACGATCGTATCGATCATCGATCGTATATCTCTCCGCCCCACCCCTCTCTCTCTCCGTCGCTCTCTTTCCACGACATGAAGTACTCTTAATGACGTACTCGTCCAGCCGGCGAATGACAAATAGCAAATTAACTACCGTGGCTCGGAGTTACCCAGGAACTGGAATACACCGGGAGGGATTATTTATACGTAGAACGCACCCATAATTCGAACCCGATTCTCCCAAGCCCCTCCTGTCTCGCCACACTCGATAGCGTAATTTCATCGTAATTTGTTTTCCGAGCAAACTTCAGAAATTGCGATAATTAGGTCGCGACCTCGTATCGATGATGCACGGATCGGATAGAGGAGGGCGATTTACCCCGGTCGACCGGAATGGCATGGTCCGATATCTATGCATATAATAGGTATATATATATATATATATATATATATATATATATATATATATATATATATAGAGAGAGAGAGAGAGAGAGAGAGAGAGTGCGGCAAGAACGATCTCTATGTGCCTCTCGACGTAGGATACCAGAATCACCGACAGGCGCTTCGCTATTCCCGATGTTATGAGACTCTCGTCGTAGTCTTCTCTCGGTGCGAGAGAAGAACAAGCCGCATCGAGTCTCGAGACGGAAACGGCGAGAGGGGTTCGCGCGATAGAGATCGGCGAAATACGCGGAAACGTCGAAGATTGCCGTCGTAGCTCGTTGTCACCGCAGCCGAGAGTCGATAGTCTCGTGATTAATCTCGGTGATCGAGAGATCAGCCGTTGGCGAGACGGAGAGAGAGAGAGAGAGAGAGAGAGAGAGAGACAGAGGGATGGTTCGTCGATGCGTTCGCGTTATCGAGTCTGCGGGCTTCTCGCGAGAGAGCGCCGCGATTCGATTGAATTCTTCAACGCGCCCTCTATAACTATGCGAGAGCAATCGCGGAAAGAGAGAGAGAGAGAGAGAGAAAGGGTAAAAGAAGGATTTAACGAGGCTGTAGCGGCACGGCGATAGCACCGAGAAAAGAACGCTTATCCGTCGTCTCCATCGCGAGATATTAACGCTTCCTGGATACTTTCTTTCAATTCGATGAGACGCGGTCGTTCACTAGGAATCGCTCGTAGTCAGCGTCGTCACGGATCGTACGCTCGTTCGCCTTCGTCTCTTTGTACACGTTCGTACGTATATATACGTGTGTGCGAAACCATCGCATTCCTTCCTCGCACAGGCGGAGAACCTCATGCGCGAGATTTTCTCTCTCCGTACGGACTTAATATCGGTTTCATTCGTTCGTGAAAAGAGAATTTTGATAGAATGTCGATAACGAGATACCGGGGCTTTCGCTCGCCACTCTTCGCCTTCTCTCTTTTATTTCTCACCGTTCTCTTCCTCTCATCTCTCTCTCTCTCTCTCGTTCTTTTTCCCCAATACACATGCGATGCTATAGCTGAAAAGTCAACTCGATATCCTGCAACGTTTTTTCTCAGCATCACCCATTCAATATATATATATATATACAAACTCTTCGGACCTCTCGGTACACCATTATCAGCGCAGTTTGCGAGGAATAAAAAGATTTTCATTCATTCTGTCCTCTTTGGTAATGTAAATACGGAAGCTCGTATCGCGAAATACTCCTGGAACTCGGGGAACAAGAGTGGAAGGTAGAAATAAAGGGATCCTATTAATCAGTGGGATGAAGCTCCGACAATATTCTTCGTACTCTTTATTCAACTTGATGGCTTAGTTCCCTCCTAATCCCGCTTCTTCATTGTTTTTTTAATTCTCTTTTTTCACATCGCTAAACAGTTTTCGCATGAATCGGCAATTTCCACTGTCTTAATAAACGAAACGAGGTACCATTGGGCAAAATAGTTCGAACATTTTCGATGAGGTTCTCCGCGAGATTTCGTATTTATACGAGCCTCGTGTTCATCGTCGTTTCGCACGACTCCCTCTGGTTTCCTCCAATCTTACATCTACCATAAATTACTCGTCTCGTACGAACTAACGAGAGAGAGGGAGAGATAATAATGTTTTTTCTTCTTGTTTTCTCTCTCTCTCTCTCTCCCTCCCTTTCTCGTATTTTATTTCCATGGCTTAGGTTAGACACGATGGCCAATTTATCTTGAGCTTCTCGAGATATCACACCACGCCCGCATTGAATTCGTGAGTCGAGACCGAAAGAATGAGAGAGAGAGAGAGAGAGAGAGACAGAGAGAGGGCACGATTAGCTAGCTAGTCGGCTGTGCCAGGTTTCAGAGGAGCTTGGAGTGCTTCAATGCGAGCAAGCAACTGCTGTGTACGCTCTGAGAGGGTTGATCCGCCCATCCAACTAGGGTCTGTCTCACAGTAAACCATCTCCTACATACACTATATATATATCTATAGTATATGTATAAGTCTATATATGTACAATGTACTATTCTCCCATCCCTTATTCTCTCCTATAATATATCTATACACCGATACACCAGAACACCATCGAATACGTGTAAAGGCTATACGCACCCTATACCTACAGATCGCCTGTATCTCGGGATGCATACCTATTGTGCCCCGTACATCTATATAGTTTAACCGTGTGATTTTCGATGGAGCCAGTCTTGCTTGCGCATCCGTGTGGTCGGTTCCAGACGAAGTCTGTCGTACATAGTGCGTAGTTTCGTCGTACGACCACAGGAGACCCATACGCTGTTTCAGGTGAATAACCCGCGAGTCCTCTCTGTCTTCCTGTACCGGCGCGGAACACAGAAATTTCGGTCAGGCTAGTCGAGTCGTCTGCATCGCAACGCGATATATGCGATGTTCACGGGAATGGAATTCGGACGTTGCGAACAGCTGCGCTTCCCTGCTGATGCACACATGACTCGAACATCGATGCGCATGCATGGGTGTGTGGGTGTGTGGGTGTGCGTGTATGTAAAGCCAAAAGAGCACTGGTGGCACAAGGAATCCAAGCGTTATAGGAGCATACGTCATTCTCGATGTACATATGTATGTCGTCACTAGTGCACTCCACCGTGCTCATCACGAGCGAACTACACTCCTCTCATGCGTTCGTCCGACTACTCCATCCGTCCTCTTCCGACGAATCCTCGACTTCGATCTCTGCTGCACACGCGCATCGAAAAATTTCACGCCCCGTTGAAGTTTCTAAACAACGATGCTTCACGCGGAAAGCACACATTGTGGAATCGTTATCGAGGGAAGAAAATAGGATATTTCGCCGGTGAGTTTATATAAAACGACGGTGATGCGCTTTCTTGAACGAAAATACGACGAATCCTTCGCTCTCTCGGTTATTTATAGGAAACGATGTTTTGGTATCTACAGTCTACTCGGGTCGTGTGAAAAAACGAACGTGACGCGAGTGAAAGAGCTTATAAAGGTGGCGGAGGGGATGGAAAAGCTCGGAAAGGCAAGAGGACCGAGGGGTTCCTGATAAATATTTTAAAGCTCCGCCAAGACTCGCGAGAATATTGGCGGGAGTGACTCGATCTCCGGCAAATTTTCATTTTGTTTTATTCATTGAACGTTTACTCCGTATATCATCCTCCTACATGTATGTACGATGGAACCTTGTACCATTCTTCTATGATGGGATGTATTTTCGTTGCATTGAAACTTTTATACCGGTGTTGATAAATATTCTTTGCTGAAAACTCGTGATCCGATGCGCGTGCACGAACGTTCAATTCGAAATAGGGAGAGATAGAGAGAGAGAGAATTTGGCGAATCGACAATCAGATTTAACGTTATCACTGTTTGCACAAACGTTGAAAAACATGGTTTTATTCGAGTCGAATTATGCGATTTCGGGGGTCTGGTAAATATTGGCATTGTTGCCAGGGGCTTAATCGAGAGAGAGAGAGATAGAGATAGAGAGAAACTTTTCGAGCCAACAAAACGAATTTCATGCGCTCAATTGTGTACAGTGGACCGATCTATTTTTCAGGCTTCCTCCTTTTTCTCACTCGCTCTCTCAACCCGCCACCGCCGCCGCTTTTTTCCGCCACGTCTATACCGCTTCTCCATTTCCACTGGGCAACATTGAACAGCGCAAAATGTCAGAGTGCCCGAGTACCGAAAGCACTCGTCGATCGCCGGTGTGGGAGACGCGAAATAAAAGGCGAAAAAAAAAATGGTTTGAAAAAAAACGGACGCGACACGGTTATAACCGTTGGTCGAACGACCGGTTGGAGAGTTCTCGTACGGGATGCACGACGATCCTCATACCGCTTCCTCTATATCTCGATTAATTTCACGTTGACGTACGATTGCCGTAATTTTTTTCCGCGATTCGTACTAATGCCCGACCATCGACCTTAACGCGTCGAACTACCCCGTTTGCACTCGCCCGTTCATTCTCACTCCCTCCCTCGCGGGAAACGTGCAACGGCGAATCGAGTACGCGACAGAGCGGTTCATTTCTTTTACGATCGACTCTTGTCGCTGAGATTGATCGATCTCGTTCCGTGTATGAAAAAATAACCACGAACAAGACAGAAAATAGAAGAATTCAAATAAAATTCGACACGTGAAAAAGCTCTATCTCTTGGTCTGTAAATTAGACGAGAAAAAAAGTGACCTGTATCTGTATGGCTCTTGCGCGAAGTCTCGAAAAAAGTGAGAAATATCACGTTTTTCCGACTTTTTACTTGTGAATTAATATGCGGGAGGAAAACGACCGCAATATTTGTGATCAACGGGATATTTATGATTTTATAACTATAAATTGGTTTGAGAGCCGAACAAAAATCTTACCAAAACTTCGACAAACACTCGTGAGAAAATTTCCGTCTCTCGCGTTTCTTTCGGTTTTGGCACGTCTCGCAATTCTCGTGTTAACCCGCTTCCCTCTTCCTCTTATCCTCTTGATCCTTCCGGAGGAGCACCGGCGGCTCCTGATTTAACGATGGGAACATCGGGTGTGCGAGAAACGCGAACGACGTCTCGTCGAATATTTTACGTCCCCGGAAGAATGAAAATAATATAAAAGAAAGAGTAAAACGAAAGACCGAGGTATAGCGGTATAAACCCACCGTAAAATAGATCGAGAGAGTGTCTTGTCGGACGAGGGAAGCAACTGGTCGAGGAATTTCGCACCCGGACGGATCGTCGTAGATCCGGATTCCGGAATCTCTCGAGAAGATTCAATGGTTCGACAATGGGAAACCCGGTCCAACCTCTCGTCCACGTTTTTTTCCTTCACTCCCGGAAACTCTTTCCACTGTCTTTCTCTGTGCAGAGGGACATGGTGAAAAAGGAATCCACGAAAGTATTGACTTGTGGATTCTTCCTCCTGTCGAATCCCTCGTAAAAAGAAACTTTCCCCAAAGGGCCATTCCGTTCTCCGTTTGATCACAGATTCAAATTTTATTGGTCCGTGTATCGAAACACTGTCACTGGCATTTTAGCTTTGCCCTATAACTTAAAATCGAACTATTTTCCGAAATGCGTGCAATCCGTTGCACCCGTTTCGAGCAATATCGAGTTCTATATATTTTTCATACCCAAGGCTACCTGATCGTTCCATTCGTTTTTGTGTTTTCATCGAAACGACTCTATTAACCGCACGAATACGTATTTATCCAGAATTTTAATTAATTCACCGAGTTTTTTTTGCGGCACGGACCACGCCGTTTTAATTTGCATCCTCGTTAAAACATCACTCGGCCGCGAGTGTACACTGTGATTGCACTTTGGCCGCTTCACTCTCCGTCCCTGTTTCGTTCACAGTCCCTTTCTCAAACCCCGTCCTCGTCGTCGTTCCACCCCGTCGAAAAAGAAAAATAGCGAGAAGCGAGAAAACTTGCAAAGCGGCTATCTCTGCTAGCTCGCCAACTTGGCGCGAGTGCGGCGAAAACTCCGCATGTATTAACAAGGCTCGCGCACGTTGCCTCGCCTTGTTTCAAAGCCAATTTCAACTTGTTTCCCCAAGATCCGTGAAACCTGTGCGCGTATCAAGAGTTTCGCCCATTTTCGCATCTCTTCTCTCTGTCTCTCTCTCTCCCGTCTTTTTTTGTTTCTTCCATTTTCCTTCTTTCCCTTCGTTTTTCACGCGGGAACAGCAGTCCCGCGCTTTCCCCGTCTCTCCCTCTCTCGTATCATCCCTCGGGGTCCGCCTCTCCCCCCCCCCCCCTACTCTCGTTGCGCTTTCGTCTCTCTCGCGAAAATTCACCCTCGAAGTCCAAGATATTATTTCCGTTTCACACAGAGCCTCGCGAACCTTTTTCGCTCCTCGAGTTTTCTCGTACATTTCAACATCCGGCATCCTGGCCCGTGGAAAACTTTCGTGCTCGCTCGGTTCATACAATATGAACGTACACACGTCGAGACAGTTTTCACGATATACCCAACTTTCTATAAATAATTACCGCTCGGATTTACGAAGCTTATTCTCTCCGCCCACCCACCCTTCATCTCTCCGTCTCGCTCTCAGCATTACGACTTTATTCGTAGTACACACTCGCGTCTTCGTGCCAAATATCGCCCCCTCGTTTTAAAAATCCATTAATTCTAACGATTCGTAAAAAAAAAAAGAAGAAATTGTTCGAGTTCGATTCGATAATGAAAAAAATTGTATGTCCTACGATCGAATGCCGGACGTCTGTGTGAAAAGTCCTCGTCGTCGAATGGAGAAGGAGATGAATCAGCGGAGAGAGCATCCTCGAAATCCAGCCAGCCTCATCCGATGTGGACGGCAGACATCCCCCCCCCCCCTACCCTTCTCCCTCTTCACCGCCGGGCACTCTCGTAATTTCTCGTCACCGGTTGTCGCGTTTCCTATTTCCTGGGGGGACATGCTCCTCTCTCGTCTGTGAGCGATATGAGCGCGACGAGAATCGTATAGCATCGACCTCGCTTGTTGATGCACGTATGACGAAACGCGACATAGAGATACATCAGTGTACACCGACTGTTACTGTAGCGAAGCCGAAAGGGAGGGAGAGAGAGCGAGAGAGCTAGCCAAAGTTATATGTCGTCGTTGAGAGAGACTCGTACAGGGGTTAGGGGATGCTGTGCGCGCACTCGTGTATCTCCCACGGGCCATGAGAGAGGGAGAACCTCTCTCTCTCTCTCTGTCTCCCTTCCACCGAAGCTTTTCAGGTGGAAATTCAGTCTAATTAATTTCCCACCGTCATCCGCTCAGAGCAATTCGCAGGTCTACTGCCATGACGAGAGTGGAAAACTGAAGTGGACCCCCTTCCTCCCCATTTCGTCCCTCTATCATTCGCGAGTCTAGAGAGTGGGCAATGTATATAGGAAAAAGGAAAGGAGGAAAAAACAAGCGCGAAAAAATGTTCCGTGTTTTCCGAGTGGAAAATCGGAGAACGAGGAGAAGAGCCTTACTTCTGTACCTTGGCTCAATATTCGTCATTGCATCCCCTTAATTTCCTAGAGATGCAATATTGTGTAATTTTCAGAGATAAGCCCGTCAAGATGTGTTCCGTCTCAGTTTTTTTTAAATTTTTTTATAACGTCGGGGTGAACGGTAATTATATTCGACTTCGAGGCACGAAGCTTCACGCGGGCTGGACGATCATGAGGGGCGTACGCGACTCGTTTGTACGCGTCGATGACTTCTCGGCGGTGCGAGAGAGCGAGAGATGACAGCATATATATATATATATATATATATAGCCCGGAGAGGCGATAGGCAAGTTTGAGAATCGTCGCGACTTCGTCTGGTGTAAAGGCGAGAATGCAAATGAGATAGTGTCGAACGTGAGCGCCATTGATATGCAGCCGAGAGCGGGTGCATCGGCGCACGGGCGTCGTGGTGACTGAGTGCCCCTTCTTGTCTTGTATATAGATAGATCTCCTTCTCTCTCTCTCTCTCTCGCTACTTGAACTTTTTCTTTGAACGAAGAATGGAAGCCATTAAGACGACCGATCGTAACTGAGGAGGTTTCATACATGTACAGGTCGACTGAGACACTCGGGCCTCGTAGACGACGCCCGTATCTTCGATTGAATTTTCTCTGAACCGTTTCGTACGTTGAATTATTTCATGATTCTTCTACGTCATCGAAAAATTCCTGATTCGCTCATTGGACTCGTACGAAGAAAAGTTTTGAAAAAATGATTTCCAAACGAGATTCGAAACGCGTGATGATTTTTATGAATTTATCAGCAAAGTTCGATAGGAAGATTTATTTCCGTTTCGATACCGTAAAATCTCGAAATCCTTGCGGGATTTATGGGTTAAATTTAATCGGAAATAACGGTCGACGAGCGAAGATGACGCGCGTATCTTCCTCGATATTCAATGTTAATTCCCCGATGGGGAAAAGAAGTCGCGAATGGGAAAAAAAGGGAGAGGGACACGAAGCAAAGGGAAAAGAGGATCTTTGACTCACCGAATCCAAGGGAGGATACGGATATAGTATCGTACCGAGATGGTATAACTTTGCCTCTCCGTGCTATATTCGTACGAACGAGAAAGGGAGAGAACGAGAAGCCCATCGGGCTATCACGATTTATCACTAGGCCTATATACGCGGAGAGCGAGAGACTGAACGGGAAACGAATTATTCCCTCGAGTTTTTCAACCGATACGGGATATATCGCGAGGTCACGCGTTTCTCCTCGACGAAAAGACCTCTCTCTCTCTCTCTCTCTCTCTTTACCGTATCGTATCGGGTACGCAGGGAATAATTCCTCCCGTAGCTGCAACGGTCCCCCGGGTGAGAAAAACGTGGTTGAAAACACTGTCACGTGTAATGTACCGAAGGCACGGCGACACCCCAAGAAAATTGACGAATTTTGTTTCCCTCTACCCTACGACAGTATAATTCATGTTTCTTTGCACTTTGATTCAATCTTCAATAGAATATAAATCATACTTCACTTCTTGGTATAAAATACGACTTATAGGTACGATATAAAGTAGGTATTACTACGTTTCTTTCGAAAAGAAAAACCGTCTATAAGAGAAGCTATTAGAACGCCGTAATTCATATCCTACCAGAGTACAATTTTAATTATTTTCGAAATGTCAGTTTCCATCGATAAATGCCGCCGACTATAAAAACAAATATAATTTAACTGTTTTTACCCCAACGTTCGAGAGATTCTCAAAAGAAACCGTCAGTACCTACGGACGTTTCAACCGACGACCTCTGATCTCTTTATCCTTAAGTCGGCGACGTCCATTATTATTACGAAGATCCGAAACTAAAACGTTTTGCCCACGGGGGCATATGCAACGCCTCGAAACGTCGAAATTGCAACGGAGGGGTTGCCGGATGAGCCAGACAGATATAATTCGCAACGACGTGTAATGGGTGCATATCGCGAGAAGAAGAGAGAGATAGAGAGAGAAGAGTGCCCTGGCAAGAGAACTGGGCCACACTCATGAGAGAAGGGTGCACCCATATAGATGCAAAGAGAGAGAGAGAGAGCAAGGGCGGACAGGCCAGGGCGCGGTTTCGTGCTTCTGGGCCGTGGTGCAGAGCTCTCAGAGTTATGGAGCCGTAGATCAAGCGCGCCTCTCGTATGGTACGCGAGAACCGCCGTGGCGCGGGGGAATCGGAGAGAGACGAGAGGTAGGACCGCGCGCGCAAACGGTGTGCGCAGCGCGTTTTGAAATGTGTAATCAGCGACCGTGATTTACAACGCGTCCTGATTGCTATCCGCGCGCACGTATATACCTTCTCCGGTATAGTAGATAGGTGTAGTATAACATAGAGATGTACCAGAGTCCGTTCGGTCGTTTCTGCGGTCCGCGGGTCGCGCGAACCGGAAAACCGCGATCGACGCTCGATCCGCGTTAGCTGTTTCTACTGTCCCTCGTCGTACCCTCGCTCTCCATCCACGATATCAGCTTCACCCTGTGTTTTTATACACCGACTTCCCTCCTCTAATCGATCCTACCACCGTACGATCGCCGTTGGAACGTTTTGCTCTCGAAATTTCCCGTCCGACGTAATAACACGGTAACAAAAAATCCGAAGATTAATTACGACCTCGAGCGACGTTCCGGAGGATAGACAATGTCGGCGAGAGAACCTATACGAGTTCCTTTGAAACTTTTTCATCTATATCCGGATCGATGTAGGTATAATACTTTTGATATCTTTGTTGAAATGGAAGATTGATCGATCCAGAAATAACGAGAGTTGGAATGAAAAATTGAAATTCAAATATTCATTTTCTTATCACGAGGACGGGATGGTAAAAAAAATGT
Source organism: Netelia virgata (assembly GCA_951802705.1). NCBI lineage: Eukaryota > Metazoa > Arthropoda > Insecta > Hymenoptera > Ichneumonidae > Netelia > Netelia virgata. The sequence goes on along the minus strand of OX637865.1, from coordinate 34,303,008 downwards.
AGCCACGTTGAAACTACGTCGATGGAATATTGAGCTTTATGGCACACACTTGGTTTCAAATTCTTTTTTAGGTCAACTCGTTACGATCGAGCGACTCTATCGATGTATCGACGAAGTTTAACACCCGGCGGGGAAAGAACTGCGTACTTTCGTATATTCGTACGGGAGAGCACAGGGAGGTGAGAGCGTGTACACAATTGAGCAGGAAATCTTTAATTCTCCCACACGCTCCACAACGTTCTCTTGCAATTACATCTCGTGTGCTCTGACATGAACGTACCTGCTTTCGTCGTTGGCTGAAGGAGAGTGAAGGAAAGAGAGACGCTGTATCGGTTTTTACTTCCGAGCCAATTTAAATTGATGAAGAGAGAGAGAGAGAGAGAGAGTGTACGAACGAGACTGGAAACATTTACTGTGTTCTATAACGAGAATCGTCGATCGATAGGCCCGCGAAACCGGGTTCGCTCACCACGTTCGCGGTGGTGTCGTTGCGGCGCCGACTATACCGCCCCCTCTTATCTCCCAGAAACGTACGAGAACATCGCGTGGAAAAATCGCGCGCTCTTCGCTAGAAAACTTCGCTAAAAAACTAGAACGTACATACACGTAACGGTCGAATTTTTCTCGCTACCTTCGACATATTCTATTTACCACTTTTTACGACACCAGCCCCTATTTCACGTTTTTTTCTTCCTTCGTCGCGTAACGACCCTTGGTAAAACGTACGCGCGTAAAAATAGACGTTATACATCGACACGCGGCATATTTCGTCGTAGAATATTTTTTCTTTCGCGATGTTAAAACCGCGAAAGTATTTACAAAAGTGAATAGCGACTCGAATTGTCCGTTCGAGTTCACGAAAACACGAACTACCGTTCGCGAAACAACTCGAGAGCGACGATATATAATTGTCCCGAGGCCCGATAAGCAGCCATGAATAATTCACGCCATCGAGTCCACGGAGAAAAACGAAAAGTCAAGGCGGAATGAATAAATAAAGCGAGAAAAAAACAAGTTAAAGAAAAAGAAAAAAAACAAAAAAAAAACAGAAAAAAAACATACCCCTATATTAGCATTTCGGCGAATAGCGACGTATATGTATTCCCGCATGGGGACCCCGATACACGTGGCGGAAAGAGCGAAAGTGTGTGGAAAAGGAGAAGAAACTTCCGTTTCTTTGCTCGAATATGCCAGTACGTACTTATATATGTAGGTACGTGTATTTCAAAGAAGAGGAGGCAAAAGGAGTTTTCGCGACTTTTGCGAATCTCTCGAAGCAAGCCAACCGGGCGATATAAACCGCAAGAGAAAAAGAGGAAGAGAGAGAGAGAGAGAGAGAGAGAGCAGGTTCATTGTTTTCCAAGCCACGTATCGCAGTCAGAACGCGAGCCTCGTGGTTCTCTCGCTATCGCGATTCACCTAGCACGCAACTTCATATCTATTCACTTTTTGCTCTATCGCTGCTCCAACCCCCTTCCCCCTTCTTCAACCCCGGTACTCGCTCACATACCAAAATATACATGTAAAATCGTACACGGAGGGATTTCTCTCGGGGTTACGTAACGCACCGTGCAAGGTTCGTCAGATTGGAACACGTTTTGCTATACGTCCCGCATATACACGGTCCGTTGTATCTCCTCGAACCGGGAGAGCTCCGGTGTGTGCCATCGACCCGTACGAGAAGAGGCCCACGCGCGTTGCCTTCACCTTTCCCTTTCGCTGGTCGCTTCGTTTGCTCGTTTTTTTTTTCTTTCTTTCTTTCTTTATTCTCCTCTTCGAAATACATACATATATTCTTCATGTGTGCGTTTGCGAGTTGAATGCGCGATGCACGATCGCTAAATCTTTCGATCGCTTGGAGGCATCGGCTTCTTCTCGTTTTTGTTGTCTCTTCTCTCCTTGTGCTCTCGTACATCCGATGAAGAGCACGTGTACGTGTGTGGGTGAAGGCAGACGATTTTTTGTTTCGCTGGAAATCACTAAAGCCTGGCGGGCATTCGTGTTCACGATTTTCTGTCGCAAAAACGAAAGCTCGACGTAAAAGGAACGACGACGGAGCGGAGATAAATGTCAATGTTGGTACGTTCATGGAGAATTGCATCTTCTTGTCTCTCTTTCTGTCTCTCTCTCTCTCTCTCGCGCGCGCGCTCGTGGTTTGAAAATACAGCGAATATATTTTTCGTGTTATTGTCGGTGGTCCGGGATTTTCCGGTAAAATCGTCCATTTTTCGGCGTGTCAATCCATCATTATATATCGCTCGTAAATGCCTCGGGGGAGAAAAGTGGTACTAGGGGCTAAAACACGGATACAGTGAAAACTGTGGAAGTGGAAAACGAACACGTACGGGAAACAACGAGTTTGGAAAATCGACAGGATTCCAGGCACGGCTGCAAAACTGGGAAAGAGCCTGGAACGAACAGTTCTGTGTAGGAAAGCCACACGGAGTAAAGCGATAAGCGAGATCGTCACACGTGTGTCAGATTCTTGAGAGGCCTGAAAAAAAAAAGTGCCCTGGGCTCCCGCAACAGCGTTATACCTTGGAGGCAATACGTTCATTTTTGTTCAACATCATCCACGAGAGCGCGGCTATTTTTCGTTTCCATGGTCGCGACAGTTCAATGGCTTGTTCACCACCGGTAGTCAAAATCGATATCCCTTGCCGTTTAGGGTCACCCGATGTTTCGCTGCGATATTTTTTTTAACGAATCTCTCGATGCGAGAGATCGTATCCGCCGCGCCCAGTGTGGTTCAAACCCCAAAGGGTTGAAACCTGACTAGCTTACAGCAGTACTCGGAATACGACTGAGCCCTCTTCGTGAAAGAGAAAGAGAGAGAGAGAGAGAGAGCTCATTCTGAGCCGCGCAGGCTACGCCCCAATTACTCCGGAAGCCCCTTTGATCTTTCATCTCTCGTGCAGCTCCGATAAAGCTGATAATATCGAGAGCGAAAGAGCGCGAGGGCACCAACGAATGATATATAGATCGCGAGAAGAGGAAAATGAAGCGAGAGGAACGCGTCAGCAAGAGTGAGAGAGCGAGTAAGAGAGAGAGAGAGAGAGAGAGAGAAACGAGCGAGGGCGTCAGCGTCTCGGCCTGCGATGCTGCCGAAGGAAGTACTCGATTTCTTAGCCGCACGCGATTTTATCGCGTAATACGTCCACGTATATATATACATATACATATATATGTCTATCGTGCGAACATAGGGCCAGGAGCGATGGTTACTTCCCTCCCGGGTCTGTTGCCAACGACCGATGGAAGTAACTCACGGGCGCGTCTTCGTTTTTCGTTCTTCGCTATATATATATATATATATATCGATATAGATATAGATATAGATATATTTGTACGTATATGGACTCAGGCCGCAACACGGCACGACGAGGAAGGTGCAGAAGTTTCGTCTGCCTGCATACACGCTTCGTTTCCGCTTTAGCTTTTGCCCCTGATCCTTCTCGCACGTATAACCCCCTCTCTACTACCACCTCTCCTTTCTCCCACCCGCTTGTCCTCTTCGCGTACTATATATATATATATACATATACAACAGACTCTCTATCTCGTCGTATTTCTTTTCGCGTGATACAGATAATCTGCACGAACGTCCCGTGTGCACACTCGCCGGCTGAGTTTTGATCGTGTATACCCTACTTATGTACCAGCCTCGACGAAGATTCTCTTCGGAGAAACAAGCCAGCCCCCCCCCCTCCCCCTATCTCTCTCTCTCTCTCTGTCTCTTCTTTCTCCTGTGTGTACTTCTAACTGTAGCGCCCGCATTTGACTCGGCAATTTAACGGTCGGACGCGGGCTCGATTAATGGAAACAGGAAGGATAGAACAAAAAAAAATCCTGTAGACGGAATATATACGTGGATTATATAAAAAAAAAACAAAAAAAGAAAAATTAAAAAATAGATATCAGAGCGCGCACCAGAGGCTACTGGCTAATCTAGAACCGTGGCCCGTTAGTGCCCCATCACGTCACCCATTCCACCCGGCTAACTCGTGTGTTTCAGCGTCGAGGCGGTATGTACGCCGCGATATGCTACTTCAAAGTTCAGGCCGAGCGAGAACGTAATTACGCTTCTCGGTAGTACACTTCTTCGGATATATACGGGCATATATATGTCTGAAACCCTCTCGCTACCGTCCGACGTAATCTCTCCGGCAACGAAATTTCACGACAATCGCGTGTGCGCTCGAGCTCTTCCGGATTAAAGTCAAAAGGAGGTTTTTGGCTCCTCCGGGCGTTCTCCTCGTCGTGCTCTTGTCCCGGTCCTCGTGTCTCGTACGAAGGTGCCGAACGGATCAACGGACGGAAAGTATAAACGAGATGGGGACCGGATATCGCGAGAGACCGCCGCGGACGTTTCGTTATACGCGCTTTAAAGTCGAGACTTTTTTAAACCGGTAAACGGAGTTGGGAAATTTTGGGGCTCGATGTCGGATGTATGCGCGTCGAACGCACCTCGTGCGACGATTCGAGGTCCTACGTGATATCGATTTCCGGTGAATTTCGGGACGAACGAAGAAACCGGGAATCGAGTGTCGCGGGAGAACGCGACGAGAGTTCACGAATACGATTAACCATTCGTTCGAGAATATCTCGATCAGGGCGTTCGGTTTTCTTGCCTCGAATTTCCGGCGATTCGAGGCAGCGAGACGGAGAAAAAAGACGGGATATTAAACGTAGAACGAGATAGAGCGGAAACAGCGTTTTCGTATCTTTGATGAGAGAGGAAGAAAAAGAGTTCGTATTAAAAGTGAAAATATTCGCGTTTTGCGGATTTTTAAAAAGGAGACGACCGCTCGACTTCGTGCTCTTTCTCGGTCGAGAAGTTAACTTTCCGTGATGCGGTCGTTATTCTCGTTTGAGAGGATCCTCGAACGTGTGAGGTCAGCGAGAGAAAACGTTGGCTCGGTCCTATAACGCCGAGGTCCCTCTTCGTGGTACATGCACCTTGCTCGTCCAGAAGGTTCTCTCACGCCACCGCCACTACCGACCCTGTAATTTGTAACGCGGTTTCGGTAGCCTGCCAGGACCAGCAAAAAAATCCTGCGGAATATACGGAGAGAGAGAGAGAGAGAAGGCCCCCGACAAGACTCTCGAGTGTTGGTTACACGCCACATCTCCTTCTCTCTCTCTCTCTCTCTCTCTCTCTCACTCATTCTCTTTTTCCTTCTTTTCCACGTGTGGTTTTTGCGCCTCACATGCCCGACGAGAGTCACTCGCAGAACCAAGAGAAGAGTGACGCTCGTCCAACCGTGCAGACGTTCGTCTTTCTTTTTTACTCGTCTCAAATATCCTTTAGCCACCAGGTTTTTCGAGCTATAATATCATTTCGAGGAAAAATCTGTTTACCCTCTCGCGTAGGAGGATCGATAACAATCCTCGATTGCGCAACGAGATTGCATCATGAAGGATGCACGTTTGATGAGATAGGCCATCAACGTATATCGTCAGGAAACTCGGATTTCATGGTTTTTAAGGTGAGGGACAATTTGCTACTGTGTCATTGATGAATTTATGCAGGCTCTGCAGGTTCAACGGCATATATATATAACATACGAAAGCTTTTACGTTCAATCCTCCATAATACCGTACACCTAGCGTGGCTTACTTTCAATGAACGAGAAGTGAAAAGAAAAGGGAGCTCGCCGGATCTGCTATACGACAAGCGACGGCGAGGCAAATGGTATACTGAAATATTAAAACACAATGCGTGACACGAAAAGGCTATTTCATCGTGCCCTCGTCACCTGTTCTTTCAGTTATGCGTTCAACTGTTCCAGCATAAACACAGATGCGCGAAACGTGTTGTGCAACACACACACACACACACAGTCGTTCGATACCACATTGAATTTTGTTGAGAGCAAGCTTGTCGCATGGTCGTACTTAGGTCCGCCGTCAGGAAACGTTGGTGCTTGTCCTCGATCCTGCCACCCCCTACCGTTCTCTCGTGGTTCGAGCGGTTGACGTTTACAACTCCTGTGAAACCCTACCTGGACAGCATTTGATATTGATTGCCATGCGACTCGAAATTGCGATTGGTGCCCTGTCTCAGTCGTCATTTGACTATCGGTTTATCGATTCTCTCCGTTAAACCTTTAACAGTCACCGACGGAGAAATCTTCTCAAATACTACTTTGAGGGGGTTTCCTTGATTAAATGGTGCACTTCGTTTAGAATATTTCGCCACGTTTCAGTTTCCTTGAAATAGATCTGCGATCGATCGTGAAATGATTTTTTTTTTCAGAAAAATGCACGACATTTTTAACGGATGAAAAGGTGTGTGATCGGGGGTGAGAAAAACGTGATTTCATTTGGAGAAAAAAGCGTCTATACAATATCGTTATTCGATATGGTGGAAAGAGAGTGAGAAATATGCAAGTACGAAAAAAATGATCCGAGTATACGACGCGGATACAATTTCGCAATGACGATGTTGCTGTTCAGAAGGGTAGGTAACGGTTAGAGGGGTGTGAACGACCGACGTCTCTCGTTTCCGCCAGAAAAACGTATCCTGTAAGTCTGTATCAGCGTCGAAGTTGTTTCTCGGAGCTGCAACCGCTTCAAGGATATCGTATGCCGATTCGTAGCATTCGATGCATAATATAAAAAAAAAGTATCGTTAAAAAAAAACGCGTTTTTTTCCTTTCGAGAGCAATCGATACAAATGTTTCAACGCGTATCGGGTTATCAGAGTTAACGACGTTGCGAAATGAGGAAAATGGCGTTGGGTCGAGAGCTTTTGTGACGGCAATTGGCGTCTTACGACTCGAGATCCCGAAATTGAAATCCGTCGAGCTCACTACTCAGCTCGATATCGTTTTAGAAATTCCATTTGTCCCATTCACGCGTGCGTCGCTGTTTCATTCAGCGAGACGCGTCGTCCCAAGAAACACACACGGTCGGGAATCGTCCGAGTCCGGGAGAGCCGGTATAAGTGGAAAATACACAAGGCTCGCCCGTTTTTCGAGACCCTTTGCGCCAACGGTGTGTTTCGCCAAGCGAATGCGATAACAAGGATGCATGAATAATTTATAAACTCTCGGAGTTTATTTATCTTCGGACTTTCGTGTGTATAATGGATATGTACACACCTTGGAAATATCGGTGTTGCACGTCGCTGCTTGTGATCTTTCTTCGTCATTCTCTCGGTCCCATAGTCGAGAATCGTTACGAAAATAATGTAAATCAGCATATTTTTTTCGTCGTTTGTTATCATTCGAAATTTTACATATTTTATAACCCCCACCAAAAGCCTCTGTCGCAAAACACCTGCGAAAAATTCCGGAAATACCTTTCGCTCGTTCCACTCGGGCGTTTTTCACACGTCGCATACCACACTCGTGCTTCGTCAACGACGGAAGAGCGTTACGCGTCTCGTCCTTGACGCGTCAAAGGAGTCACCGAGGCGCCACTCGGATATTTTTTCTTCAAGGGCCGTTCGTCGAGGATCGCTGAATATTCCAGGTAGTAGATGGGAAAACGTTCCGCGTCAGATCCGGCACGAGTCAATTCTCGTCTCGCTTGCGAGATACGAGGCGAGTCAGGAAGATGAGGCGTTCCGACGCCTTCGTCGAGACGGGGAGGTTGCGGAAGGTGAAGCCACCTGCAGCAGGGATGATTAAGAGGCGAGAGGCAAACGCTATTAATTCAACGCTCTGGCATCCACTATCCGCATCGTCGCCCTTGTCCTTCCGTTCGCTCGAGAACGTCGGTCGACGAGAACGGAGGCAAAGCAATGTCGGCCGTTGGCGTTTCGCTGCGTTTCATCCCTCGCCAGGGAGGGAATGCCGAGTGGGGTAACAGGAAAGCTTGATGGGCGAAGTAAGGGATAAGCCGAGTTTGCAATTTGTCCTCGCGCAAAAGCTTTCCATCTATGCACGTAATGTACAACCTTACGTAAAATATAGATTGTATATATTAAAGTTATAGGCGACGGTATATTCAGCAGAATTCTCCAAAGTACGGAAGATTTTCATTTCGGGACGATAAAGTTTCCAACTGGGAGAGAGGAGAGGGTGATGCTGATGCTGCCATTATATTAATCTCGATCGAAATACTCTCGTCACTTTCCATCTCTCATATTTCTTAGCTTAACGAGTAGACGCAAATACGTCAATCTTCCCAACGAAGATGCCCGTGAAATTCTCGAAGATGACGACGTGACTATAACGGAAGTCATTAATTGTTTTCGAACTCTCCTCGAACTACGGAAATATGATGGCATTCCGTAAGAAAAAGCGAATATGCGCCACGGCGCGATGCTAATAGGGACAAAGGAGAGAGAGATTTTACAAGAAACGCAATTAGGGCCAGTTGTCAACGTCTGGAGGGCTTCGTTATAGTAATAGGCCGAGGGTGAAGACACGATGCGTCTCGTTATACTTAATAATCTATGTTGTATTTAGGGAGACGGATTTTGTGATGAATGACGCTCTAGCGAGCCATCGCGTCGACTTAATTAATTTATTCGGTTATTAATTAAAACTATTTTACGGCTATGGCGTACGAGAATCGACGCGAACGTACGGGTGACTCGAGGGAATGAAAATCTATTGCTTCGCGTACGCGTCTGTCCTCTTTGTCCGTCTTCGTATATATCATCGTTATATTATTTTGCGTAAATTATATCGCGAGCTTATCAAATCGCGATTTGTAGTTTTGCCAGGTTATAGTTATCAACATCCTTCGCAAGAAGAAATCAAGCAATGGTACACTTTATTTTCTGTGCTCGATCGCCTCGCGAGTCTCGCGACTCGCCTGCGAACGCGCAAAGTTCAGGGGTCTTCGACTAAGTGGCATTGATCGGCGACTCGCCGATGTTGACGAGGCCTCGATAATTATCACCCTGTGCGCGATCTTGCACTCCATCTCCCTTTCTCCACGCTTTCAGGTCTCCGCCGACTGAATATATTCCACCTCGAGGTCGTTTTATTTCCACGGCTCTAACGCCGTTGTACTGGTTTTGCTCGATAATATTTTATCCTTTGATTATTTCGCTGTCTTGGAAAGAAAAAAAACAAGGCGTAAAAAGGGAGGAAACATACGCGTGAAAGAAACTCGAGTCGTGAGAGGAGATCTTGAAAAGATGCAATATTGTATGTTATCTAATTGTCGGAGACAGAGACGAGCGTACGAGTACGTACGGCGTGCACCTAACGAGAGAACTCTTAACGAGTAACCACGAGTAACGGTGATCGTAAAGAACGTAGTAATATTATGCTCGTAGCGATATAATTGCCGCAGCTATAATTGAGCTCGTTCAAATCAGAGAATATTTTCGCGTATGTAAAGAACAATAATATTAATTACAAGTATCACGCAATAAGTGACAATCGACGATGAATATTTGATTTCACTCCCATAATTAAGTGCCATTTTTATTTTCTCTTTCATATCGCCGCGTCCATACGATACTTATCGAATCACGTGTATTTTTATGTTCCAGGTAAGCGACTTCTAAAATACGGCACACGGATAGAATAAAGTGATATCGAACACGCGAGATTCGACGCGCGGTCTCGATTCCAGCGGGCTTCCTCGGCTCGAGCATAGAATTCCGTTACATATCGAGTGAGTAGATCTTATATTGAATTCGATAGATCTCGCGGATTCGCTCGATATAGTCAGTGCCCGGCGGTTTTCTACGTAACGAATACCTTGTGGAACTTCTCGCGAGTCGTCCGTCGTCGAACTCTGCCGCTCGAGACTCTTCCAACGCGGACTTATTCTCGATGCGAGACTCCTCTTGCAACTTCTCGGGACGCTTACTTATTCTTTCTCTTCGTACATCCAATTATTATCTCACCACGAGATGCGAGTACGGATCTCTCTCTCGCGCGCCAACGACGAAGACGAACGAAGGCTAAGAGGAACCGACATTAAGGCGGTGTACTAATAATAGTCCCTATGTACTCGAGCTCTTCGGAGGCCGGCATTTTTTTGTTCATACCTACGTTTCTATATATATATATATATGTATGCAAGACTAGCACGAGCCAACTTCTCGGTTCATTAGCGCGTTGCCATTTTCCCGTCGTCTTTCCGCGTTCGAGACACCTTTGACCCGCCTACATGACACTTAATACCATCGGGGCCGTACTCGTTCTCGTGACGGATCACCTCTTAGACATCGAGGGCGACGATGCACGCTCCCGAAATATAATTCAGCCGATAAAATATCCCCATCATTCGCGATCTCGCCCGTTGATCATTAAAAAATTGTTGAAAATATATAAATTAAAAAGAAGAAACCATAATAATAACGATAGTAATTCCCGCAAAGCGTCACCGAGACGTGCAATTGAACGGGCCCGAGGCAACCGGTGCTCTTTCTTTACGATCGCTTTTTACGTATTCACGAATTTATGTACATCCCCCCGGGCGATGGCGCGCGCGACGAGATCGAGAGACGCCCGAATCGTGCGTATCGAATCACCGTATAGGAAGGCCCCTCGCGAGAGACCGAGAATATCGCGCTTGGCGACGAGGAATCGCGGTACAACGCGCGCCAACGCGAAAGATCGAGGTCGACGTGGGACAATTTTCTTTCTTTTTTCTTTTTCTTTTTTTTTTTCTTTTTTCGTCACGACTTATATTCTCTTCGCACGATCTCCCGTCGTCATTATCAGCCAGAACGATTAACCCCGTTACGTGAGACCGCTATTAATTACCGAGGATATGACAAAAATCGAAGTAGGCAAGAACAAAAAAAACAGTTCTTGATATTTCTGCCATTTTTAGAACGAATCCGTTCGCCTTACGGAGGCAAAAGGCTCGATCGGATTCAACGGGAATCCACGTATTTTCACAACGTGCTATATATCTATAACGGATAATAGGTTGGACGGTGTGACGGTTGATTCCATATTTGTTCAATCCTCGCACATCGGGCTGAATTCTCTCTGTACTTGTCGTATGTTTGATGGAACATCTATTGTCCCGTGGAATCGTACACATTGTGGTATTTGCGTAGTCATCGGTGATGCGACGTTTTGTTTGCGTAAACACCAGTCCGTTGACCGTTATCGCGAGCGAGCATCCGGGGGACGGTACATCACTCCATACGTTTATCGTTCAGGCACGCAAAAATGGATGCTCGCTCGCGATATAGCTCGTTTCACTTCGGTGCATAACGCTCTATTACGCCAGAAATATTACGTAAAAAGAAAAGACGTGTCGCAAGAGACGACGACGCGCCTCCGCTAATTCATAAATCCTTGCAGCCACTTGACTCGCCCGATATACGAGAATATTCATGAGTCAGGAACTTCGCGCTGATGATCTAATCAACAGTATCGACGATCGAAACTTAGGAAAGCTCTCATACAGTGAGTGATTCTTGCGGTTCGAACTGCGAGATTGACCGTGTATTCACGCTCGAAATATGGCAAACGTTTCGGTCGGATCCGAGTTTATTCATAATCAAACATCCCAATCACGATAACGTTAACAATGACGACGACAACGACGACGACGACGACGACGATGACGATGATCGTCGAATAATCATCGTCATCATTAGCCTCGCTGTGAACGACGCACTTGGAGTTTGCTGTTCCAAGTTCGGTATGCCAGTGATCCGGGGAAAAATTGGCGCAGTTTCCTCCCCGCCCGTTGCGTCGGAACGACATAATGCATTCGTCTCGTATTTACGTAGAGCCGATTAGCATTCGTATATAGTCGGAATAATTGGCATTGGTGACGCGAGCACATACACAGCGCTCTAATAAACGACCAAACCTCATCTAATTAGCGGGCTAACGCTCGCGGATGGGCGGATATCTGTCCAGTCGCTTATTGACTCGGTGCGTGTTCGCGCGCGCGCCAACGCATCGAGAAACGCAAACGCTAATTATTTCAGCGAAACGACCGACCGCAACTCTCTCCCTATTTCCCTCTCTCTCACTGTTCGTCCCTTACGACTCGCATGGACGTTTGACTCTCGTCTCTCAGCTTTGCTTAATTAAAAAAAAATGTTAATAATAATTTATTCAAAGAATAAACAATAATTTTTCTATGTATTGGTAAGCAATGAATGACGGACGTTTGTATCGATACATCTGTCGCCAAAAATATTCAATCTCGATGAGAGCTGATTATTGCACAAAGGCTCAAAAATTGTACGGGTGCAAACGCTCGAAAGCACTTCCTATAACGAGCTCCTGCTGAGAACTCAATCGAACTGCATAGTTTCATTGCATAGTTGGCACACGTATTTGTACAGTTGAAAACGTGGTCGGCGGGTGGAGGAGAGCTATGTGAACCAAGAGGGAGAGAGAGAGAGAGAGAGAGAGAGAGAGAGAGATCTGGTATAGAAAATGTAATCAAGCACATCGAACGTAGCTGATGCGGTTGCGTTCGCACACGAAGTTTGTGATGGGGTGGGGGTGTACTTGCATTCGTAGTGATAATTAGACGTCGGTGCTCGCCCGCGAGGAACTTGACAATGGCGAAACAAACGAGCCACTGCACACCCTCTTCCCTTTAGCTCACCCTCTTTCACCCCCGTATTGTTGTAATCCCCCCTTTCCGAGTTACCGTGCATTCCGCACTATCGAAAAGCCAATAAAGCCACGAGAGTGTGTAGATTGACTGCGATGATTCTGATGATTTCGCCGTGCATAGTCCCCCCCCCCTACCCCTTCCCCCTTTCGCGTCATTCATAGTTTATGAAAGCTGATTCGTTTTCGCGATAACACACGACAAAACGTATCTACATTTGGGTATTATAGGGGTAGGAGAGGAAGGACGAAATACGAGCGAATTGCCAATTAAAATCCATCGGCCCGATTCAATGAAAAACATCGGCGAAAGTTCAGTTTGGAGCGGCCGAAAGCGGTTTGTTAATTCGATCATTTGGCATCTGCTCGTTAATTTCGGATTGCCGATAATTTCGTATGTACAATAAAACGTATATTTCTACGACGTCGTGTTTTCCCGCCTTCGCGTGGCGAATTTTCGATTTAATCGTACGTGACGAGTAAAGGCCGGTACTGCGTGATTGGCAATTGTGTTCGTTCTCGGGGCTTTCGACGAACGGACGAAACGCGCCGGCGCGAGGCCGACGTGTTGTTGAAAAATTTATTTTATATCCGGTATATACGCTGTTATATCGTACCTATATAGGATAACATCGTTGCGCAGAATTACCATCCCCCGATATTGTTCTCGAAAGTGAGAGCAATTCTCGAAGCGAAATCGTCGTCCGTGTCCAGCATTGCGTATCGTTTTCGCTAACGATGTTCGTTCGATGATTCGAGGCTTCCCGCTCGAAGCCCCACCCCTTTTGTACAAAATTCACCCTCCTATACACACGTAAAATCTGTGGATTTTCGGTTTCGGATTATTCCACCAATCAGAGCTGGCGGACGAGGTCGGTGCGAACAGCTGGAATTAATTCGAGCACAACGTTATAGAGGGAGTCACGATAATTGATATCACGATTAATTTATCAAAAATGATTTGATTTCTGTCGATAATTTTCCAAAGTTTTTTTTTTTTTATATTCTGACTTTTTCAATTCGAACAGTGTTCGTCACCGAATCGCGAAGCTGCTGATGCGACAGTATCTATACAATAAACTACTCGACTCTGTCCCTTCGGTTAATCTCACGGGGGGTTGAAAAGCCTGGGGGAGATAATTCGAAGTTTAGCAGCTCTTGCATTTCTCTTCACTCTCGTCTCTCCAGGGCTCGACCTCTCTCTCTCTCTCTCACTCTCACTCTCTCTCTCTCTTTCTCTCATCCCTCCTTCTTCCAGGATATGCCCACGCTCTCTTTGCTTAATGCGACATTCGTGTACTACTCGACCCTGAAACTTTCTGACTTTTGTCTCTCTCCCTCTCTTTCTCTCTCTCCCTCTCCCTCTCTCTCTCTCTATCCCTCCCTCTCTCTCTCTCGCTGTGGTTTGTTATTCTACATTTTCAAATTATTGCCTCATCTCAGCGTCGTTATGCAAGCTGGGGGAAACTTTTGACAGTTGTAACTCTCTCCAACCGCTAGTGAGGTAGCAACACGTGACACATATTCTATTTTCATTTTCACATATTTCTACTTGACAGGTTCAATTTTGCTTGCACGTTTATCTGCATATCCACTGCTCTGATTTTACAGCAACAGCCTCGACGATGAAATATAAAAATTTACAACGATTTAATTATCAAGATATTTTTGTTTAATCTGACAAATAACGTACATAATTGTTTCGAATTACTTTTAGTTATTTTAATATGAAGTAACACTGTTTTATTTTTTAACGATTATCATTCATACATTTTTGTTTTTTTTGTCTTCATAACTTTTAATTTCTGTATATAAATATTCAATGTAGAAGCATTTCCGGATACTCGTTTCAGCGAGTTTCTCTGCCAGGACGAGTAAAAGATAAGTCTTTTACGATTTTTCGTTTGGCACTTTTTTTACCTTGCCGTGCACGTCTCTCTCTCTCTCTCTCTCTCTCTCGCTCTCTCTCTCTCATTGATAACGAAAGCTCAGTGGCGCGTGCAGCGACTCGGTAGAAAGCAATCCACCGCTTGCTGGTCTTTTCATTTCGTACACAGTCCCGGTAGCACGAAATCAGAAAACTTTATTCAATTTGTATCGAGCCAGATACATTCACCGTTCTTTATCCACTCCTTCACGTCGTACTTTGTACGTACTGAAATTGCACCAACTACCGTTACCTACATTTCTTTCCCAACTCTTTTTCAAGATCTCCACCCTTCAGCGCGCGCCCCATTTTCTACGCATATGACGAAAAATTGATTTATCTCATTAAAAATCTATTTTCCCCATTGAACAAATTTTTTTTTAAAATCCAGCAACATTTGTCGACTTTTTGAAAATTAATTTCATTCTACAAAATTTGTATACGACAAAGTAAATTCAAGGACAATTCGTCAAACCCATTATTGCCAATTCCTTTTCGTCAAGAACCGTAACTCGATATCTCACGTGATCGAGTTTATCGAAACTCAATAATTATGAGTGTCATAAAAAATCACTCTCCTTGTTACTATCAGCGGTTATCAAGAAGTCGAAGTTGAAGCACGTCGGCAGCCTGGAGAGCAGTTTCACCAAGAGATTTTTACGCCGACGATAGAGGGCTTCCCGTAATCAACGAATGTAAAGAATAGTGTAGGAGGGTAGATACGAGTAGAAAACATATAGTATAGACGTTCGGTCCAGAGCGGAGAATGAGAAACGAAAAAAGAAAGAGAGAGTTTCCGGCGAACGTTGGACCAGTCGCAAGCCGGGGCTATAAAATTCTTCGCGAAGCGATGGCGGTCCGCGGATATTACCCACTACCTGTCCGTCCCTGTATTTCAGTGATTTATGCCAGAACGTTTACGGTTTGTGTAATTTAATTGTATAGATGGAACGTAAAGATGAGCTTTACGTACCCGAGCGATATTCAGTAAGTACTTGTATAAGTACCAAGCACCTGTCCGAGTGAATACTAGTAACTGGACCAGAATTTTCCCCTCCACTATGACCCCTAGCGCGATAGCGAGAGACCGCAATAACATTTCGGTATATAGCTCGGTGTATCGCGGATATCGCACGCAGGTGAATTCAACCGACCTGGATTTTTGCAGCTGGTTGGCCTCGTTCGTGACAGAAATTTTCGATATTTCAAGTTTCCGATAAAAATCCGACGTGTGTCATTTTTATTCAGTTTAAAGAGAAATGGAACAAGCCACTGGGACATTCGTTTCATGATTTGAAAAATTTTGATTTTCGTTATTTTGGTTTATCTCGAGAGTTTGATTTTTTTTTTGTTTTTATAAATCGATAGGGCGAGAACTAGATAAATCCTGCGGAGATTTGCGTAAATAGTGGATGGGACGGTGTTCGGATTCATGATTTTCTCACTGAGACACATACATTTATACATACGTTGGGTGCAGGCAGGTAGGACAGAAGAGCAGTGGTGCGCCGAGAGGGCGAGAACCGGGCCCTCTTGTGAGTTACGACTCTCAGGCAGTAAATAAAAGGCGTCGAGTCGTCGGTCGTCGTCGTCGTCGACGTCGTCCTCGCGGAGGAAACGTATACGCTTTTCACACTTCATGGCGCTAACGTTGTTCTTCTCTTCGCCCAGCGCTGACAATGAATCCCTGTCCTCTCTCTCTTTCGTTCATTTTTTTCTCTCTCTTTCTCTCTCTCTTTTTCCACTCGCCGGAGATTCTCCTTCGTACCGATGAAAAAAAAAAATAAATAAAAAAACGAAAAAAAAAAAAATTATCCGACTCCTCCGCCAGTTCGCTGTTCTAGCTTTTCTCCCTCTGACTGGCTCTTGCACCCCGCACCCACACTTGCAGTACCGCATCGTTCGCTCGAAAGGGGAACTCCATCTGCGGCCTCTTTTATCTTTCGTCCGTTTTATCCCGCTGGCGAAGCTTTGCGAGAACCTTAACTATACGATGCACGGCCCGAGGTTTTTTTTCTTCCCATTCGTCTATTCGACGTTGCCTGTTCTCGAGTGTGGCCGCGTGAATGCGTCTTCTACCTTGAATAGATTTTTTCCCTTCTCTCTCTCTCTCTCTCTCTCTCTCTCTCTCTCTCTCTCTCTCTTTCTCGCAGCAAGCGAAATAAAATCGGGAATTTATCGTACGAAATATTTTCTAAAAAAAAGCCAAATTTGTTTGTTTGATTCACATAAATTTTAACTCCTTGGTTGAAAAATGAGTTTGAAAATGTATTCGATATTTGTATTTGTAATAATCATTTTCTGTGATAACTGTAATTTCGAAAACGACTATTTTTTTTTGTTCATGAATGTTAATTTTGAAAACTACTAGTTTTTTTTTTCGTAAAACTTAGCCCATTTCGAAATTAAAAATAGCCTCGATTCACGAGTTTGTATAAAGAACAGCTTTTCGCCGAGAAGTCTCGAGACGAGATTTTAGACACGATTTAATGACGACGCGTCGTCGTCTAGATCCGGGTAGGGAGATAAATAAGGGTAGTTGGCCCGTCTCCCAGCCGGCTTATATTCTCGAGTATTTCTCTCACTGTGTGTATGCCACAGTGTTAACATACCTTTCGTACCATTGCCCGTCGTCCCGGTCCAACGGGTTGACATCGGATATGCAAATCTCGACCTGGCAGACCCGTCTCTCACCTTCTTTCTTTTCTCTCGTTTTCTCTCTTCTCCCTCATCTCCTTCTCGCTCGCACCCTCTTTTCCTCCTTCATCCGATGAGATCGTACTTTTCTGCCAGGCTATTATGCGATGGGCGAACCGCCCGATGCTCCAACCCGGGCCAATATCGCTAAGAAGGACTTGAGCTTCTCGTTTCCATTCTGCGTAACGTGACGGGGAAACAAGGCATTTCATTCTACGTCTTTCAACTTCTTACGACTATAAATATACCATGCAACGGATATACGAGATTCCACACTTTCTACCCCATTATTTTCAAAATATATTGTATTCTCATCGAGAATTCATAAATCACAGCACAGAATTGTGGAATGGACTTTAATCCTATTTTATTAAAAGAATAATCCATGCTAAAGAAATTACGAGAGGCAAACAGTAAAAATAAGAAAATTTCCCTTCTTTTTTCGCATGGAAAAATCCATGTACTTACATTTTCCTAGAAATTGTTCAGGCGATTTATTTTGTACGTAATACGTGTTTTCCTTATAAAAATTTTCCAATCGTAGAGTTTAC
The DNA here is from genome assembly GCA_951802705.1 of Netelia virgata. Taxonomy (NCBI): domain Eukaryota; kingdom Metazoa; phylum Arthropoda; class Insecta; order Hymenoptera; family Ichneumonidae; genus Netelia; species Netelia virgata. Next base: position 34,285,318 of record OX637865.1, on the reverse strand, counting down.
GGTCCAGCTAACAGCGGGTCGGATATCACTCGTCGTTCGGTCATATGCGTGAGCAGCGAACGCAGGAAGTAGCGTGTAAGAGACGTATATAAGTACGAGAGAGAGAGAGAGAGAGAGATATATATATAGAGAGAAACGCGGTTGGGTAGTTTAACGCACGGAACGACCTACGTCCATGTTCACCGTGGTTCGCGTTCTATATGGGAGCGTGCGAGAGAGCGCGAGAGAAACGATTTTCATTCACCTCTCTCATCGGAGTTTGCTTCGTGCGTATCCTCGCACACTCTCGGTCCATTCACGGATAAGCGCCGGAGCGAGAGGTCCCCGTGGGCGGACGCACGGTCCGAGGAACAACCACTCTCGCGTACCACACTCACCCAGAAGAGCATCAACGTATTCCTCTTTCTTTTTTTCCGCCGCGCGTTTTCGTTTTTCTTCTCTTTTTTTTTCTCTTTCTTTTTCCCATATATTTCTTCCTCTTCCTCGTTCACATGAATGAATTTACACGCGCGGCTCTTCGCTCGTCTCTCGTCTCCTCTTCCGTACCATCTTCCGTGAGAGACACACAGTCGAATGGAAACACGGAGAGAATCCCATTCTTCACTCTTGCCGACTCATCGTTTTTACTATACACCAACGAGAAACGTTTCTTCTGTTCTTGACGCGATCGTTTTTTATTTTCTCATGACCTCTCTGGACCAAGCGAGTCCCCACTGGGCACCTGGAAACCGATGTATCTCGGTGCTTCGTGTTTAATTTCACTTTCCGATGATTTATTTTCGTAATCTTTCATTCATTCGTCTCGGACACGTCGGACGTGCGATTTAAATTCACTTACGACTATAAAATTCGTCACTGATCACAGAAAATATGCATCGCTCATTTTTCAGAGTAGAAATTACATTTGAAATTAGTCGAATAAATTGTTGGTCTATAAACTCACAAGCAGCGATAATTTCAACACGATGAAAAGAAAATTCAACGAGAAGCTTTCGTTCGCTCATGATTGAAGGGTATGGGAAGTTATCGCTTCCGATCGGATTGAAATTTGGATCCCGATTATAGTTCGATGGCCCGTGATATAGTGCGCGGGAATGTTCCTCGAGTGAATAAGCCTAATCCACTCGAGAAGCGTTGTCGAACGCGCAAGTGGTTCATTCATGAAAATCGGTTCGTATCCCTGGACATCCTCCTCGATACGCCGCTCGATTATCGAAACAACGATCAACGCCCGAGGCGCATTTGTAATACGAATTCATCCGGTTTTATCCTTATCGAGTATTATTCATAGTACATAGCCATTATAAGTATTATCGTCGAATCGACGTTAGCACGTTCGAGAGAATCTCCGCGAGAGCTTGAGCGAATTCTATTCTCTCGTGAATTCTCTCAAGACCCCATCACGGTGGTTACCGAGTAAGACGCGAGCTCTCTCACTCGCCGTGCCGGGCTCTCACTCGATATCCGGAATATCTCGATTGGCAATGCGAAATCGTGCTCGAGAGACGGCAGATGCCGTCCGAGAAGACGGTCTCGTCCCACCGGCTCTTCGGGGGTCTCGTGATATCCAAACCTTAGGGGTAATAGAGCCTTATCTATCTCGCATAACCAACGCCGAGGGAGTGATGAGAAAATTCTTCATCGTGAAATATATGCAGGTTTCTTATATCTATATATATTTATGTATTCATGTATACGCGTTGCGATGTATATATATATTTATGTATATATAAGACGTATAGATACGCGCTTCGCCTTGGTAGCTCGTAAAGGCGCGAGCAAATCGAAGGATACGCTTTCTGGGCCCGAGCATCACCATCAGCGACAACGCGACCACGACGCTAGTAAAGCAGGAATAATCTACCAGCTGGTGGAAATATCCCCGAGGCGGCGGATCGTTCCTTTCGAAAACACGAGGTCTCCTTTATGTTTTGACCGAGACTCGATAATACCGGCGTTACTTGATTTCTGGTTTTCGCGACGGTAAAGTACGCGACGGAGAACAACCGGGAACGAGAGGCGAAGCTGTCCACTCGTAATACGAGTCCTGTTTGTTCCGTGAAACCAGCCGTGTAATGAACCCTTGGGGGAACATCGAATAGTAAGTACATCGTGTACTATACACGTAGCATTTCAGCCCCATCGTTCTTCTCTTATACACTTTTTTCTCTCTCGCTCGCTCCATTCCTCTGTCGTTCCGTACCGTGCCCTCGGAGTTGCCAAAGGATAACGAGAGAGTGCAGCGTTCCTCCGTTACGCTGCACACCGTTCGCTGAACAAACGCAGACAAACGTTACGTTGGACCAAAGAGCATCAGAGTGAAATGTAATTTTAGCTTTCATCTTTGGTCAAATTGTTTTCAAAATGTCATCTACCTTTGTAATTTTCATTGTATTTTGTTAATTCGCTATTTTCTATTTTTTATAAAATAATCACAAGAGAAAAATATGTTTTGCGTGTATCTTATTTATAGGAATATTATGTAAAATAGATTTCATAGTTTAAAATATATTAGAAGTGTGGTGAGATAGGGACGGGTTATAAAATCGCGTTTCACGCTCGTATAAGCAAAAAAATGAGCTTTTTTCACGCTTCAAAGTCATAATTTTAGCAGAAATATTCTGTATTCTTCTTATTATAGCAGCGATCGTAATAACATGGCATGCTCGTCCCACTTGTTGCTTTCGTCAGTGTTTTGCTCGGTTATCGATCGGCCAGCTAGAGCACGGTAGTCGACCGAGACCCTTTCCTCTCCCGAATCCTCTGCGCTGTGGTCCATCGCGCATACATTCTCACGCACACCGAGTACTCGTACTTTCGTACACGGCTGTTGTACAATTTCGATCATTGACGTGCTAAATCATTTCTTCTTTTCATCATACGTTTTTATTCGTCACCGTTTTAGACGAAAATAAGATCAAGCTTCAAGTCGATAGCAGAGATACCTATACGTCATTAGGACGAACAGTTTCAGAATCGTTTTCAGTTGTCTTTCGATCTCGTTCAACGGGTCAGAGTGTCAAAAACGGGAAGGTTGTCAGAAAGCATACCCAACGTTTCTCTCTTTTTTTTCGAGTTTTCGATCTTTTGATCGATCTTTCGTTTGCCACGCCTGCCACTTTCCAATGATTGATTCGAAGTTTCATAATGGTGACATATTTCACCCGCTACCGAAATTTTGATGTTTCTTCTATTGCATCGTTCTCCTTTCAATCTCCCCGAAAGCTTTGTTCTCTCAAAGTAGAAACAGCTCGATATACGTCGCTAAAGCTCTTGGCTTTATAACAAAATCCCTGGATTTTTATCGCGCGTTACATTTATTTTTCCATCGACGCGACAGCTATATTTCTTTTGTACCGCAGGGACGATCTCATAGAAAATCACTCACAATGATTTATCCAACGGAATAATACGAGTAAAATCCTTTCGGATATTTGTCGTTTTTCGATGGACCTCGAGAACAATCATTCGGGGAATTTGTTCATGGTTGCAAGAGGCGCTTGGTAACCCACACACGCGTCGTTCAAAATTCTCGAGAAGTGTTTAATTAAAGACTTTGCAAAAATGCGCGATTACAATGCTCGGTCTCGGCTCAACAACGGTAGGAACGTCACAATGCCGGAAACGGGAGGGTAAAAAATGGCGGCAAGTGAAAAGAGAGAGAGAGAGAAAGGGGACAGGACAATATGAATCCAAAGAAATGTTGCCTAGCAGGGGCGCCTCCGGGGTCGTCTCGTGCGCGAAGCACTCGCACGAGTTTTTTTTAACGATACTTTCTCTCCTGTCCCCGTCCAGTCTCTCTCGCTCCATCTCTCATTTTTCTCTTTCTTCCTCTCTCGCGGTCTGCTATCAAAAGCAACACAGTAACCACCGCGAGTGCAGGCTACGAGAAAGGGAAAGAGTGGTAGTCAGGGCACCGGCGCGTTTTGTTTGCGATAAAGAGGTGTTCCATTGTGCGTTAAAATTGAATGGAAATCCACACGCGCGTTTGTCCATTGTTTTCACCCGGGGCTGGTCTAAAAGCTCCCTTTCGTGGTATAATAATAACGGTGTTACGTTGTGTATATACGTACATAAATATATGTATACATTAAAAATGTATGTATATATATATATATATATTTATTTATGTACGTATATATATCGACGCATCGCTCGAGACCGTTGAGTCTGTTTTTTCGCTCGCTTCCCTTACTCCGCGTTATACAGCGATGCGGTGTTGGTGTTACTTCTCATTAACGAAATTTTCGGTCGAACGATCACCCCGCGAGGAGTAAATCGACGTCGAAAAAGGAACAAGTTGGTCAAAATTGCTTTTCACGGGAGACGAAACACCGTAGCGAATTCTAACATTTTGCCACGACAAACGGAACAAGTGCAATTCCATTTCCCTGCTTTATTCTCCATTTTGTCTTCAATCAAGAAAGACGAATCACTCCTCGCTTGAATTTATTTCACCGTGGCTCCGTAGAGAGAGAGAGACAGAGAGAGCCTTAAACGAAAATACCGCGCGCGATGCGCGTGACCGAAACGGGAAATGAGAGGAGAATTACTATCGAAGCAAGACCGGGGCTATCGGGACGATTTTTTTGTTTTTAAATCCTCTTGTGGCTTTTACTCGTATACAAGGTACCCGACGTACATTAACGTCAACGTGCGTCTCTCTCTCTCTCTCTCTCTCTCTCTCTCTCTCTCTCTCTCTCTCTCTCTCTCTCTCTCTCGCTCGCTCTCTCTCTCTCTCTCTCTCTCTCTCTCTCTACCGGTATGCAGATCTCGTGTTCGCAGATGGATTTAAGTGCCGCGTAATTCAGACCGGGGTCCGAGGTTCTCGCAAGCCCGCGACCGGAGAGGTCGTGTCCCTTCTTCCCGCTTTATCTTCTCCACTCTCGGGTGCACGAGCTCACCCCACGCTTGCTTCTTGACTCGTTCGGTTTCTCAGGTACAAATTCTCCTTTCGTTTACAGCCCTTCAACGATTTTCTCTCCATTTCTCCCTCTCTCTCTCTCTCTCTCTCTCTCCCTCAAACACACGCACTTTTTTCTTCTGTTCTCTAATTCAATATTTTCCATATAAGACCGCGTGTCTCGCTTCACGTCTTACGCGTTAAACTTGACTTTCGTACTTCCGTACTCGTAATATTTCTCGCAAATAGAAAGAAATAGCTTCTCCGTGACTTTTTAATTAAATTAAAAGTTTGGACTGTGCAGAGTTCAAAATATTCTGTATCTTCTTGCACACGCGGTTTATAACGGTAGCAAGGGTCGTCGGATAGCCACGGGAGAGAAACGAACAAGGCATGCGAGGCAAGGATATTCTTGCCTGAGGGCAATGTAGACCAAGTTTCGAGGTAAACTATCCTTCACTGTGCTCTCCTGTAAGTACTCGGCGCTCTCTCTCTCTCTCTCTCTCTCTCTCTCTCTCTCTCTCTCCCCCTCTATCGCACTCTCTCGCCGTGACTTCCCTCGATGTCACCAAGTTTTTGAACTCGCGAACTCGTGGAGATGAGAGAAGGACAGTGTGATGAGAGTGAGTTACTTGATACGAGGCTGCAGGCCAACGCTCAGACACACACACACACACTCACACCCACACACACACAAAATGTCTCCCGATCTCTTTGAGCGTCGCAAGACAGAGAGGGGTTCTATACTTGGCAAGTAAGCCAGAGGGAAGACATATCGCGGTAGGGTGAAGCCACCAGCCTATGTAGTAGACCTCGCTCTCGTCGTATCGCTCGAACGTCGAGGACAGGCGATTCGGCAGAGGGTTGAAGACGGCTATATAGCGCGCATAAGCGTATACCCGGGATGAGTCTTGCACTTTGCTTCGGCTTCTCGCCTATCCTCTCGCCTGCCATTCCTGGGAATACGCGCTCCCGCTATGGCAAGACTTCGCAATACCGCCTCGAGCAATTCGTCCCGCGTTTACTATCTCCCGCGCCCCTTGATATTCAAGATATTCGAGCTTTATACAGAGAAGCCAAGACGCGAAGCTGCATTACCATCGCAAAAGCGATTCGTTTCGAATAATTTCGTAGATTAAAACCGAAACAAAAAAACCATGAGATATATTTCATCCAAGATTTATCGAAAAATCCAACATTTTTATTCCACCTCTGGCCAGTTTTCTCCCTTAATTCGCCATGTGGCGAAAAGAATTCTCACGGTGCGCGATTTTTACCGTAGGTAACAGACGCGTGAAATTTCGATACTCGAAAAACGCGATGTCAGCCGAGTTTGCTAGATCGAGCGCGACGATAAGGAGCGCGTAGCGGGTGCAGCGAGGGGAGAAAAAAAGAACGAACAGAAAGAGAGAAGAAAAAAAAGATGAAGAACGAACGGAGATAAAGTTCCGGCAATATGACGGTACAGTCTTGCGAAACGACCGAGGCTAGTGAAACGGATTTTTCTTCAGCGGCGAGAAATCGTACGCGGGATGTGCGATGTACCCGAAGCGATACAGGATTTTATTACTGTGCCGTGACCTGATCCGACGACGACACCGTGGCGTTCTCCCACCCTTCGGGCTTTCTGGCTGATAGTATATACGGGTATGTTCCACGAGGCACGGTTTTATCCGGCTTCTCTCGTCCCTGCGGGAATCCTCCGGTACATTCGCATTAACTCCCCCTCCCCCACCCACTCACCCGACGTGCTCTTCTTCCTGCGCGCTTTGCCCGAACGAAATCCTTGTACAGTCAAACGATTGGAATCGAAGCGTTACTCGAGAGCATCGATCTGTGTATTATGTGTTACGACGAGGGTGCCTTCGGGGACAGATTGAAACAGAGAGAGAGAGAGAGAGAGAGCGACAAAGTAGAGAAGTAAAAAGGTAAAAATGCGCATAGGTTAAAAGGATTTCTGTTTCATGGCAAATGAATCGTGACGGACGATGAAACGATTCGTTTTTATCGATGATTTCAGTTTATCAAACGATTATTTGTTTCGAATGAAAATTGTTAGTTTTATGAATTCATTAGTCGTTCGAAAAGCTCGTATTATATCTAGTCGATTATTAATTATCGTCGATTTGATTGTAATTAATTTCGTTGTTTTTTAAAATACGATATTTTCTGATAACGAACGTTTCCAGATAATACTTCGAACATTATTATTATTATTTTCTTTTTTACGAGTTTAATATAGCGATCGTAGTAGATGTTTTGCGGAAAATCTTTTTCAAAGCCAATTTCATTCGAACCCATCCTTCATCCCCGGGTCGCTCACTCGTGCCGGATGAATAATGTACGAGTTTCGCGATAAATCTTGACAGACGTCCTCGCATTACCCTCGTCATTGCAGGATGCTTAAATTCCTTAACTCGATACGAAAGAATGTTGTTGTTTTTTTCTCGAAGGGATCGACGTTTGAATCAGCGATTGCGCGATCCTCGGAAATACGCGAAGTAACGTTTATCCGTCTTTTCCGTGCTTGGCGCATCGGTAATTATCCGTCTTCCTTCGTTGTTGTTCGATCGAGGTAAACGTTCTCATTGAATTGAAATCGTACACAATAGTTGATTCTCGGTACGATATCCGAAATTTCTCCGCTCTACACGTTCAACGTCAAACTGTAAAACAGCACGAGCGACGTACGAATCGCGTAATGGCATTTACCGCAGGACGAATCGAAAACTCTCTCGCGAGTTGTCTGCCGCCACGAGCTTCTATATATATATATATCTATCTATCGACGGTGAGCCATGGCACTCGGCGGCGCTCGTGTTATGGAAACTCGGGAAATCGAAGCACGTAGGAGAGACAAAACGCGCGGTAACTAAACGTTACCGAGGAGTCAATCGAATCGTCGAGAGGCTTACACACGAGGCTCGTTCGGGCTCTTCTCGATACATCCCCCCAGCACGTAGATTCGACGAGGAAACGGAAACCGGTGAGCTTGCGGCGCGAGCGAGACGGTCGAAGAGAATCGGCTTGAAACTGTGTTTCACCCGAACGGCGTACTCAAGCCAACGTTCATTGAATTCGAGAGCTTTACATCGCTTCACGGTCAATATTATCCGTGACACGATGAGGAGAGAAGCATTCGGGTGGGAGAGGGAGGAAGGGAGAATGAATCGATCGTATACCGGGGAGAGATTGGATTTCGAGCGAGGAGGATCTCTTGCAACTCGGCCCCGTTTCGCGCATATCGATTAACTCTCTACCGGCTCGTGTTCCCGTCTTCCTTCTCGCAAACTGGGAGGTCCGAACAGCTGTACGTAAACTAAGCTTCAGGATCGGTGAAACACGGATTAAAGTACATAGTTGCCGAATTATTGCGCTCGTATTTATTTAACAGTGATTCGAATCGACCGAATGACGATAAATGCATTCTGTTTATCGATTGATAAAACGATTACTTTTTTAATTAAATATGTTATTGTTAAATAAATAATGAAATAATTGATATTTCTTTAAACTGTAGAATATCTCAACCCGTCGATTTTTCGCTGACGAATTGAATATCAATCAGAATTCTTCTTTTATTGTTGAAACCAAAAAAAAAAGGAATAGTCACGGACCGCCAAGTCCGAGCACTCCCCAAGAATCGTAACTAGCAACTTTCCATTACGATCAACCGTCGAAAAATCTCGAGCAAACTTTTATTCATGCGCCATCGCGATGATAATATTTTACACTCGAATATGCAAATTATATATAACCGAGAAAAAGCAAGAGCAATAAAGAGAGAGAGAGAGAGCGAAGGGTGCGGAGTATGTTTGAAATATTTTTCACACCGACGAATGAAATTTGCGATTCGATATGCGTCGCCGCGCTGGAGTACGAGCTTTTACCGCTAGGACGCTCGGCCGCGAGACCCTGTGGCGTACGATATGCTATTTTTTTCTTCGTATTTTTTTTTTCTTTTTTTGTTTTTTTTTTTTCCTAACACGCCGCATTGGCGAGAATGTCGACAGGTGGGTTCCGACTGCTCCAAGTGCCGCTTCTGCTGCATAATGCAAAGACGCCGGCGCTCTGCTGCGGTCCCGACGTCGTCGAGAAGCGAATAGTTACTTATACATATAGATATATGTGTACATAGCTATATAAATACATATGTAGCGTGTACTCTCCGACGGAGAGAGAGACGGAGAGAGAGAGAGAGAGACCCTACGGGCTTTTGCCGGTAGCTTCTCACCGGTTCGGTCTCCGTCCCCTCCCTCGACTCGTCGACACGACTCGAGGAAAAATCTCCGCTTCTCTCGGTATAGAAGCTTGCGGTTTTGCTACCAGGCCGCCGCACCGAATGCATTTCGCTTTCATCTTTCTCTCTTTCGTTCCTACGTCCTCTCATACTATATAGAACCAGAACCAGACTACTAAATCCGAGACTATAACGCAAAGGACGAAAGAGCGAGAGAGAAAGAGAGGGAGAGTGCGACAGGGATGGGCAAGATGACCTCTTGCACTACCCTCTGGCGTACCCTAGGGAAGAGTCTGCTTGGAAAATAGCACCGAAGGCTTTGACTCCGTAGTCTGATGTGATGAAGAGATCACGAGAGACGCGTTTGACGCTCAAAAACGAACTAGCTTCCTCGTCGCGTTTTCCTAGAATCTCGTAAGGAGGATGTGTATATGAATTTCACTTGGGACTCTAAAACGTTCATTCGCTGTCGTTTCAGTTTATCACACGCGATGATACGTAAGCAAGGTACCCCCTGAACTTTAGTTCGTTTTAAAGCGATCATTTTAACGCGCGAGACTCACAGACAAAACGAGCTTTTATCTCGAGCTTGCATTTCGCGCTGATCATTATTTATTTGGTTCTTTCGTTTTCTTTCTCGTTTAGTAGTTGTAGTCGTAAAATATATAATATGAAGTTATTATGTTATTTTTTTAATTTATTTGATAAATATAAAAAAATAACATATTCGTTGTCGACCAATATTCAATAGTTAATCTAGTGCCTGATGAAAGCTTTTTTTTAATAAACAAAATAGCGACCGCTGATAATTAACTCGCGGACTGTCAAGGAAAAAAGCACTAGATTATCGTTATAAAAAATATACGTTTTAATAAAAAAAAAATCCTTTGATCAGGCACTAGTTTATTATGCTTTCAGCAAGCTCGATAGATTATATAAAAATCTGTCGAGTCGTTTTTTAATTACAGTGGTCGTCGACTTTGAAAACATAGTTTCGAGAAAAACGAGCTACCTGCCATCGAGGGTCAGAGAGCCCATCAATAATTGTGGGATATCTCGAAAACTATTCATTGAAACTACTTGAAATTTCAGATAAAATTTTCGAGACATCATTCTTTAAAAAAATGCAAAAAAAAGAAAAATCAATTTTTCGAAAATCCTAACTACCCCTACCCCTTTAAGAGTGCCGAGGGAGAGAGAAAAAAGAATGATTGACGTTAAAACTGTCGTAGAATTTTTTAATATAAACGCTCGACCCGACGCGTCGTTCAAACTCCGTTCATTTCCTCCGTAAGATTTCACAGTGCCGGTAAAATACGCGTTTCTCAAAGATTTTTTTTTCTCAAAGTTTCTTCCATCGAACGAATTAAAATCCTGTCGACTCGACACTCGTCCCAACAGTCAGATCGACGATTGATTAATAAAGTATAACGCCATAATCTTCTCTCTCGGTAAGTATCGTCGCTTTTTATTTCCCACACTTACGTAAAGATGCGCCGAGCGGTTTTCATGGTTAGCGTATAATTTATTCACATTTTCGTCGCTGTCTGCCGATGTCATAAGCGTCGACGTTCTCTCGTATGAAAGGAGTTAATTACAACTACTTGTGGATCGGACATGCGCAAAAATGCTCGCGCGCGCACACAAGAAGACACGTTGATGAGAATGCGACGCGAACATACGTGACAAGGCTCTCTCCCACGTTTTCGACGAAAGGTGAATCATCCTACCTGAATATCTTCCTCCCTCTTGCTCTTTTCTTCTTCGCTCCACTAAAGAATCGCTAATTAGCCTTGAGGGCTGGGAAGGCGGCGGGGGAGAAGCTGATGGCGCTTTTTTACTCGAAATTGTTTTATTCTTTCTTTCAACGCGACGTTTACGTCACTCTCTCATCCATTGAATCGGTGAATTCGCGTATAATCGAGGCGCCATATTCTATGGAACGTAAAAATCTGGAAAACGCGCAATGAGACGGAACAAACTGACGCTCTAATAATGTATGACTCGCGAAGTTTCGTTGTTTCGCACGAACTTGAATGGACTCCCGAGTGGGGCTCTGTGGCGGAAAATTTGTACTCAACTTGAGGGATATAGCGCGGGAGAGTGCATGTGGATGAATTAACGTTCCGACGGTTGAGAACCCGGCAAAGTTTTAATTTATACGGGCTGAAGCGGACGAGCGTAGGTACAGTGAAAAAGAGAAAGAGAGGGAGGAGAGTCGAGTACTTGCTTTAGCGATATCACTACGACCTCCTGGTTCGCGTCTCTCTTCCTCCCTTTCTCTCTTTCTCACTCTCTCCCAATGTTTCCCCGCGTCTCTTTCTTTTCAACGTTTCCGGCAGCCGCGAACGATACAAAGCTTTGTGTCCCTCGAAACGCTTCCGTCTCTCTCGCTATCCGGCTTTCACTTCTTTTGTGACCGAGGGGAAAGAAGAAGAAGAAGAAAAAAAAAGATCAAGCTCGAAAAGCACGAAAGAAAAAGGAAATCTGCTCGCCGAGTTCATCGAAGCGCGCAGCTATGAGGAATTCCGGAAGCTACTGCGAAGCTTTTGTTACCATCACTCTCTTCTCTTTCTCTCTGTTCCTCTTTCTTTTTTTTCCCTCCATCTATCCATCTCTCTCTCTCTCTCTCTCGCTCTCTCTCTCTCTCGATTCGCCTTGAAGGGGACGAAGAGCATAAAATACAAGAAAAGAAAAGAAGAGTGGAAACGGTTTCGTGTCGTCTTGTCAAACCACCGCGAATTCTCCCATCATTACTACTCCGGAGAACTTCGGGACAGAAAAAAAAACGTGGTTGACGCTGACGGTCTATATCGAGAGCCCTTTTGATCCTGTTCGGCCTGCAACGGCCATTTTACGATTATCTCGTATCTTCTGTACATAACCAAGGCTGTAATTTTGTTACAATCGAAACGGCAATCGGTCGGGAGTTTCGCAACGATTGAGACTACAAAAAGCAACGCCGCTGCAAAGGAATGTATGGGACGTTTCGTGTCGAACGACACAAATATTATTTTCGAAACCTTTCTTTCCAATTTTTATTCAAACATGTCTGTCTTAAACCTAAATATTAATTACCTCCAAGAATTAAAAAAAAGAATATAAATAAAGACACAACCAAATATCTAGATAGCTTTCGCACTTTACACGTTCAAAACTTCAAGTCAAATTAAACAAAAAGTTTAAGCGAGATGTTGGAATTGACGCGAAATATCCCATATAAAAAAAACAACCGTGCTCTTAATTATCATCGAAGTTCGCGTGTACCCGGGAGAATCATCGCCCAGGCAGTAGGCCAGAGTCCCGTGGCGTGGTTAAAGCACAGAGGCGAGGATAGGCGCGGTTCAAAGCAAACTCGTGACTCGAGAACGAGGTCTCTCCCCAGAGTCTATAGCTCTTGGGCTCACGAGCTCTAAGACTCTCGGCTATTATTTCCGTCTCGATCATAATATATTCACGTCATATCGGCCGAGCAATATTTCAATGAGAGAGCCCGGCGATAGCGTGTCAACGTGTATATGTGTATGATGTAGCGAGAGAGAGAGAGAGAGAGACAGTGAGAGCGAGTGTAAGAGTAAGAGCGAGAACGGATGTCGGCTACCGTCGAGAGACCCACGGTACTACTCATTGACCCCGCAAAGCCCACACTCCTCCTTCTTTCGCTCCTTAACGTTCATTCATAGTTAAACACACGTAAAACGCACGTTATATACATTGCGACGGCAATGTCCTCTCTCTCTCTCTCTCTCTCTCTCGCTCGTCCTCTGTTACTCTCCCTTTGGCCTGAAGCCGAGGGTATAAATAAATCCCATTTCGTCATACGTATCGCGGTTGTTTCTATAAATTAGCCTTTATATATATCTCGGCGTCTCGCAAAAGTCACGGCGATACTAATTATTATTACCATTATCACAGCTTACGTTTATTATCATTGTCGTTTCGCGAGGGCGATCGAAGATTCGTGCGTGGGGCTACGAAGGTGAAAGTACACTTTTCTTAATCGCGTGTAGGTACCTACTTTCTCTAAAGTCCCCGTTGAAACTCGTGATAAAAGTACGATTGAGTAGCGAGAAAATGGGCGAATGTAATCGCGACGATGTATAGTCGAGAATAAAGAAATTCTGCGACAAGCCGATGCGTAAATTTTCGAGGCAATCTTAATCATCCTTCGTAACTCAGAGAGGGTGATTAATTCATTTCGTTTAAACGCATTTCATTGCCTTTTTTTTATTGAAAACTATACGAGAATAATTTTTAATCGGACAATCGAATTTTTCACGTAACGATGAAATATTCGAACGAATTGTACGCTGGACGGACGTATTCATCGTTGGTTTTCGTTTCGTCTCGAATTCGTGTGAAAGAATGCACGCGCAACGCGAAATACAAATACGAGTCGATGTATTAGTACGGCGGCGAGCAGATGGTCTCGTGGGTAATTAATGCACAAATTAACCCCCGAGGTTAATGATTAGCATTAACGACTAATCGCTTGTCGTATATACTCGCCCAGCTCCGTTCCAGTCTCCACCGCGACATATACGACGGAATTCTATACTAACAGTAAACAACAATGCTGAATAAATCTCGTTCTCTCGCTCTATGCATATACATATGTATATGTAAGTATTTGTATATTGAAATATATAGCTGTGTATGAAAGTCACAGGCTAGGAAGAGCGATAACGATTGCAAGATTTTCTCTCCCTCTCGCGACCTAAGCTCATTAGCGACGAGTCAAGCTCGTTACGCGAGGCGAGACCCGTGATGAAGTTGTTTCATTCTTTTTCCCACGTCGCTCTTTCACTTATTATTCACGTATATTGATAATGAAAATGAAAAAAGAAACAAAGTATAAAAAGAAAGCAAACAATTAGCTTTCTCCATCTTCGTAGTTTGAGCCAAAGGAAAAGCAATTCGGTAGACACCGAGGAAACCAATGTACATAGCTAATAGCTAATATTTGACTTTAGGTGAGAATATAGCTCGGAAGTAGTCGCTATAATTATCATCGCGAATTCAAAGTGTACCGACCACCCGCGTGTGTTTCGAGTCTCTGGCACGGAGTTTCAAGTGCCTCGTGTACCAACGCTCCTCGACTCGCGCCAACCCGAAATCTCGTATACTTTCCCATTATACTCAAAGCTACCCTTCGTCCTCGTTATTAGCAGAACGAGAATCCTCTCAACCCCTCCCCCCCCCCCCCCCTTCCATAGATCCTGTTCCATATCTATTTCGTTCCTTCCATTCGCTCTCGTTCCCTACTCTCTCTTTCTCTCTGTCTCTCTCTCTCTCTCTCTCTCTCTGTCTCTCTCTCTCTCTCTCTCTCTCTCCTCTCTATCTCGTCTCTCGTGGCGAAACTCGATCCCCGTACCTTATTCGCCTCGTTCAACTTCTCGTCGTACTTTGTACGTGCCTTTCGGTCCAAACCTTACATATCCCTCGAATCTCTCGTGTACACTTCGTACACAGCCCTCGTAACCGAAGAATTTACTACTCCCCCGTGGTAACTTCACCCTCGTATTCGAGAATAGATTCATCGATGGAAAATTATGAAATCCCTCTCAACGGCTAGTAATAATACGATTTTATAGGAACACGACGAAACAAATTCTCTTTCATCGATCGATTAACCATAAAAACAAATCTATAAACTAATTTAATCACCGGATGAATAAAATAATCATATAAAACGTGAATTCGTTTCGATGATTTCAGCGCCACGAATTTCGTGTTACGGGTGATCCAATTTCCAAACTAATACAATTTCCATCGTTATGAAAGTTCCACGAAAATCGTGAAATTCGCTAGGTATACACACATAAACATTAGAAACAGCCCCTTCAAGTTTTTGACATGACGATGATGACTATGTCTCGCTTTTATTCCCAAACTTTCCGTTGAGTTTCACCTACCTTCTCTCCGTTGTTATTTTACTCGTATTGTAGGGCGAGAAAATGAGTCCTGTGCGTGTGTTTCTGTGTGAGTTTGTACATGAGCCCTACGTATAGTAATAAAACGAACGGGAGAATCCTGCGAGAGGAACAAAGTCAAGACTCACGATGCACTCTCGACCCGTGTCGAAGCATCGGGAGAACAATATAACCCGGTGAAATCGGTGGTGGTGAGCGAGCGAGAGACAAACCATGTTTCGAAATACACGGTGCGCGAGTGAGCGCGCGAGATGAAGCTTTATGCTCTCGCGCTGGTAATATCGTCGCTATGGAGAACGCGAGGGAGAAAGAGAGAGGCAAACGGACCTCGTAAAATGTCTGGAAACTTACATTCGTGCTGTGGAAGAAGCACGGACGGGAAGAGGGGGGGGGGTGGTAGAGCAAACGCCAAAGTTGGGAAATGACCCACCCTCCACTCTGCCCCTGTTCAATGCGGTCTTGAGATCTTTACCCCCCATCCCGACCCTTTTCCGTTTATTTGATCTTTTCTTCTATCAGGAAAAAAACAGAATACATCGTTTTCCAGCGTTTTATCAAAGAACAGAAAATTGAACGATTCCTGCCGGAATATTTTCCGAGGGAAAAGAAAATCGAACGATTTTTCTTGGTTATTTTTCTACGTGAATCAAAAATTCAATCATTTTTTTTTATTTATTATTGACCAGTATTGTTTTGTTTTCGTTTTGTTACAGGTAAGACTTTGTACGATTCTTGGATGTGTCTCACGTTTTCGTGAAAAATCGAGCACGAGCGAGTGAGTAACGTACGTCGCTATATGACATAAATTTTCTATTTTCCGAGGCGAAAAAAGTGATATTAAAAATTCCAAAGTTTTTGCTTCTTCTTTTATTTCGTTGTTTTCACGTGGAGCTGTGAAAAAAAGGAAAGGAAGAGGATAGTGACAGAGAGAGAGATAGAGATAGCTTCGAAAAGGGAGAGTCGTTATTCCCAGGCAAGCAATATCCAAATTAACAATTCAAATATACATACACTCGTCCAGCTTCGTGTTAGTATGAAGTCGCGGATGTGCGACCCGGGATTCTCTGTACGCGGTCACCCGGCCGCAATCTCGCAGCAATTATTCCCCGCTGTGTCGTCGCGGAAAGCCCCCGTGTGCTGCTATTGATTAACCGCCGTAACGAATGTATATGGCCTTATTGTTTTTGCGAATCTCGAACGTACAACGGTACTCGTCCTCATGACATCCAATATGGTCACCACGGAAATTTTACCTCCGATACGCACATCGACATATATATATACAGGGTGAATTTCATACGGTACAAGCAAAAGTTGCAAATATACATTAGGGATATGTTTAATAGTCTACGAGATATACATTTTCAAAATTGGTGTAATCAGAGCGCGCTGAGAAGCGTTGCAGCTGTCCGCGCTCGCCGCTTCATCTCCCCGCGCCGTACCGCGCCAAGACTTTCGTCTCTATGGTCACCAAACTCGCGAATTAGTACAGGATAGTTAAACTTAAAAGGGGCAGAGAAAAAGCTCAAGGAAATTTTGTTGGTTTCCGGTGAATTTAGGACGGGGAGCCGGCGGCTCCAACGCTTCTCGGCGCGGTGGAGCCGCTATTGAACTATTCAAAATATCCCTAATGTATATTTGCAACTTTTGTTTGTAATGGTCCCACCTACCTTATAATAAATTTTGCTATACCTTATGAAATTCACCCTGTATATGTAGGTATATATTTATGTTATATGTACACGTAGTACGTGCGCAAATTTGTATAAATGTATTTATTCCAATTCGCGAGCAATTATTTCACTTCCAATACCATGGGCTACCAATTAAAGAAGAACACGATCGGGAGCCTCTTGATGTAAAGCATATTTGTTGATAAATTCGTACAACCATTCCCAGTTTTTTGTTCTCAATGTAGCAACGAGAGAAACAAATAAAAATTGAATGCGGGCGACAAAAGCCACCGTAACGGCCCTTCCTGTTTGATGAGGAAGGACGAACATTTCGCGATTGAATGTAATCTCTTCCTCTCGATCTACTTACGGCAAGTTCCTGCCATACCGCGATCGGGATTTTGTGAATATAGAGCCTACTTTAGTCGTGAAAGACGACGAAAAGAAGGAAAAAAAAGATCACGTTTGATTGAATTCAGTAAAATTCTCTCATTTACTCGAGAGCCCTTAGCATGGCGTTGTAATATTTATCATTAACGCAGGGCCATCGGATTCTCTCTCTCTATCTCTTTTATCTCTGTCTTTGAAGATGGGACGAAGTGACTCAAGAATGAGGATTTTATGTTCAAAAATACGTTTTCTTTTTTAAATTCAATCTATCCGAATTTCTTACGTCGTCAATAGAGAATTTTTCGATCTAATTCCTGTGTCAAATTTGATCGGTAATTTCAATCTGATCATTAATGCAAAATAATTTGTTTTTTTCTTTTCGAAAATTGTGAATAATGTAAAATATTCATGCTCGAGTGTTCGAATACTCGGGTATTTCTCTAACAATAACCTACCGATACGTACGTAGCGGCAGATAAACTTTGTTTAGATGCAGAGAATGCGTCTTCCGTACAATGTATACGACTATAACATAAATATCCTCGAGGAATACTTGATAGCGAGCTTTTGTTTATTTTGAAAACACGAGTCAGGATGCATTCTGATAGAACGGGAGCGCAAGGATGCACACTGGAAGAGAATAGTTACAAGCCGGAGAATATAGTCTCCTGTAGAATAGATCCGGATCTCTTGGTTGTATATATAGGTAGCCTAGCTCTTGAGCTCGAAATAACAAATCTCACGAAAAGTCTCGCTACCATAGCAAACCTCCCTGTATAGCTCGCCGTCTGCATATCACGCTTATATGTATACAATGCGGCAATAATACACTGGTCGCGAGTCTCACGGAAGTCTCCTTGTCGCATGTTGTCGCAGTTTCTCCGAACCTTGAACAGAAATCGAAAATATCTCAGAGGTAATGAATATAGCATTTCCATTCACGATATTTCACGCATAACAAGGACAAAAAACTGGAATAAAGGAATTACCACGATTTTTCCTGTTTTTGATCGACAAACTGCGATAAACCGTTAATAAAAATGTGATATTCGTGTTGCATGGGAAATTTTCGATCATACAAGCACTCTGTCAGAGTTTTGTTTCCATGGAAAATATACGATATAATATTATTCCCATTACATTAATATACAAAAAAAAAATTATTTATAATAACATCGAAGCTAAATAGAGTCCGCTGGCTCCACGCGTGACGCGCGACTGTCAATAACGCACGTACGATCAACGTCCGCATTTGGTCGCAATGGATAATTCCGTTCGGCGGGATGATCGACCTTTCGTTCATACATCAATGAAACATACCGCTCTATTCATTTTTTCCACTGTGAATTCGTAACTAGTAAATACACATCTCGATTCACCGACCGATAGGCTTTTACCGTGTAACACGCGACAGGAAAATCGAGTGTATTTGGTACGAGTAGTACATGTAGAAGCCAAGGGAATGATGCTGGTGCCTCCTGGCTAGCCCATCACCTGCCAAATTATGTGTTTCATATAGAAGGGATTAATATCGACAGATATCTATGAAACGTATGTATATACGTTTAGAATATCGCGAGACGGAGAATGCATCGCTGCGGGTCATTATCATTTATTTATAATGCCGAAAAACTTGTCACGTCCATTTACGGCCTGTGATCGAACGACGTGGTATGATGGGGCAGGATACATTTACCACCGTACTATATGGCATAATATCGCGATGAATCTTTTCCAATAACACAGAGAGGCCACGAATTCCATGTTTTTCCCGTCGCAAAAATTCTCTTCGCCTTGCCAAGGTAATCAGCCGCCTTCGTTACACGATATCTCGGTGATCGTGTATATACCTGGTCGGCAATTGGAATTTGCATATCGCACCATCGCCCACAACTTCCACCGACATTTTTCTTTCTCTTCGTTTTATTTTTTTACCACTCCCGGTTTTGCCTTGTACTCTCGTCGAGACAATAGCCCGCGCAGTATGCATGGATATAGGACATTTAATGAAAACAAATCTTACCGACTCCCCACGTGCTTAGTTCACGGGACTCGAATTACGAAATTTGGCTCTCGTTTTTCCTACTTGAATTTTCGTAGCCTTGGCGGAATATCAGAACGATCGATCCTTCTCAGGAAGGCACCGTGCGATTTTGGGAAAGCGTTATTATACGTACCTTAGGTCGTAAAAGTTGTAAAATATAAATTTTCCTAAGATTAATCGTTCCACTTACCTACCTACCTCTCTCTCTCTCTCTTTTTCTCCCCTCGGTTTAACGACTTCTCTCGCCTCTGTTTCACTGAATATCTTGTGTGTTAACGCTCTTCGCTCCGGTATACTCGTGAAATATGAAGCGTCGAAGAACGATCTCGCTGACTTTACGATCTCGAGACTTTTGCGAGGAAATAAGTTTGATATTTTGCGATTTTCATCCCCTGCTCCCCCTTCACCCCTTGACCATACACGGGAAACGCGATCTTCGAAATATTTACGATTTTTATCGCGAGCGTTAAATTGCATCGGTACCGACGCTCGTTCGTGGACGAGCAAACGGTTATTCGTTGCTCGTAAACAAAAACATACTCAAATATTACATTTTACATAATTTATTACTCGGACTGCAAAGTAAATTTCCGATTATAATGAATTTCTTGAAATTATCTCAAAAATGTATTCGCGGTTACATAAATCAAGCTTCGCTCCGATCAAGAACGCCAATGCGTGTGTTTCTTTTTTTTTAATTTTTGAGACAGGACATTGAAGTAAAGGTAAACGTTGCTCGGTGGCTGTTTGCTCAACAGATCGTTTATACGTTCCGCCAAAGATAACTTTTTTATTCTTTCGTCGAAGATCGTTAGTCATCCCGCGTTATCGCGAGACCCTTCGTGTTCGGGGCGATCGAGAGGCGACGATTATCGAACGGTAATCGTCGATGAGAGAGCCGCTCCTCTCACGACGTTGAGACAACGATGGACATGCTGTTCCATATAAATACACACACACACACACACAGACAGACACACACACACATTAAACCAACAAGAGAGGCGCGATCCGCGACACACCGTACAAGCCTCGATACAAATAACTCTCTCCATGTCTCGACGGCCATTAATCTAATGTCCCGCGGGTTTATCGTGGCATTTACGCGAGATATCGACACCGGGTGCACCACCGAGCGCTCAGCCTCGTTGCCGTCACAGCATCAACAGCAGCACGGAATCGGCCTGTTCTCGTTCCCCATGCAAACGGCCCTCCTCGCGTTGATCGCATTTTCTTCGAATTTTTCTCACTTCGATGTACGCGCGTCCGAGCTTACCGAGAGAACTCTAGATACGTGTACGCTGGGGGATTACAACGTGTTTTATATCATATATATGTAGGGCATTAAATTCTTCTCGAACTCTCGTCTCGCGAACTTTCATCGTTATTCAACGTTAACTCCTGCGTGCGCGTGTCGCTTCCGCTCTTCGAATTTCAAGGTCTCGGGCGCCCACGTATTTCGTTTCGCATAGGTAATACGACACAATCTGATTCGAAATTTATTATTTTATCACATTAGACGGAGAGGTGAAGAGTCGGGGAGAGAACAAAGGGAAGAATTCAAACTATTATTATTAGACTGTTACTGTTCTATTGTTCCAACGGTTCTGATTAAATATCGATCTTTTTCGAATAATTGCCGTTTCACGATCTCGGGATATTCTCGTGTAGAGGTAATAGAAATCTCGTAATCCTCGGGTAACGTAGAAGTTGGTGCGAAGAACGGGAACGAGCGATTTTATTGTATCACTTTCGTCGACATCGGGTTTTATCGTATTTTTTATCTTATTGGCAATCCCGTACGGTAAAAATCGAATTTTATCGCCATATCGAGACGAGAGACATAAGAATGGTCAGAGTGGTCGCGAGACGTGGACAAGAGGGTATCCCCGAGACTCTCTCGTAATGTCCCCTGGGGGTCTGCGTTCTATCCGGTATGAGAGCCAGGAATCTCGAGATTGGCCGTGTAAATGGATTTCGCAGGTCATCTCTTTTAATTTCCGACGTAGATACTCGTCGTCGTCGTCGTCGTCGTCGTCGTCGTATACTTGACGTTGTACACCCTTATATCTATATACGAGTATATATATGTATGGGTGTGTGCGTGCGTGTATAAGACCGTGGATCTAGACGGTTGATGACGTGAGTCTCTTTTTTTTACGACGAACCGCGCGAGATGTAGCAACGCCGGTCCAAGCGGGCCGAGATCGACTGCGTCGCTCAACGCACAAACCGCAATGATGCAAAAGTATACGCGCGAACGCCCACCCCGACGACGGTAATTTCTACTAATTACCTTTCTTATTAAAGGGTTCTCTCCGTCCTCGTGAGCAAACCTCTATAAAAGTCGTCGAGTATATTTATATCCTAGCGAAATGTTCCCACGTTATCGAGCACGTGACGAATGAGTCGTTTCGGAATGCGAGAATACGAATTTAAAAATGGTTTATTATTTCATCGTATACAAATTTTATATGTAATTGTTAATATCGATTGAATTAAATCGATTAATATTGTTTTTCGTGAAAATTTTGGGAAGATTTTACGGAGCGTACGTCGTGTGTTAAAGACTGGTAGACGTTCTTTAAATTACGCGAAGGACACTCGAGGGAAGTGAGAAATAGAGAGAAGTTCAGGAAACTTCGTAGACACACGAGACGACGCGGGACAGACGCGAGGGAGAGTAGAGACGGCGAGAGTTTCCCACCGCGATCAGGTACAAATTGACTCTTCCGGGGCGCGCCAACTCTTCCGAACTCACCCAATTTCGCACATCCTCGCACCGAGCCACCAAAACGTCTCTGCTGCTGCACCACCGTCGTCTGGCAGCGACTTTCCACCATGCGGGCAGAAAAGCAGAAAAGCAGAAAGAGAGAGAGAGAGAGAGAGAGAGAGAAAGAAAGAGAGGGAAATACGAAGCTACTTTCTCGCTTCTAATGCTTCCGGTCCTTTTCGGGTCCTTCCCTCGGACCATATATTTTGTCCCCTCTTCGCTTTCTCCGACTCCTTCGCCCTATCTTTTCACACACATCCCCTTTTCGTCCCATTCAACTCACCGCTATTTTGCTCAAGAGTGAGCCACCCCCAGTCTGTACACACCAACCGTTTCTCCAAACTCACCGGAATCGGGTCGAGCTTTCTCGTCCGATTGCTTCGTTGCTCAACGAGGAGACCGAGCGAGAAAACGTGTCGTCGCAATTCTCCGTGGTTTTTCCCTCGATCGTGTTTTTCCCTTTAATTGGATTCTTCTTCGTTTTTTTGTGGCTTCGACCCCTCGTATGCGCGGTGAATTCCACGCCCGTGTTATGTCCCTCGCGTCTGGCAGTCACGTCGAGATTTCAACTCGGATTACGCGCGAGAGACGGAACAATTTTCCCAGATTCGTACGAATTCTTTCTACACGAAATTTCAAACATAAATAACAATCACATTTGAAAAATATTAATCGTTTATCTTTTTTGCATGTATGCATTAGGATAACTTGTTTTTTCTCACGATAAACAAGAATTTATTTAAATATTCATTGTCATTCGAATAGCTCGATATAATAATAAAATTTCCATCGTAAGAAAAAGTGAAGTAAAAAAAATCACGCTATCGGTTGGCATATCGAGGAGTGTAATAAATAACGTCGTGGCCCGGTGACTTTGATAGCGAAAATTATGGAGCTTTGTGGCGAAGCCAGACGCGAAAATCAGCAAGTCGGCGAACCGCACAAGTACACGCGGGTTGGTCGAGAACACGATAACGGGGGCGAGAGAGCTACACGCGACAAGCGGGTGAGAGAGAAAGGGAGAGAGAGGGAGAGAGAGATCCCAGCGTGATGTACGAAAAACGATAGAGATCCACTAATCCCAACTGTCTACGGATATTTTTGGGTCGTCCTCGACCCTGCAAGAAATTTGGCCTCGGTCCAGACGGGCGACATATACCGCAAAGAAACTCCCCTTGTGGTAGTCCCCTTCTCCCGCTGGAGTCTCCCATAGCGTGGTCGCCGGAGGAACGTGAGCCGCGAACCGCTCATCTCGTGTTCAACGTTCCAGCGAGGCCAACACTTTTTCCCCTCCCCGAGCATTTTGCCGAACGCTGGAAATTTCGGATAATGGATTAAGCACGTTCGAATTTACCATCGATTTCTTTCGACTTTATGTAGCCTCGATTGTTGGAAAGAAATTCTACGTCGCCTGGTCACACGTAATAACGAAATAGCAAATTTGTCGATCGAAGCATAAATAACGATCATTTTATTTCCTACTTAAAAGCGAAGTTGAAGGCAAAACAAAATTATTAAAAATAATAATAATAATAATAATGCTAAAGTCACGATATTATATGGGATTTTTTTTCAATCGGCAAATTGAATGAGTCGAGTTCAAAGGAACCGCCGAAGAAATGGAAAATGACCTCTCCAGACAAGACGAAATTCTCGCGTCTTTGCTCGAACGGAAGGATGCACATAACGCTCTTGGGGATGATTTACGAGAATTCGTCGCGTCTACGAGGTCTCTCTCTCTCTCTCTCTCTCTCTCTCCGTCTCTCTTTCTCTCTCGCGAGAACGTCCTCATTAAGGGAATTGGGTCGGTCGCCGGCACACAGCGGCGCGAAGCCACGCGATAATGAGTTGCCGAGAGGAGCTCGGAGAGTGGTCGAGAGACAAAAGCACACCGTGTGCCAGAGCCAGACAGCACACAGTCCAAAGGCGTCTCTGCTCGCTCACCTTACGCAAAAGGCGAGGCCTTCTTGTGCCGCTCGAGAACCAGAGTGGGAGAGAGATAACGCGCGCATTAAAGCGAATCGCCCTTGTCGCGAGGAAAAAGAAGAATCGTGCCGAGCCAGCGAAATGCTCGTTCTCTCTCTCTCTCTCTCTCTCTCTCTCTTTCTTTCTTTCTTTCTCTCTCTTGACGATATACTTTCACTTTCGGGGATTTAAAATTTATTTAAAGGGCGAGAGAGCCCTTTGATCGCCCTCGAATATCCCTTCGAGCTTTTTTTATATACGTATACATATATATAATGCGTAGACAGCCACAATTCATATATTATTCGAGAAAAAGAGGGTGGTTGAGGATAACAGTTAATAATAAAAATTGGACAGGTTTATGTGGCGGTCAAACAAACTCGTAATACTTTCTCCTCGACGCTTGACCGACCCTGTCCTCCCATTCTCCTTACCGACGTGTAACTTTTGCGGTTGAACGATGGGGCGGATAAAACAAAATCGATACCGAGGATACCGCGGCTATTATTTTTCACCGCTTCTTTTTTGCCGGTCACGATTCGTTCCGGAAAACGAAAGACAATGGGATCGTATATAAGATCTTCATCTCTGTCTTCCTCTTTATTGCAGAATCGGGATATTTACCTCTTCATCTTTTTTCCCCGATGCTGCCACGAGCCGCCTGAATTATAAGGGTTGCTACGATCGAGTTATCTGTCAAAAGTACAGGGATGAAATTGGAATAAAAATACGCAAGACTACAAATTTTATCGACGTTGTAACGAAATTTATGATTTTTTTTTTTTTTTTTTTTTCAAATCATTCGAAGGAATTTTGTAATTGTGGAAAATAGTTGTTCAAGCGAAATAGAGGGAGTGTTGTAGGCACATAACGGTGTGCTAAGTGAGGTGAGCGCGTGGTGTGAAGGTCGGCGAAATTTCCGAGAAACCAATTTACACTCTCATCAGTGCGAGGAGATTGGAGCAATCAGGGAACAATTAACGATCGGTGGTGGTGTTTGCCCGGAATACAAAGTAGCAAGAGCTAAATCGAGAGAATAAACGAGAGACGCGATGGAAGGTCGATAGAAAAATCTTTTTTCTCAATTTGTTCTCCCGGTGTTTCGATTTTTCGCCACGACGATAATGAGGTCGGAGGATAAAAGAATCCTCTTATCGTCTTCCAAAAATATGCTTGACTATGTTTTAAACACCCTCCGGCTGTCGATCGTACCACGAATATCCGAGAGGCGGACGAGAGCTCTTCTCTTTATTCTCGTACCTTTTCGCGTCTCTCGTTTTATCCCACGCGTGTACGAGATACCCCAGCAGGTAACAGATGCTTTTAAGTTTCGCGTAATTTAGCTGAATAAAGTTAGTGGTGCGCGCAACTCGAGCTCTCCCCTGATCTCTTCCTCTTTTCTTCTCTCTCTCTCTCTCTCTATTCCTCTCCCACGTCGTCCTCTGTACCTTTACCTAAAGTAGCTTTCGTGCGCGAACTTTCGTAACTCATAGTTGAAGTGGATAGTACGACCCATGACCCTTCGCCACTGATTCCCCACGACGCTGCGCGCCGGAGAATAACTTTCTTGCTTGTACGAGCCGGGCTTTCCGCCACCTCGACCCTGCTACTACCACATCTCCGCTTTTGCTTTACACTGTGACGAATTTAATAATCATCTCGAACTCCTTGACCCTTTCGATAGTTTTATTAGATACTATCATAATTATTGTTATCATTATTTAAACAAAACAAAAAAAGTTTCTATAAAAATGGAATAAATCTCAATACTTTCCGATCAATATTTAACCCCAATGAAAATATTCAATTTTTAACCACGCACGCAGTAATATCTTTACGACCGAACCCTCGAGTCCCGAGAAAAAAGATCCTGAAAAAAACACAATTTCGATAAAATTATTGATACTTTCGCCAACTGATAATACGAATTTTTCTCCGAAATTTTAAATAATACATCGCAGATACACATACATAGATAATGTAATGCGTATGATGGAATACGTTAAGGGGGGAAAGTATACGGTACCAGCAAAACGGGTGTATTTCTGCCCGTGTATGCTCGAATTATTCATCGACGTGTACGTATTATTTCGAGGGCAAAACCTCGCTCTTCACTATACCTCTCTCGCGTATCTCTCGCTCTCTGTCTTGAGAGCGATCGAAACTCTCGATAGGATTTCAATGATCTCGAATAGCCGACTACTTCAATGTTACTATATAGTTAGCCGGGAAGAGACCCACACGTCTCGCGGAAGCGGCCGCGACGAACGTGTGCTCACTTGGTGGTGGCGGCGGCGGCGGTGGCGATGGCGATGGTGGTAGTGATGGTTGGTGATGGTGGTAGTGGTGGTGGTGGTGGTGGTGGTGGTGGTGGTGGTGGTACTGCTGCTGCTCCTGCTGCACGACAAGCCTCTGGCGTATATAGACCCTTCGGATCGATACTCTCGCCCCGGTAATGCCTTATCGAGAGCCACCATAATTTCCTCGAGCCTTCTCTCGGAGGCGTACGTAACGGCGATTTATACGAGAAAAGTCGCCGATATAGGCCCTCCTTTCCTCTCCATCTTTCTCTCTTTTCTCTCTATCGCACGCGGCTTTCTCGTACCACGTTCACCCGCGGCGTGTGCTCTCGCTTTTTGCCCTCTCGCGCCCCAGCGTGTAATGGCAGAGAACGCGAGCGAACGTTCACGCCGTTCTTTCATTATCGGAAGAGGAATTTCTCTCTCCGCACTTTGTTCGCCCGTTCGTTTCAACTCCTCGCCTATACATCGAAATATATTTATATACGTTACCTATCTACGTTTGAGAGAAAATAAAAAAAATTCTCGGAGATTGACTTTTCCCGATTCGCCTCTCTCGATGATTAATCTCGCGACGAGTTTTTACGATCAGCCCCGTTAATGGCGAAACGGTCATTTTGATAGTCGTGAAAAATAAATTGCGTCGTTTTATTTAAATAATATAATAATAATAAAAAAATGAGTTATTCACTCGGGTAACAAATTTTGAGATCGAACGCACGTACGTCGATTCCGCGAACACGCATCGTCGAACGATTATCGGAGAGCTGACCTGTGAAATTATTGCCGTCAGGTAGGACGCGTGTGTAGCTGATAAAAAAAAAAACAAATTATAGACTTCCGGAAGAAGCGCGAGAGGAAAAAAAGAGCTGCGAATAGGGAAATGGGACAAGAGGGTCGAGAGAAAACTCCTTCGCTAATTTGAATTATTGCTCGGCCGCGACGACGATACGCCGTCGCGACTGGCCGAGAGCCATCGCGCTCGGCCAGCGAGCAAGAAAAGAGATTACCGCGCGGAGAGACGACCACCGGATATACGCGAGAGTCGACGACATTCGCATAAGTATATATACGTATATACGTTCCGTATGAACAAGTTGAGTAGAGTGAATTATTCCAAAAGCTGGAAGTGCAACGAGGGGATAACAAAACCATCGGGTGAGTCGAGCGTGACCTCGGCATTATTCGTATATAAAGCTTGGATTATCGTTTATTTACAATGACCCGAGCGTGAATTGATTGGATAAAGTTTATCGCGAGTTAAATAAAATAAAAGGGTCGAGAAAATAAATTCGAAAAAACCTTAACGACGACAAAAAATTATCGACCGAATTATTATTCTCGGTATCGACGAAATTCGGAAAATGAAAAAAAAACGTCCAAAATAATCGTACTAGGTCGCCAATTTCACAAGAATAATTATAGTTTTTAAACTCGAGGGTTATCAAAAAGTCGGAAAAAACAGATGGATAAAAAAAACGTGAGATAACTCGAGAACCAGCGAAGACGAAAATGTACCAGGGATGAACGAGAGACGGTCTTGGCCAGACTCGTATTAAAGCCTGGTGGGCAGAGAGAAAGAGAACGAAACAGTGGAACAATTTCACTACGGTCCGGTACGAGAGAACGAGCGAGTGAAACGGAAGACGGATTAAAGAGGCACTAACGTATGGCGAGAAGGTGGACTAACGAAGATTATCCAAATCACGTTTCATTACGCTGAAGTAGTTAGGAGAGTTCTCGAGAGAGTCTCTCGCGTCCGAGAATAAGAGAGAAATACGTAGGATAAAGGGAATCGGAGTAAAAACCTTTTACGACGAGACGAGAAGAGCTGTACGTTTTCTCCTCCTGTGCAGCTCTTAATGTCGCTTACGAAATGAATCTTATGAAATACGAGGAGAGGCAAGATTAATACGAATACCGAGGAATGATTCCTCGAGATAGAAAATGGGAATTATTTTACGTTGCTTGGATCAAAGTGTGTACGCGTCATCGTCGCAACAGAAAAATGATCGAAAATCCACCGTACTATAATCGAGACTCGCCTCGAGGACGCTAAGGACGAGTTCGCGTTTTAAATATTTAAAATGTTTAAAATATTTTTCAAGTGAATTTTATTCCCAACGGTCCACGATATTTTCCAGAGGGTTTATTAGATAGAAGTTTCGACCGATTGCGAGAAATCCTCGTTCAAGTTTATACTCGTACCTCGACACGACTCTCCGGCTAAAAAGCCCGAGAGTCAGTCAGCAAAATTTAATAATTCGACGTGCGGATTCTCGCGACTTGGCGAACTTTCGTGTAGAAGTCTCTCCAATTCTTCCTTGAATTTTCTATATGTATATTTAGGTAGGAACTCCTCTCTCTCTCTCTCTCTGTCTCGGTCCCTTTTCAGCTTCGTGCGACGAATTATTCAAAAGTACGAGCAATTACCCGTAGGTCCGTATACTTTTTTTTTAATGCGATTATTCAAACCGAGAGTATTCGTTAAATTTTTATAATTTCGCGTAGATGTAAGCAAAGAAAACAAAAAAATATAATATTATTCGATCGAAACAGAGTTCGTTCGTAACCTCAACTGCGTATAACTTGAATAATCGAGTATGTTTTATTGAAATTCATTATTTTCGCTGAATTTGTTTTTCCTCGGTGTTTCTTGAATAATATTTGTTCTCGGTGAAATAAAAAAAGAAAGTCGCATATCGGCAACGGTGATTAAACGTCGAGCGGTGCATTACCGTGGAACGTTTCTCGAATATATGCGCGTAGAGATATGAACTACAAGTGTACGATATAAACTTATGTGCCACGAGAGTTTCCGTTGAGGAACAAAAAAAAATGTATATAAAAATAAGAATGCATTCTCGACGGAGTGTGTGCTGCGCGACGAGTTCAAAGAAGCGCCGACGTCGTGCCGATATTTCCTCGCCTTCCGAGGAAGCTCTCTCAGCCTATCCTTTCTCCTCCCTCCCTCTCTCTCTCTCTCTCTCTCTCTCTCTCTCTCTCTCTCTCTCTCTCTCTCTCTCTCTCTCTCTCTCTCTCTCTCTCTCTCAGGCCACGATATTTTTTTTCATGCCTTTTTTTTCGTTGTCTTCAACCGAGTTTATAGCTGCGAGCGCGAGAGACTCGCGACGAGCTTCGGATATCATCGAGTCGAGTGGGGCAATTAATCTCGTTGAAAGAACGAAAGAATCTACCCGTTGTAGCAACAGCGGTCATTCCAATATACACGTATAAACGCTAGGAAAAGAAAATATATATCAGAGGGGCATGAGATTGGTGCGATAATATTCGATTACGGACCTGACTTATCGCCGTCGGCGCGATTAATCCTGATACGTTCGTGAAGCGATTAATCTTTCTTTTCCTCACATTTTATTTTTTCGTTAATCAAAGAATAATCGATCGAACGTTTGATTTTTTAATGAAAATTTTAAGATCGTCGTACGTTTTCGTCTATTAGAAACGCGATTAATTTTCCACGACCATTTTGATATTTCAGATATTTACGTATTTTCATTTTCCAACCAACCGGTCGTAATTTTTTTGTTCCCCTCGATACGTCTATGTGCCGCGGATCGTGCCTTGGTCTCCTCCCCGAATGTCACGCGATCTGCACACCCGAGCCAATTTCTCGCGATGACGAAGGGCTGATGCAGACATCGTCGCCGGTCTCATTGAAGGGGGTTGGTCGGCATAGTTGTAAATCACGATTATGCAAGACAGCAGCTGTCCGCGACGAACGTTTGTTCATAGCTCATATATAGCTGCGAACCCCCCCGTAGACTATCGCACACGTACCTACCTACACGTGTGCCCCGAGAGCGAGAGAGAAAACGTGATCGACCCCGATGTGCATTCTCTCCCTCTCTTACTCATCGGGTTGTAGAACGCGTTTCCAGCACGGGATTCCCCGTAGGACACGCTCTTATGCTGATTTATCGAGAGTGATGAAGGCGCGCGCGCGCGCCTAAAGCCTCTAGCGAGATGCCACAAGAATCGTAGTAGGGATAGGTATATAGTATATGCAGGAGGGAAATACGAGACGAGGCACGGGACGAAAATTTATCCCCGAAGCTTACACGCCGAGGAAAATACGTACAGATCGTTTTCTTCCGTTTATTTCTCCTCCCATAAATATCTATCGCAATTCGAGAGACTTCGTGAAACTGCAACGTGCACTGAGAACCTTTTATTCTATATTAAAAAAAAGAAGAAGAAATTTCATGAAAATACAAAAAATGCAACGTCGATCAATAATAAAATAATATCGATCACGGGATATTTTTTTAAAGGACTTCGTCGATTCTATTCATGATCAACTTCGATAAAATTCCGACGTGTTGACGTATTTTGTGCTGCTTTTATCTCCTTCGGATTTCATGCGGATTTATATGTATGTAGGTAAATATCTATGAAACGCGAGAGTTCGTGCATGCGAGCGAGCGAGCTTTTCGCGTTATACTTTGCGATGGAATGCGTTTCTAGTCCGAGGCGGCGCGCTCACTCGCCACAGGGGTACATTGCGCGATAACATTCCAACTTGTTGATCCCGGGACCAGGGACGGGGTCGAGCGGACTCGTAGCATTTAATATATATATATATATATATATATATATAGGTACGTATTAAAGACAGGGGCCAGTACCAGATGTCACGAGCCCCTCGCGAATATTCTTCGCCCTTTGAATTATGGCCTGCGTGATTTTTCGCAAATGGCTCGAATATGTATAAAGCGAGGAATGTGCAGATACGTAAAAAATATATAGTAAGCCACACACGTAGCGAGAATCGGTCGAGAATTTAATACGAAAAAAGAAGCTCTAATTAGATTCCGCGACTAAAGTCACGATTTACCACCCTTATTTTTGTTCTGCACAAATTTATTCTACCCCATTTCATATCCACATTATATATGTCTCACGTAACCATAAAACATTAATTTACTTGCCTTTCGTTCCCGGAAAAATACCGCGGTAACTCGAAATCGCTCGATCGAAATTACCACAACTCTCTAACATATCAAAGTTTTACGAAATATTGTTTCACGTATTGAAATTTTCGTTTCGATCTTTTTTGCTCGATTTCTTATACGATTGGCTGTATAAATTGACGGGAGAATATTCATAGATAGTATCCGCATATCCGCATACACGTGTACAGTTATATGTAGAACCGCGGATGCTGTATATGAAGTACGGTGGAGTGCGTACTCGAGGAATCTCACGGATGGGTCATTTCCTGAATTCTGAGCTTTCGAGTGCGCCGCAACGAATGGTAATGAAGCCTACTATATATATTTGTATGTGTTTGTGTGTATATATGAGCACATCTACGAAACCTTCCTAGCGAACAGAGCATCCGCGGCTCCTGCCTCGTTCTCTGGTGAAATAGCGGTAGACCAAGAGCACTAGTAGATATGACCTCTCGCCATGTCGAGCGTACTATAATATAGAAACTACGATCGCAATATATATATATATATATATATGTTGGTAACTAGCTAGCGCGTGTACTATTCGCCATAGAGCCAAATATTCATGGAGCTTGTAAATCGTCGGTACAGTAACCGGCGTGCGAACGAAGTTCGGACGTAAACATACACATGTGCATAAACACGTACACACATACACACGCGGGCACGTGTAATGGTCGCGAAACGCGACTGACCTGTTCTCCTCGCTTACCGACACTTCGTCGAGCAATTCAGCTCCGCGAAGTACAGCGTGGACGAGGTGAATTATTTCTATCCGTGTTGTAGGTACGGGGGAGAAAAGAGCTTACCGAAAGTATACGAGGTCCTTTCAAATGCTTTTGTTCTACGTGCATTCTTTCGCTATATCTAATACACGTATATAACCTCGCGCATATTGTTTAGAACAATAAAATAGCGAATAAAACAGCGAGGGGACGCGCTGTGGCTCGATATTACCATTGTACAGATAAGTCGATCCCGATTCGCACGAACTTATCCGATTTTACTGGTTCGAGCTGTATCGAGAGATTATAAGACAAGCGCGCGTTTTCTCGTTGGCGCACCTTGATCGATTTATCGTCTACGTGTACTATGCACCATGGAGGAGGGACTTGAGACTCTTTCGACGAGTTTCAATGACTCTCTCTATCTCTCTATATATATATATCTCTCTCTCTCTGTCTCGAAGATACGCGTCGAGATGAAATCTCTTTCTCGAGAGAGAAACTCTCCCGTATACGATTGAATTCATCGTTTATTTCAGAAAGGGAAATTTTGCCATTTACGTATATTACCACGGTCATCGTCCCGCGTTCCGTTGATAATATGCATAGAAAACTATAAGAAGAAGAAAGAAAAAAAAACCAGCACGTACTCGGGCATTCAACGAGATTTTATAATAGAGACCCGATGTGCCGCCTTCTTTGGGAATAATGCATTCATCGCGCCCACACGTTCTCAACTACACGTACTTACGAATACTAAAGAAACTATGGAGCATAATTAATTGCCTCCCGTCCCGATGTTCTTATCCCTCGTTTTCGTTTACGATCGTACATTGAAATATTCGCGAGACTCACTCGTAACGATATTTCGCATAAACCTTAGGGGATAAGCTCGTTTCGCTCGCTCGAGCTTCGAGCAGGTTAATCGATTTTCATGCGGACACAGAGAGACTCGATTTATTGAAATCGCGAGATGCGAAAGAGAAACGAGGGGAGTTGGAGAAGGATCGAACTATCGTCGAGAGAGGGCCACTCCTGGACTCGCTGCAACTGGCGCACGATCTTGTCCTTTATAGAGCTTCGCGCCTACGACCCATCGTGGCGTTTGAACGGCACGAAAATGTCCCGCACGTGCACGTGTATGTTATTTTACTATATATAGGTATAGAGAGAGAGAGAGAGAGAGATCCATATGTATTACACATGGTGTATTGCAAAGCGAGCAGCTGTTCATTCCCTTATCGCTCCATGAGATCTCGAATCAATTGGCACTGTTTTCCAACTCATTACCTCGCGAGAACTTTGAAGCGACCGTCCGACGACTCTCGCGAATTCTCAATCTCTCGTTACTCTCTCTCTCTCTATCTCTCTATACGTATATACACCTTGCGTAAGAATAGAGGTAGCGTTGATTCTATCGATCACGACTCATCGATTTATTATATTCGTACCTCGTTTAAAGAAACTTGTTAAGTGCGATTGAAGCGGCGCGCGAAGTGAAAAGACCACCTGCGGAAAAGTTATGTGAACTTGGGGGTAGAGATAGTCACGGTGGAAATCGTAACGATTATAAAACTGACGATAGCTCGTGATTCATCGAGTTATCGATACACCGATCGATCGATAATTGATCGGTTATTCAACGAGTAAATCGTTCGATTAAAAATAGAGAAGCATGCCATTTTATTCGCTAATAATAATGCATCGTTCTATTTTTATAGTAATGTGAGTAAAAAATTGATCGCGTCAAGTACGTCCCGGAAAAAAGAGAAAAGGAGAGAGCTATTCTGAGATAAATCGAAAAAGTAAAGGACGCAACACCCGTAGGGAGGAAAAAACGATGGTGGCAGAAAACGAAGGTGGTTGAATCGAACTGTTCCTATATATAGATTCTCCTGACAGCTGGTGTTGCCAGGATGGAGAGAGAGAGAGAGAGAGAGAGAGAGAGAGAGAGAGAGAGAGAGAGAGAGAGAGAGAGAGAGAGGGGGGGAAATAAAGACAGAATCCGTGCTTTGCTCACTCTCGCGACTTTGCCGAGTGTAACAACTTTTGGCCCGGAGAAAATCGCTAGGCCGCGGGCGTATAGCAAGCGGAGCACATCCATGCGGTTCAATCCATCGTGGATACAATCGAGACCAATCTAGTGTTGGCTGCGCTTTGGCGCGGCGGAGTTTTATAGAGGTGGGTAGGGTGAAACGGGGAAGAAGTGAAGAGGACCATCCTCCGGAGTTGTCGAGCGAAGGTGGGAGAGAACCGATTGCACCCAGAGCACAAAGACACCGACGAGAGCGAACGAACGAGAACGATAGTGGACCGCGACGTTTCACAATTTCTACCGGACGTACGAAGCGCTCGGAAAATGGAGCACACTTTTCTCTATTTCTCTCGTGCTTTATCGTCCTCTCTCTCTCTCTCTCTCTCCCTCTCCCGCTCTTGCTCTCTCCCCCACTTTCGTGCTTTAACGTTCTCTATTGCTCTCTCATATTCTTTTGCTTTTTCTCGCTCTCTCTCTCTCTCTCTCTCTCTCTCTCTCTCTCTTTTTCCCTTAACCGTTAGTACCTACCGTCGTCCTTATTTCTTTACCATCTCTCTTCGATACCTCTCTCGGTGCTTCGCCTACCCCTGCAGCGTCGCGTCGCCCGAATGCAATCGTAAAACAAGAATTGCTCCGCAAATAACTCGTCCGCGCTGCTTCATTTACCATCCTCCGGGACACAGAGTTTCCGTTGAGTATCTTCTTCCCGTGACGGTGTAGCCTTTCTCTCTCTCCCTCTCTCTCTCTCTCTCTCTGCGTCTGTTCTACACTCGATACTCTCTCCCTTAATCGCGTATACCCCTGGCTCGATCCGTCTTTTCTGCCCGGCTGAGGTTCGATCGCTTTGTCATCGCGAAGTCGACTCCGCGCGCAAAGTACACACCTGCCAATAGAGTCGATCGTGCGCAAACACGTGATACTCCGGGATAGAGGAACGTCCGTTTAAAGGTTGCCTTCGCGATAAATCTTCATCGAGGGGACCACTCGAATCTCGTATTGTAAGAACGAGATTCCTCCTCGTTCCGTCACAAAAATGAAAGGACTCTCGTAAACCTTAATGCAGAAACGTCAAACTCGATCTAATTGGATCGAGTAGTTGTTTTATTTTCTTCCTTCCCTTCTTTCGAGCAAATATAATTTATTACAATTTATGAAAAGCTGGAAACATTAATTCACCGCGGTCGACAACACACTCGACGTTTCTCAACGCGCGCTAAATAATCTCCTTCTATAAAGTATAACGAGAAGTCAAATCCGTAGGAGTCGAGTTCCGTTACACCATCGGACGTATTAGAAAATATACGTATTTATTTATACCCGCGAAACTCTACGCTAGGTATATAAAGTTTCAGATAGAAACGCTTCTCGAGTACGAGATATTTTGATTCTTCTTTTTTATTTTATTTCGTTTGCTGGTGTTTTTCCCCTTCTCTTTCTTTCGCATCCTAGGCGTGCCGAGTGTAATCCGCGACGTGTGGATACACGCGCTAAGAGGAAAAGAAGCTGAGATCTTTCACGGCGCTATACGCAAGCAATTAAATGCGGAGAATCGTTGAAACGCACGATAAATCTTGCGTGCGCGACTGGGTCGATGATTTTTCTTCGGCTCACTCATCCGGCTTTGCGAAAACTTGCATCTGTCGACAGAACGGATAGGCAGTCGAGACTCTCTCTCTCTCTCTCTCTCTCTCTCTCTCTTACACACACACACGCACACACAGAGACACACATATATACATAGCTACACACGAGCCATCAGCAGGATGTCTCGCGGAGGGACGATTTCCTCTTCCGCGTATCTTTATACACACACGCGCATACCGCGACTCGAACACCTTCTCTCGAGGAGAGTGTCTCCTGGTCTCCTGGGAGCTTATGTACAGTGACGCACCGTGCGCGAGTAAAGGATCGGTAATGCTATTTATAATTTCCGATGGAAACGTGAGAGTTGGGTCGCGAGCGCGGGCGACCCGACGCTTCTTCTCTGATCATGCGAGGAACGAAAGGGAGATGTAAATTTACGACACACCTGTGAAAGACCCGCCAACGTACTCTAAAGTATCTAGGCGTACCGTGTTTCTTGTTTTTCATTTTTTGTTTTTTTTTTTTTTTCGTTCCTTCTCTTTTTGTTTTTATCTCGACCACGCGCACATATAACTGGAGACGGGTAATGTAGCTTCGCTGCCAAATGCCGGAAGTAACAATGACCATGGCTGAGGTGCCGTATGATTTCCTCTCTGCATAGGACTCGTGTCCATCCTCTGCATGAACAAAATTTATATGCAAACATATCAACGTTCGTTTTCAGCAGAAAATTATGTGAAATATATTTTTTTGATATATTTACTGAAAACAAAAATAGAAGGATTTATTTTTATGACGTTTTTATTTAATAAATAAAATAGATTATACATATAAATTTTGTTGTCCTGAAAATTTTATAATTATTTTCTTACTCGCGTTAAATATATAATAACGGTAAATCATACGTCTCTCTTTGATAGACTCGATCTGACGGAAAATCGTGCAACGATCGACTTTCACGTCATGGCTTCGCGAGAAAATAAACCGCAAAACTGACGAGTCCTCTCCTGGGACGGCAATCGCAAAGTCTGCTTAGAGGAGTATCGTACGTATAGAGCCAGGATTTACCCTTGGAAAGCGTGTGTGTTTGTACGATGGGAAACGAATCGCGAGGGAGGTCTCTCTCCGTCTCTCTCGCTTTCTCTCATTCAGGAAGAACGGATAGTAAGAGAGAGAGAGAGAGAGAGACAGAGAGAGGGACCGAGGGCAGAAAGCACACGGCAGAGAGTTTACGTGACGTCGTAGGGAATCGCGTGCCGATATAGAGGCCCACGAGTCAGTTCGGACTCTCGTTTCACCGTTGGCGAGTTGTGCAGTCCGCAAAAGCGAAACGGGAAGGATAAAACCCGAGAGAAACGGGGAAAGAGCAAAAGAGAACCCCCTCGGGTAAACTACATACCCATATATATATATATATATATATATATTTCAGTACCCGATGTACATATACGTGTGTACCGGGCCGATACACCACAAAAGCATCGAAACGAACCCATACCGAACTGTAAATGTCAGCCGTTTCCCGGCATTCTCCGTTTGCATTTTGCACGCTAGCGAGGAGTGGGGAGAGAGGGCAACGGGAAGCACAGATGCAAAACTCACACGGAGGTACAACGCCGACCTCGTCCAACCCGCGAGGGACCGAAACCAAGGCATTGGCCCTGCCGCGACCGGCGCTCTTTCGCCGCCATTTTGCAACTCGCATGGACGCTTTCACGACTGGAAGTAAAGACAGAGGCGACGGAGACTTTTTGCTCTTTACTGTCTCGCAACAGTCGTTAATATTCTCGAAACGATGGGTCGCGGTTCAACATGCGACGCAAGATGGCGTCACTGACGCAAGTCTGTCGTAAAGTAGTTCGAGTTATATCGGCTCTTCTTTCAAATCGAGAGATCTTTTTCGGTCGATTTTTGTACGATTCAATTTCTTTCGAATCAGGACCCGTGAAATTTTGACGGAGTCGCGCGCGAGACGCTCGGCCATTATTTTAATTTCACGGTCGGAACTCTCCACTCGCGTTTGAAAGAAAAGTATTCCGGTTTTTGTTTTTTTTTGTACGGGGTTTTTTTTTGTTTCTTTTTTTTTCTTCTTCTTCTTCTTCTTTCTTGTATTATTCGCAAAAGGGATTCGAGAACCGCCCTAATGAGTCCTCAGGATCGCCTCTCGTGGCATTCCCGTCGGGTATAAAACGTGCGAGGAGCGAGACTACGGACATCAAAGCGAATGAGAAAGTCTCCGTCACGTTCGTCGTTCGTCGTTCGTCGTCGACGAGACACGAGACGGAGCAAAGTTTTGATTCTCGTACGAGACGCACCGCGCGAACGACTGTTTCGTTATTTCTCCCTCGTTTATTTTCGCCGTTCTATCAAACGACGAATATCTTTCCGAGAAGTCTCTGGGTCACCGAGCAAACCGAGAAACGTTGCTCGAGCTTCGATGAACGAAATATCGTAAAGGACACGATGTCCCGAGGCGATCCTTTGCCGTTTGGCAAAAGCTCGCTTTAATTAATCTTATTCCGAGCGTCCACTGTTTTCTTTGCCAATTTTTCATATTCGACGATATCGCTCACCCGTAACGAACAATCTTTTCTTCTCTCATTCTTTTCTCTCAACGACGTAATAACGAGAATTCTTTCGGTTTTTTCCTTTTTTTCTTTCGTAGCAAATTAACCGAAACGTCGTGAAAACTTTTGACTCACCGTAGAAAGAGTTTTCTCGTAGTTGAAACTTGTACCATTTCTTGCAAAGATTCCTCTTCGTCGCTTCATATATCGTTAATTATTCAAATTATCTTCTCGTCCCTTCTTCTTCCATCTTTCCTTCTCAATTCGAGTTTCAAACTGTCGTCCTTCGGGGCAAAGTCGGCGCGTCACGCCCGTAAACCGTCGTACGTGCGTGTACCAAGAGCAGTTTGACGAGAGAGCAAGAGGAGCAAGAGTGGATGCATGACGATGAAGAGCGTATAAAGAGACGCGAGAATCAAGAGAGCAATGAAGACAGAGAGAGAGAGAGAGAGAGAGAGAGAGGGAGAGAGAGAGAGTAAGGGTCGCGGATACTGAGGCTTTCTGACCGTGGCTCTCGTTCACATATATTCTCTCTCATCTTGCACTCTTCACGTTCACGTTGTACCTATATTACTGTTATTCTCTTCAAGTCTTTCCCTCCGTCTCTCTCTCGCTTTCTTCTTCTCCATCTCCCCTCTCTTCACTCTTCCCTTTAATACCACGCTCGGATAAACGCCGTCCTGTCTTACGGTCTGTGACGCGGCAATTTAGGCATTTGACCCACGGGTCCCCGGGGTTCAGTTGTTTAACCTCCGTGGCAATGTCTCTGTCTGCCTGGAGGAGGAGAGAAATACGTATATATACACGTGTAGAAGAGGAATATCTGTGCTCTCTTCTCTCCCGCATCCTCGGCTCTTCAGACTCGGCCAACTTGCGAGTCTCCCTCTCTCTCTCTCTCTCTCTCTCTTTCTCTCTGTAGCGAGTTTCTTGATTCACCCGAGCGCCCACACGCTCCCGTAACATTCCCCGGCATTCCTCCTCGTTTCCTCCATAACGCAGCTGCGTTATAAACTGCATATTACACACTATGGATCATTAATCTATCTACCCATTCGACGAATCGTACGAACGATCGTACAGTTTTCTCCAAGAACGATTAAAAAAACGTTCCAAGAAGCTCGATATTCTAGAAATAATTGAAAACAAAATATCAATTTAGCGAAGCGAAACACAATCCTCGTTCTATCGATGTAATCCTATTCATTCGTCGATGCGTTCTCACAGTCTCGTCTATTTTATTTTATTTTTTTATAAAACGATCGTAAATTCAAGTTTCTCGTTGTTATTGCAACAATGGATGCGAAAGCTTCGTGGAGATAAAAATAAACAGAAAAAAAATATCAATCGAGTTATAAAGTTTCAGTCGGCAGAGTTTCTGCCTCTCTCGTGCTTTTCTCCCATCAGAGAGTGAACGACTAGTTATACACGAATACCCATACACACACACGCGCGTTTCTAAGTGCACACGCGTCGTCCGCTCGAGGGTGTATATCGTATTAGCAGTGCCGGACTCGAGCGTACGTGAGACAGAATAGATGGAATGGAGAACAGGTTCTCGTTATTGCGAGAGTGTTGGAGAGTTTAGCGATACGAGATTAGCCGGGGCGAGGAAAATAATGAAAATAACGAGGTCAGAGTGGTCCGCCCCTTTTGTTATACCACGCGCCCCCTCGCCTAAGCGCGCGCGTCAGTGTTCCAACGTTCGAGAGAGTAGGTGAGGTGATGCCGGGGCAGACAGGCAGCCCGAGGCTTCCTTCTCGAACCAAGCCGTTTCGTTCTTTCTTTCTTTCTTTCTTTCTTTCTTTCTTTCTTTCTTTCTTTCTTTATATCTTTCTTTCTTTCATTCTATGTGCATATACGTACATATATATATTCATCGATAGTTGGGGGCGAGGAGTTTTAGCAGACGCAGCGCGGAAGTAGATATTCCCGTGGCTTTAACTCGGACACGGAGAAAAATGTTAGTCGCTCTCTCGACCGACATAGATGAGCGCTTGGTCGACGTTCCTCTCTCTTTTTCTCGCGCTCTCTCTCTCTCTCTCTCTCTCTCTCTCTCTCTCTATCTCTCGCACTCTCTCTTGTTCTTTCTGCCTACTTAGAACCGGGCACTGGTCCGACTGGCTTGAGAATCGTGCAGCCCCGAGAAGAAGAAGACGACGAAGAAGTGGTAGAGGGACCGACGGGAGGGGAATAACCACTGGCGATAGCGAAGAACGCCATTTATCGTTCCTTCGGACACGCGGGTTTCTCTCTCTCTCTCTCTTTCACTCTCTTCTTCAACCACGTTCAAATCATTTGAAGGAAACTTTTACCTCGAACGTACGAAATATCCGAGTTCTTAGTTTTTTGTTATCTCTCATCCGAGTCCGAATGTGTGTGAAATTAATAAAGTTTCAATTTTCGTTGTTATCTCACATTTGAGAAAGTGAATGACGCAAAGTACGAGAATAAATTAATGGAATTATCGTGAAACAGAATGGATATTTCATGAATCGAAGATTTCGAAAATGTCTTAGGGGAAAAGGTTATAGGTTCGAGTCAGGATCGATCACCGATGAAAGAAGACACTCGTGGCTATTCGTTGCACATAATACCCGTTACATTGTAGTTAAAACCTCCGGCCGAAGATCGTAAGCATTCGTGGGAACGCGAAACTTACGAGAACTCTCTCGACTCTCGCATCTCGATTTCTGGTTAAGAACGTGGATTGTGTTCCTTACCCTCGCAACGTCACACGCCGATATCTCTTCCTCTCGTTCGTTTCGAGCCGACGAGACGAGATTCGAAAGTCGCTCGTGTAATAACGGCCGTTACACAAATTATCGACCATATAGATACGTAATAAACCCCGTGAAATATTCAGAAAGAAACGATCGCTTCCTGCGATTACAAACGTCTAGCGAATAATCGTGTTAAGATCGAAAAAAAAAAAAAATTATAATAAAAAACGAATTAAAAAAATAATGTCAATTTTTTTTCTTCACGTCGCTCTCGCGGTGGGCGTGATCCAATAATTCAAATCGTGTGCGTTGCTCCAGAACTCGTGTCTCGAGCTCGATTTATTTTTCCGAACGAGTGATAGGCTCGTTTTTCTTATTCTTGCGGGCGAAATAGCGACGGAGGCTCGAGAAATCGATCGCTATAACAACACGAGAGTTGCAACGTGTATTCTTTTTCTCTGTTTTTATTATTTCCTATTTTTTCATACAAAACTATATCTATATTTAACACACAAGTACATACGTACAGAACAATCCTACCATCTCGCTCTTTCCTCTTATGATAAACCGTGGCGGGCTATACGAAATATGTGTTCTCCCGTAAGAGTTTCACGGCGTGCTCGAGCGATCGCTGGCCAATGCTGCGGTACCGAAGCGTGCCGGGTTCTCGTTTCTGTCCGTACACGTTATTGCTCGTACACCGCGCGGTTCCCTTCTGTTTCTGCAAGTTCTATCCATTGTATTATAGTAAAAGAGTAGAACGGTGATGGAGTACGTACCCTGAAACTTAGCTTCGTCATAGAAAGTACGAGAGAGGGAGAGCGGCGAGTGACGAGGCGACGGTGAGAGGGGGCGGGTGGGGGGAGGGGGCTACGACGTACGGTAAATCAATGGCTCTGCCCTCGTTTCAGACACGACAGACAGACAGAGAGCGTATTCCCCGTCTCTGCCTTTATCTTGGCAGTTAGTAACGAATCCCCCTTTCCCTTCCGTCGTTCGCCCCCCTCGCGGATTATAGACAGCGGCAAGACGACGATATGCCTTCTTATACGGCTACGATGCAATACGAGAGTGGCGAGAGAGACTGGAAAAAACAGAAGTCTTCGAGCTATTCGTGAGCGATGAAAAGACCAGTCGATGCCCTTCGTGTGTCTCGTGTACAATTCTACGGTCTGATATACTTGTTCTCGTACATCCTTATTTATATAAAATACATAGATGCAAATATATATATATATATAATCATACATAGGTGAAGGAGCAACGAAGTATCTGATCGTCGTTAGTGTTCGTATGATTTACTCACATACGGCGCGTCTAATAATTGAGACCACGTTATGCATGTTTCCATGTAGTTACTTTCTTGAAAGTCGTGATCGAACATTTTTCCTCTCTCTCTCTCTCTCTCTCGTTCTATCTCGATTTTTTTTCTTCTCAAGTCTTATTTGTGTATGTCATCTCCCTTTCACCGGATATTTCGGGCATCGCCTCTCGATATGTATTCGTGTATATCGTGTATACGAAACCGCCCCCTAAATATCAGACATTTACTTGACACAAATCGAGTGATTTCCGTGGCGAAGTTATTTGCTCGAACTTTAACGTCGATGTATATATATATATGTGTGTGTGTGTATTGTGTATTATAGATATTTTCCGGCATGAGCCGATACGGTACTGCACCACGTAAACTCTATCGTGCGCCTAAGTCCCTTGCGCTTTGGTCTCCTTCCATCCCTCTTCCTCTCTCTCTCTCTCTCTCTCTCTCTCTCTCTCTCTC
This sequence comes from Netelia virgata, assembly GCA_951802705.1. Classification (NCBI taxonomy): domain Eukaryota; kingdom Metazoa; phylum Arthropoda; class Insecta; order Hymenoptera; family Ichneumonidae; genus Netelia; species Netelia virgata. Next base: position 34,242,710 of record OX637865.1, on the reverse strand, counting down.
TCTCTCTCTCTCTCTCTCTCTCTCTCTCTCTCTCTCTCTCTCTCTCTATCTCTATCTCTCCCTCTTTCCATGCAGGAGATTTTCCGCGACCGGAGCGAACGCTCGGGTCTTTTTTTCGCTCCGAGAATCTCTGGGTCTATCACTCTTTTTTTGTGCGTTTCTCGTTCGAATGCATAAAATGATTTTTTTTTCGTTCACCGCACGTGCGAAATGAATTTTTTCGATCGAGACGACATTTCGAAGATCAGATTGAAAATCGAGTCGAACCGAGGAAACCTTTCGCGAGAATAATCCGCGACGATGAGACTTCGGGAGGTCAAAAAAAAAATTCAGTTTATATACAGTGTCCTCTTATGAATTGCGACGTTTTTTAAAATGGCCGGATAAAAGGGCCCTGAAAGCTCTTCTATTGGCACTTTGGGCTCTCGAGGCTGCCGAGGGAATTTCGCCACTGAGCGCGTTCGAAGAGATATAAAGAGAGAGGGAGACAGGAATAAGAGGGAAAAGAGCGCCCAAAAAAGAAATTACGAAATCGTTCGTATGAATTTAATATTTTAGAGAGGAATTTTTCTTCTTGCTATATTCCCATCTCCACTTCAATGCTGTATACACACACACACACACACACATACACACAATTTTATCCATATATATGTATATAAGCTGGGCGAAAATTCTCGTCGTACTCGTTGGGTTTCATCCTGCCGCCCTCTCATCGCTCTCTCGTGCCACTCGTTCCGTTTGTGCCTTCGGCCCGAGAGAGAAAAAGGTTCCACTCTCGGTTCTCGCTCGACGCTTCGCTTCGCTATATATATAGGTGTATATACGGATAGGAGAACTACCGACATGCCATCGATAAAGTCCTTTCTCCGTGCTCTCGTGAACGTCCCCCGCGTTCACGAAAAACCGAAGGGATGAACCCGAGGGTAGAGAGCCTTTTGAGAGAAAGAGAGATACGAGATGTTAGCTCTCTCTCTCTCTCTCTCTCTCTCTCTCTCTCTCTCTCTCTCTCTCTCTCTCTCTCTCTCTCTCTCTCTCTCTCTCTCTCTCTTTCTCTTGAACGTCCGCATTATCTTTTTAAATTGCCGGAGAGAGAAAGAAGAGAGCTCGCTCGCTCGTTCGTCCCATATAACCGCGGTAGCGTGGAGAATATAGCATCGCGTTTTTCCTTCTTTTCTATACGGCCCGGCACTCTCCCGACGGACTGATCGTAAAATCGTAAACGCATAACTACGCGAACGCTCGAATCGCACCCCCGAACGAAAAAAAAAAATAACGAAAAAAAAAACACGAGAGAATAATAAAAAAAAAAAAAGAGCGTCGGTATAGAGATAGTTCGAATCCACAGACATACCCCGATGGTCGTTATAGCGTGCCCACGCCATATCTCTCGACTATCTTCGGAAGTGGCTTCGCTTTGGTCGAATTTTTTTCACCCCCTTTTTCTACCCCCTAACCGTCCTCCTGTTTGCGACGAAAACCCATCACCCATCGGTTCCATATGAAATTCATTTTTTCCATCTATATTGCGCTTTTTTTCGTTTCACCCCTAGTTCGTATTTGGCGGCCATTTGGGAATGGAATATATTTCACATTTAAAAACAATACATCCGATCGTGAGTGAGAGTAGGCGAGGGAGAAAGAGAGACAGACAGAATAATTTTACAACGAATGAAAACCTATAGAGTTTCAATCTGTATTGGCCCCCTGGAATAAAGGTATAATAATAATGGGGGTAACAATAGGGGATCGTTCTTAAAATTAATATTGTTCGAACGCTGGGTCGCGCGAACCGGGGGATTTCGATTTCGAAATGCCTTAAACAATGGTATAACCATCGGAACTGAAATATTTTACGAGGAATAATTCGTTATAAATTTACCCAATCGCGTCATTGCCATTGTAACCGGCAATACATTTGTGGTCGATGCTTTTGTCGAATTTCAAATGGTAATTATGTATTGTGCGTGTTATTGCGTGTTTGCAAGGATTTTCCTTTCTACGTCTCTCTCTCTCTCTCTCTCTCTCTCTCTCTCTGTCTCTCTCCCTCTCTCTCTTGTTCGGGCGAACGATAGTCGTCGCGAGTCCATAAACAGTGGAAAGTTCATAAATTACAAATCCGTGTATGATCGCAATTATCAACGGGTACGAAATAAAGACGGATCATTCGTCGTAATAATGCGATAACGACTCAATTATCGTACCGGCATGAGACGTGTCAATGGCGTTGACGAGGGGGTTATGCCAAATAAAAATAAAATGAAATTATAGAAATTGGAAATACGTGAGAAAAATCTTTGGTTTTTTGTTGCGCTCCGGGGTGCATACGTAGCTACGGACACCCTGTGCATCGAGTTACCGGTGTGTACCGATGTGTATGTGTGAGTGTGTGTGTTGAGCGTGGCCATTAGTCTGTCAGCACAAATATCGAAGGGGGCGTTGTTGGCCGAGCGGGATAACACGCGTATTAGGAGCGGCACGCACCTTGAACCTCTCGAGAGCTCAACGTCACACGATCCAACTTAAACATCTACATATATATATATTCATATGTGTTTGTGTGTTTATATATAGAATATAGTGAATATAGACGTAACATAATACGCCCGCGTACATGCACCTTGTATGATATACGCGCACACACGTGACGGAGGGTGGGTCGGTGTCTCGCGAGAGATGCAAGAACATGCAACGTAAATAATATCTGCTATATTCGCGAATCGTTAATACAGACGGTAAATAATAATTATTGGTGTATATATGCGGTAGCGACAGCTTTGGCAAACTCCTTGTACTTACGTTTATTCGCTCGGGTAGCGATAATTGACGGTATAACTCGCGAGGCGTTTCGCACATGGCAGTAGTAACTTTCACGTCGTTTATATCAAAGCCGTATGATAAGACCCGGGGCGTGATAGTGGCGTAAAGAAAAAAAATCTCATATATAATGCATTCGCGTGGTATAATTTATATTGCATTTGACACGTTTTATTTTTTGTTCTTATATCGTCGAAAAAATTGTATCGCGAATGTTACGAAAATACAGATAAGAACAATAACTATCGAATTAATAATAATAATTAATTAACGACTAATAAATTTATTTTATTTTTTGTTTCAGGTAAATCTATGCAGTTTCGCTTTTTGGATTTCTACTGTGAGAGAAAATATTGTACGATAGCGTCGAAATTTTCAAACGCCTCGAGAATAAGTCGAATCGAGCGGAGTGATGACGTTCGAGGCCGAGTTCCGACGTGTACAAGATGGTATAATGTGGACCCTTCGTTGACGCTCCAGAATGGCAGAAAGTTTACATTTGGATTCAACGAAGAGTGCGAAGGGTCCCATGCAACCACCCAGGTACTCTCCTGCACACGGTCTCCCCAACCCCTCTGGACCGCTCCTTTGCGACTACTGCGGGCATGCCCCATTGAAAAACTATTTACAAATTATATCGTTATTTTTCCTGCTATACTCTGTTCGGTATGTCCCCATATATAGCTGCACATACATACAAATTTGTGCGTGCGAAGAATATGGTACACTAATTTCTCACACAACTAGAGATTCTGTAATGACAGGAAACAATCTTCGTCAGCATTTTTGCCGACGCGCGACTCCCTTTCGGACCAATTCCCTCGCCTATATACAAATATGTCGCAACACCATCCGCGAGAAGCGTAGCCATCTGTCGGACTCTGGCGGTACTGCCAGCGCGACGATTACTCGAGGCAACATTTCGATCGAGGGCGGGTCGGGAAGGCTCGCTAGGCAGTTGTAATCGAGAGCGGGCTCCGGAGGTTCGTGTTTTTCGAACTTGGAATCGAAAGCTGGTTGGGGAGGATCCACGATGACACCATATTCGAGCCGGAGGGCGCGTTGGCATTGAGCGGAGGGTGGAGGTTTGAGCGCTACAAACAAAATAGACTCTAGGAAATGGCGAGGAGCAGTAAAAATTTCGACTCGGATATAGAAAAATCGTGTGTCAGACGTCTAGATTATACGGCTCGCGTTCGGTACGTCCCGAAGACGTACCGAACTTTCACGAACCGCCCTTTTCATCCACGTTCGTGCATTGAAGCGAGAGCGTTTCTCAGTGGGACTCCAGGGAGGTCTTACCCGAACTAATAGTTTGCCGCGATAAATTTCAATTGAGAGGCGAGTACTCGCTCTTCTCTCTGCCAGCTGCTGCAGCTCATCGACCATCCTCATTGCCGGTATTATACTATCTCACGAGCGAAATGAGGAATGCAAAGTGTACGAGGAGAGACGTCTCGTATTATACCAATAGAGCGAGTCATTTTGCGAAGCTCTGGTGTGAAATACTGCGCATTTCTCGGTATTACAATTTTCGTGCTACCGCACTCATCATCGTCATCGTCCTCGTCTCAGCCTTTTCCTCGTTCTCCGCGTTCCACTTCGAGTTTCTTCCGCTTTTGGAGTTTCTCGAAAATTATCTCTCTCTCGCTCTCGCTCTCGCTCTCTTGTACGCTCGACGATATAAAGAGCAAAACGTAACACCCACAATTCCCGTTTCATTCTCGGGTAGTCTCGCAGTAACGTTCGAGGACCTCCATTTCGTCAAGGAGTTTACTAAATGAATTTAAACTTTAGCATAATACAACGTCATCGAGAATATGAACAAGGTGGAGAAACGTGTGAAAGAAAGAGGTCGTATTATTGTAATAACGAGACAATTTGATAAGTCATTGGAAACTTCGCGCTTATCTGATCGTAAGAGAAGTTCGTTATTTTACACCGTGCGAAGTTTCGCTACCTCGCGGTAAGATCGCGAACTCGTAATTTACATGGCGGAAGACTTAGGGCCACGAAATATCGCGTTCGTCGCATTAATCCAGAAAAGTATAAAAACATATATAATTATACAATCCCATTACGTTATTTAGAGATCTATTAGGTTTTATAACGTGGCACATGATTTATATTTATTATTAAAACCATGTAGTACAAAAATAACATTAATGACTCTTTATTAATATATGAATACAGAAATGTATCAATATCAGATAACGCCTTAACTCTTCTCCGCTTGTATCTAGACTGATGAATAACGTCGCGACTCTTCCCATGACGACGTAATCCAACGTGAATACGGCTTACTCGTTGTTGTATAAAACATTACGTCCCATTCTTACCTTTTTACATTCCTACAGTAATAAATAGATTTTTTTTTATAATCAATCGGTTTTCCGTGTCCATACGTTTATAGCAGAGGGTAGGCTAATTCCGTACTCAGTTTCTCCCTCATTCGTGAACACGCGGAGGCCTCTATGAAAATCCCATTGAATCCACCGCCAGCTGTCGTTGGCGACCTCTCGTACGCTCGTGCGTGGATACAACGATCGTATATAATCGCGTTCGGGATTCTTGCTCACAATGCCGGATTAGTTGTCCGTCCGTCCGACGGACATTGCTCACCGCACGAAGCCCCAGTGCACTGTTCCACGCTATAACCTACCACCACTGACCAGTTATACGAAGCAACTGCGCAGGCAAATTGACGCGTGATCTCGGCATTGTTCACCCTCCATACCGTACTATGTAGGTATGACGCGTATATATACGTGGAGTCCTGTTCTGGAGGATTTTTTTTTTTTTTACGCTCGGTGGAAAATTGTCGGTACCGACATTGCCTTCGTCTCGGTGCCTGTGCACACGTACATCGCTGACCACCTCTCAGCTGAACCAGTCACCTCATCTCCGAAGCTGCGACCCGTAGGAATTAGTTTATTCGGAATTGCAGAGCTGGGTAATCCCCCCTTCTCGTAAAGCTTTTACAATTTTTTGTTCCGTGTCGGTAGAAGCAAAATCGGATTAAATGAAAGACCGAAGAACGATAGAAAATTTATTATTATTTAAGGCAGGACTCCACTGCAGTGGTCAGAAAAATAAGGGGTTTTTTTTTCGTGAATTCAGGATTTTTTAAGCTGCGTAAAATTTGTTTTTTTTGGATATGTACAATTTTCGCACGGAATTGTTTGTAATTGTAATAGCTGTCGTCGAGGGTAGCCATTTCTTTTTAAAAATGGATCTTGAAAATAGTTTTGATGAAAATAATATTTTTTATTACGAAACGTGGCGATATTTCGAAGAATAAACAATATCAAGAACGGCGAACACTCAATGATAGCTATTACAATTATAAAACAAATTACATATCCTACTATTATTGCTCGAGTTATCGTGCGCACCAGTTCGAAAAACGTTGTTTCGAGATAAATGTATTGTACTTCAACTATTGTTTTCTTTTCAATCAAAATGTTCTTATATCCACTTTAATACACATGAAATAACATATGTCTAATTGAGCAGAAAAAAACCATTAAGTTTAAAAAAAACTTCATGAAAGAAAGCTTATTTTTCTGAGAGAAACAGTGGAGTCCTGTCTTAAAATTCTTCTCTTTTCGATATTTCTAATCTCTTTAGAATCGTAACTTCCTTTTTCTAATCAGATCAAAGCAGTTAGCTCTCAATCGTCACAGTGGAAACATCGTATTAAAAAAATATTTTTCCATCCAGCCATTATCGTTGGATCGACCTAACGACTATTTTATAATACCGAGCATGTTTACCCGGAAGTAATAAGAGTGTTGAAAAATTTCTCTCCGTGACGCTGATTCGACTGTTCGCTATCCCGTTAAATTTTGTCGACGTCGAGTAACGTAATTTAATTACTATTCCCCCTACCCCCAATTCCTCTCCGTATTCTACCCCTGCCCCTACCCTACCCCTGCCACCCCATTCTGTCTCGTTTTGTCGTCTAATTTAATGACAGTTCTGGGGTACGTACAGAGAGCTGAAACGGCTGTACAAAGTGCTCCAGCTCTCCGTGCACTTCCGCTCTTGTGTCATCTCGCGACGATTCACCACCACTTTACTGCAACTATATCACATCGTGTCAAATCGTTCGTGTACATATATATCTATCTCCGTGCCATGCGCGCTTAATTGAATTTACATCCGTTGTAAAATCCGCAGTCCCGTATAGCGCATGTTTCGTATTAACATCGTTGCATCGCAGGATTTGGCACGACACCGAGGCGACTTTTTTCTCGACTTACCTCGACGATTCTCGATCGAGTTGGAATATGCTTCTCGCAAATTTCTATCCTTTGTGCAATATACTACTTGATTCCTTTTACGCGCTCCACAAAACACGTAATCATCACGACTCTCGTCTGATGACCCTGATCCATTGTTTCTTTTTCTTTTATTTCTTGTCTTAACCCACACAAGAATATCGCACCGCGTTCTTTCTCTCTCTTTCTCTCTCTCTCGCTCTCTCTCTCTTACCTGCGTGATATTTCATTCTTTCAATACACTCGAGATCGCGTGTGTGGGAACCGAGAAGACGAACGATCTCCGGATCTTCGTATTACGAAATCAAAGCCCGCGAGCCATTCTCTCATTACCGTCATCGCCGTGTCTTTTCTCTCGTTGTCACGCGTACCTCTCTCACTCCCTTCTTCTTCCTTCACAAGTTATACCAGAAAGAGAGATCCCCTTTGAGAATGCCAATTGTACGAATCGAGAGACGTTGAATCTCGTAAAAGTTTCTTCGCCTACACGTAAGTGGTATGAGGGTTAATTACCCACAGGCACCGTGGACCACCCGTCTCTTCGCTCGTCCCCCACCTCGCATCCATCTCATCTTACTCTTTTCCTTCATTCCGTCTGTTTCGCCGTACCGAGTTGCAATTCCGTGAGCAATCAAAGCAACGAACCTTCCATCGGATGAGCCGACGAAGAGGAAAAACGACAAAGACCAAGTCGAGACGATTGAGCCCGTAAGAGAGCTTGTATCTTGCCACCAGGAGAGACGACAAACCACACGAGCCCTCGTAAAGAGTCCTTCACTCCTTTTCCGAGCTCTGGGCTAACAGCAGCCAACCAGTAATTCATTATCAAGTCCCTCTCGTATAGAACTCTCAAGGCCTAGAGATCCGTTAACTTCCCCGCTCTCTCTTTCTTTCTCTCTCTCTCGTTCTCTCTCTCTCTCTCTCTCTCTCTCGTTCTCTTACTCCTGCATCATTCCAGGTTCCCTCATGGCAAAGTGCAAGAGTGTATCGACTTTAACGTAAAATGAGATGGCACGTACATATATAAATATATGTGTATATGTATAGGTAAGGACGCGGGTAATCTATTAATGGGATGCAGAGGAGCACTGTGTACGAGAGAGAGTCGCCGACTCGCGAGCTTCATTAATCTTTCCCGAAGCTGATGTACGTTATAGCCAACCTAAGTATAGTGTATTCGAGCTCAGCTCGCGTATACTATATCGGCTCACGCTCTCTCGTTTTTTCTCCATTTCTCTCTTTCTCTCGTACATATTCTCTTCCTCCGTCGTTTCGGAAGCTGCCGCAACATTTTCCTAACGTCGAGCAAACTCTCGTACGAAAATCCATGCGAGCACGAGTGTACGTGATTCCATACGTTCCCTCGTATAATACAACGGAATTCATGAAAACTTGAATTTTCGCGGAGCGGATCGAGAAAAAACGTAGCGTGGCATCGGTTAGACGACGGACAAAATAGAGTTTTACAGGCGGAAATAATTAATTCGTTGAACTGGAAAATTGTATTTTCTCGTCGAAGAATGGTGACAAGAAGCGAAAGAAAAAAAAGAAATTAGTAGAAAATTTTGCCGATCTCTCGCGAAGGTGTGCCACGATGAGACGGGGTTGATGATGAGAAAAAAAGGAGAGAGAGAGAAAAAAACGTAGAAGGATTACTGATATGTAGGCTAAGTGGAGATCTCTTCTCTCGATCGCTCGAGGGATCGTGTATCTCCCTCGTCGCTTTTTGTCTCGCGCCCCTTCTCTACATCTCCTCGCCACCCCCACCTCTATTCACCCCTACCCTAGACAATCTTGTTCATATCGCTATCTATCTCGCGAGACACGAGAGGAAGTAGCGTCGGTGAAGCGCGTCTCTCGAGGACGGGAACACAGCGCGTCATCTGTTATACACAGTCGACCGTTGACTATGAAAGAACGGGAGAGTCATCTTACCTTTTTGTTTTTACTCTCCTTTTCGCCCAAGGGGGCTAAATATACGAAGCCGTTGACTGCCTGCCGGTGGCGTCCCGGCTCGTTCCGTGCCGGCGACGAAAAAAGAACGCCAACTTTTGCCATTCCGTTCTCGAACCTCACTCGAACCGGATTTAATATAAAAACCTGGGAAAGAGGATCCGGAGGTATATATATATATACATATATATTAGTTGTTACTAATACAACAGGGAACAGCGAGTACAGCGTTTGAAGCGCGATCGGTCGCGTACGTGTGCAACGTGGAAAACGAAGCACCGAGTACACCGTTTCTACAGGGTGAATTATTAAAATCCGAGCACAGCCCTCCCGGGCATATTCTCTCGTAGAATGTAAAATCGAATCCATCGAACCCAACTCCTCTAATAACCCGTTGGACGAATTCTTCGCCTTTTTCCCCCCGTCTTTACCGTTCGCTCGCGTTCGATTTCTTTTTTCGTACTTTTCTTGTGTTTTTCTTTTGTCGTTTTTTTTTCTCCTTTGTTCACCTTATTTTTATGGAAACGAGGAGAAGCAACAGAAAACTTGAAAGTGGCAAGAGAAAAGTTGACCGGGCGCGCGGTGTGTAATAAAAGTCTTCGTGGGTGAAGGGGCGCGAGCGTGATCGGTTAACTTTTCTCTATACACAAAAGTCTGCCACCCCTCCCCCTCCTCTTCCTCTCTCACCGTTGCTGCTTCGCTCCAGAAGTGTTCTAGTGTACGATAAAAAACGTGTGTTCGATGTTGGTACACGAAACGATGTCGCGCTTCAACCACTTTAAACGTGTTCCTTTCGCCAGACTGAACCAATTTTATGCACAATGCTTCGAAACAGCCATGAAACCACGGTAAATACGCGATTGGAAGTGGCGGTACAGAAGAGGAGGGGGGGGGGGGGGGTTGCAACGGATTGCAAATTAATATCGGGGTTGTTGGGTATGCATATTTATACGATAGACACGGGCGAATATTACTCGCGTCGAGAGCGCGATGTTTTCGAAATTGGAGTATACCGCAGCGCACAAAAACGCACACCAGCGGGACAAAAGAGAGAGAGAGAGAGAGAGAGAGAGAAAGAGAGAGATAGCACACATGGTCGAGAAAATGAGAAAAGTGACGAGAGCGTTGCAACCGCGGAAAACGTAATTTATTTTCACCGCATCGATGCGGTAAACCGCACGTACGTACGTACCAAGCATCGTCGTCAATCTGTCGATGAATATTCGTCGAAAAAGAAAGGAAAAAAATATAAATAAAATGAAATAAACAAAGAAAACTGAAAATAAGTGTATTGATGGCAACGGCGGTGATTTTTACCGATAACCCAGTTTCGAAACAGGTGGAATTTAATGCGAAAAAGAAAAAAAAGAAATAATCGTCAAAATAATATCCGTTATCGAACTGGGGTTGTTGTAGCACAATCCAAATGGGAAAGACGAGCGTCGAGCCCGGAGAGTCTGGAGGGTGTACCTACTCTATATACCCCGTTGTAATCTCGTTCGTGAAAGAATAAAGTATTTAATTTCCGTTCTCTCGCGATGTATAGCGACGACGAAGAACTCCGCGTTTCCGGCCCGCCGCGGTGCAAAAGGGATCATCATATTATTAGTTCGGAAGGTAGCTATATATAGAAATGAAGCCCGAGGGGATTTCGACGACGCTTCTGCCTCATAGCATTTCTGTGAACCTCCCTTCTCCCCCCCCCCCCCCCCCGAGCCACCCCTTCGCCCCTACCTCTCTCTCGCTCTCGTTCTCTCTTTCTCTTTCCCTTTTAACCGTTATACGTAGCCTCACGAACGTTCCACCATCTGGATAAACCTAGCTGGTCGATTAAGAAAGGCGATGTGACATTTATTGCTTTATATCTTTCGATATTATTACATAGCCGATATACATTCTCGTATTATATATATTTATATATAATATAAAATATATCGATACATACGTATATCGAAGCACTAGGAGTTATCTCATTCTTGGAACTTTCATCTCCGTTCTTCTCCACCATCTCTATCCTTCTTTTTTCTTCAATTTCCTTTTTTTTCTTCTTATTCTTCGCTGCCCTATGCGCACAGTTCTATATCTTGGCTGGAAGCTTCGATGCGACGTGCTATATATATATATATATATATAGAGAGAGAGAGAGAGAGAGAGATTTCGTCGACACGAAATATCGTTCGCCATTCGATATTTCTCATTCTCCACTCTCTCGCCACATAACGTCCTCATTTCGTCGATCATGATTTATCGACGAGTATTCTCCTTTTCTCGCGGGACACGAGGGAGAGAGAGAGAGAGAGAGAGGGAGAGGCGAAATTCGCAACGTTCGAGAACATCCGCGGGTAATCGACTACGGAAACTATCGTAACCACAGCTCCCCCGTCCTACATACATAGGTTAGCGCGAGATAGTAGCCACATTGGTTGGTACTCGTTCTTTCGACGATCGAGTACGCGCAACCTGGGCTATACGGCGAGAGAACGAGAGAACGTAATAACGAAAGAGGGCGTACTGGAACGAATTTCCAGTCGTGAAACAATGTCTGAACCATGTTACATGGTTTTACGGGGCAAAGTGCGAGCCCTGGGATACGTATTCGCGGTTTCCGTTTGCATCGTGTATATTACGCTCCTAGAAACGAACTTATTCTCGCCCTCGCGGTCCGTGTACAACTTGATTTTCATAGATTTATCCCCTATTTCGTTCTCTCCGACGTGTAAAATTCTCTCCAACTGTTTTTCTGTTCACTCTCGATCGTACGTAACTCACGGTCTCACCGTCACGAGTACTTCGTCATGGCCCGTTTTGAAATCGACTCGGCAGCAAAAAAGGAATATTCCCGAGTTAACACGGGCCGCGCCTTGACTAATGCTATCCACCGATCACGATATATTCGTTCCGGATTATTAAGCTGTCGGGACCTCCTTTCAACCCTCACCTCCGATCGATACCGATAATCGACGATAATGTCGAATTCCCGATTACGTCGAACAATTTTTCACGGAATTTTCAACTCGTTTATATATATATATCCTCAACAAAGTATAATACTTTATCGTTATTACGATTATATCGTTGTTATCGTGCTCTTCGCTACTTCCATGACTTTTGTATACCGAGAAACGTTGCAAAATGCGCATAAGCGATTTTACTAAAAATTCTCGGGCCATTGAGGCGGAGCGCGAGGGGCTAGGGGGGTAAAGCAGTCGCGAGTTTACAATCCCCTCGGAGGTTATTTCGTTGTACGCGTTTCGTTCCCATTCGTAAATTCACTCTCGTCCATGAATTTTATCGCGTGCAAACTACTTGATTCGCAGGGGGGGATCCGGTGGTTCGGGAAAGTAGAAAAGAGAAAGAGCGAGTGAGGAAAGAGGGAGGGGAGGGGTTATGGGCTTCGAAAAGCTTTTGGGTACATTTTGCGGGTCTCTAGTACCGCGAGAGCTTCCGCTCTATTTTTCGTTCTCTTTTTTTTGTTCTTCTTCTTCTTCGTCCCCTTCCATTTTCTTTCGAGCATCAACGTTCCCGATTTTATAGCGAGAGCCCGTTTATTCAAAACGGGTGGTGGGTGTACGTGATCGTTGCAGGATGGTTTACTCCTCTTGAGACGAACTATTACGATCGATACTTTTACGACACTCGCGTGTCTACACGCCGTCGTACACGAAAACCTTTATCCGGAGAATTAGCGAAAAGGAGAACAAAATTGCGGAGGAAGAACCGACGGAATCGCCGTTATATAGCGGAAGCGAAAGTAAATCGGACAAAGAACAGCTTATTTTCCGCTTTTACGTGTATCATTTCGCGTTCCCTACGAAGTTAAATCCTTTTTAACGTCGTCCGTCGCTCGTGAATTGGACAAGAATATAAATTCATTCGAACGAAAATCAATTATTCATTCGCATTCATTCGTTTACCCAAAAAGTTCGCTAGACCGCGAGAAAAATAACGTCGGAAAATTCACGGGGTTAGAGAAGATTCTTTCGTTTTTTCTCTCTCTCTTTCTTCCTACTTCGAGAACTCGCTCGGTAAGAATTTTCGTCGAAGACTGTGAGAATCAACGTGTGAAAGCGCAAATGGAAGAAAACCAGATGAAAAAAACAAATATTATAAAATTTTCACATCTTATCGCTCGTGAAAATCTTGGGGTACTTCGCTTCCACACATTATAATAATAACCCGTCGAGCATACATTTGCCCACGATTACGTTCACCCGGCGAGAAAAATGTTTTTTCGTGTTTCTTGGACTATTCGTGTTTGAGGGCGAGAGAGAGAGAGAGAGAGAGGGTGGTTGGTTGACTTTTCTCTCGCACAGCGTGAATTTTCGTATAATCGTCAGAGGTCGCACCGGTGGTTCTGCCCTCCCAGTCTCGTCGGCTCGCGGGCTCGGTTATTTAAATGAACGCTTTACCATAACTGCTCTCACATTGTCTCTTGCCTTTCTCGGCAATATGGCTCTCGCCCGGCGGCGCACTTGGACTAAAACACACGCAGACACCTACACACACCGAGCGAGATCCGAAACGCCGGTGCTTCTTCGCGTTGAACTTCCACAACGCTGCCTCTCTTTTCTCTTTGACTATTTTAATGCCGTGCAATCTCCATACGTTTCTTTTCACCGACCGTCTCATTCGCACGCCACAGGCGTGGTCGAAGACCTTGCCCGAATCTTTCGATTTTATCCTCGTGTGTAGGTATGCGTAAACGCGCGTCAACGTAGAGAACGGCACGTACGTATTGGCTTTCTTACCTGATTAATGGATCGCGATCGTCGTACGGCCGAAGACTATGTTATTACCGGAAATCCTCATAATCAGCCTCGTTTGCTCCGACGAAGAGGAGAACACGAGAACGTCGCGTGGTTTCTCGTCGAACAGGTTGATAAAAAGAGAAGAATACGCGGAGAAGAAAAAAAGAAGAAAAAAGCAAAAACGAGGAGGGAATAAGCGAGAGAAGAAACTGGATAAACGAGACCGAGAGAGCGAAAAAGAGACTTTCGTGGGAACGTAGTATCCCGAAACAAAGCCGCAAAAGCCTCGACGACCGCGAAACTTAACACCGCGAAGAATCTAGACGCGTTGGCCGAGGAGCAGCAGCGACGAACGAGTGCAAACACGAAAGAACCCAACGACTACCTATCGTGTGCGATGTAGAGAATCGTTGGCGACGTCGTCGTTGTCGTCATTGCGCGAACTCTAACGACAAAAGACCGAGGTAGATACGTGTATTCGCGTGTGTGAGATACCAAGTGGTAGAGAGAAAAAAAAGCTGGTGAACGCCTAGCAGGTAAATAAGGAGACGAAGATGGACGGCGAGCCTCGAGGGGGCCAAGAAGGGCATCGGGGCGAAGAGGTCTCCTCTCGTCCCTCTCGCTAACTGGTTCGCTGCGCTTGAGGTATTTTTCAACGTACCTTGAGCCGTGCGCGCGCGTTTCTCTCGCGTGGCCCTCGTCGATAAATTTTACCTGCCCCGTGTTCCAGAGACCATCGCGACCGCCACTTTGCCCTCGTCATTATCCCCCCTCCTCATTTCTTTCTTATCCTCTCATAGACGAAACTTCAAATTCGTGCCACTATTTTTTCATCCTACCTTGCCAAAAAAAAAAATTTCGTTCCCTACCGCACGAACGAAAATTCGCAATTGTTCGATTATTTTTGTATCGTTGAAGAATTTCCGCGAGTTTTATCTCTCGTACACAGTTCGAATGAAAATAATGGCAAAGAAAAAAAAAACGTTTACGAGACGAGAATTCTGGCTTCTGTCGTCACAGACGATGTGCCCAATGCCCGAAAGGACGTATCGCGTTTCTGTATACACATCTGCATTATTCCCATTCGCGAGTGCTTCATTGTTTTCCACGTTCGACAATGAAACGTAACTTTCGAGGTCTGATATAATTCTGTCCCGGCTATTGTAATTTTCTGAAAGCCTCGTCCTTCTCCTCGCCCCTTTCTCCCTCCCTCTCCATCTTTTCTCAGCATTCATTTTCGCAAACGGCGAAGTATCATATTTTCATACAACACTCGATATATATATATATATATATATATATATATATATATATATATACGTTTCGTCCCGCGATTGTCTGTAAAATCGCATCCCTCTTTTTACGCCGTTACACTGAAAATCGGATGAAATTGAAACACGTTCCCCTTAATCCATGTCGGACAATGGAGTCGCGATTGCGTTAACTCCGCACGAGCTTGGGGCATATACACGCTGTGTACATGTCCCTTTTTGCAAGGGACACGAGATGTGGCATTCGTGCACCCGCGAGATATCGATATTCAGCCCCCTCCCTCCTTCCCCCCATCCACCAACCCTGATGCCTCCGGTCAGTACCGTTCCCTCGGGGATGAAAATGTTCTCATTTTTATCGCGACCCTTGCACCATTCTTCCCTTATCCCGTTATATATTCAACCGTCCGGTGCTTGCGGAAAATCTCGCCTCGACGAAACGAGTACGATCAATCTTCCTCGATTCAAACGAACGTACGTGCAATATGTTTTTATCCCTTTTGTTTAGTATAAACTCTTCTTTAACAATGATTTGATAAGAATGTTTATTCTTCTCGTATATAATGTTTATACAGATTTGGAAATTGCATCGCTCGTCGTGAACGATCGTATGATTAATGGAACGACGAGAGTGAAAGGGTACGAAAGAGCGCGAGGTAGACGAACGAATTACAATAATATCGACCAAACGCGTAGGTTTTCGTGCCTCGTTAAATAGGCAGACGGTGTACCATATCGCGCGATTCACAAATTTTAGGTTACTTGCTTTAACCAACAACCGAGAATAAAAAAATAACGTCGATTATACGGGCAATTAAAAAAATTAACCGATCGTGAAAAAATTGTAAAATCAACAAGGATATCGAAAAACATGAAAAATCTCGTCGCGGAATATATTTTTTTTCCGTAATTTCGGTACGAAGAATTGCACGAAAAATGTTTCGAAAGAGTCCAAATCGAAGCTACACTGTTGGACGCAATTTCGATTCGAGCTCCGAGACTCACCGCGTACAATTATAAACTTTTGATTATTATGCGGAAAATCGTTTGTGCCACGGTTGACTCTGCGACGCTCGTCCCAATTTGAGTTCGAAGCTCTTCAAGCGGTCGACGCACCAACGCAACACGACTTAGTATACCTTTATTTTGCACGTGCCAAGGAGAAAGAGAGAACGAGTCAGTTTCACCGAAAGTTTCGCCAGTCCCTCGTTCACCTCTCGTTCTGGTTCGTTTGTCGGCGAGCGAGAACCACGAAATACTTCGTTCATTTGCACGTCGCACCGACCCGCATACCGTCGTGCACGCGGATCCAGCCACTCGACCATTTTAGCGAAAAACCTAATTTACGATGTAAACGATCGGTGGTAATTTCTTTTTTTTAAAGGAAGACCAAACGATCGTTCCCATCCAAATATTTAGTTTCGTCGGCAGTTAATTCGTATCCCAAAAAAAATTATTCTCAATCGACATTAAACTCAATTTGACTAAATACGCTTTAACGAAATTAAAAAAAAAAGTCATTAATTAACGTCGGTAATTCAGCATCGACAAATATCTCGATCTTCGTCTCGCGACGATTCATTGAACGCTCGATGTACGAGGCATGGTACGGCATAACATAGGCTCGTGAAATTGTGCACAGAATTGCTCCGGTGTTGAATGCTTCACGCCCCTCTCCCTCTCCCTCTTGTCGTACCGTGTTTGCCATCAATGCGTGGGAGACTCCATTAGAGGGAGAGAGAATATCGCGAAACGCACGAGTACCCATAATGGTCCGGTAATGGTCGATTCGAAGGATTATGCGCTTCGGCAGATTGTGCCAAGCGACCTACTATACTCCGATAATCCCGGCATTAGTCGCGCTACACGTCGAACTTCGGCTACGCGTGCGATACACGCGACTAATACACGTATACAGGCGGTATTATATGCGACGAGGAGAAGTAAGAGGAGGAGGAGGAGATGATGACGGAGGAGTGGGAGAAGAAGGAGAGGGTGGAGGTGATTGCGGTGGGTGGACAACCCCGCAGAGAGCATTGTCGAGAGTTGGCTATGTACAAACAAAACGGGCTCAGGAATCAATTATTAAAATTCCCCGCGCCCTTGCGGCGCACCACGCACATGTGCCGTCCCGATCGCGACCACCACCGCGCGTAGGTACGAGGGTCGAATCCGAGGGAGACCGGATGTCGCGGATGGCCCGACCGGACGGAAGACTTTCAATGGGAACTAACGAAATACACTACCTAGGCAATTTAACTCGAGGCAAGTAACTCGATGCTCTTCTCGATATTTGAATTTGATTTACTATCTAGGACGTTCTCGATGATGAACGAAAGAAAAATGATTTTCGCTATTTTATTTGAACTTTTACGTTTGGTGCGAGGAATATCTTGGCGTTTCGTATTTGCCCACTTTACTTCGTATCTTGAATTTAATCTAGCTTATATGCTTTCCGAAGCTCGTTCGTTCGATTTTCGTTAGCACCCCGTGGGAAACCAGCCAGACGGAACGTAGTCTCGATATCGCGACTGTGAATCCTCGATTAAGGCGAGTGCGGTGTCTCTCGGGTAAACCATATGTATATACACGGCTTATACAAAATGTCAACGCTATCAGCCCGATTAAATGTTCCGAGAGCTATTTCCATGGAAAACAGAAATCGCGTTCGGGTAAGATTCGAACGCGCGACGACTGTGTACATAATACGTGGACGATTCTTCGAGACACTCTTGTATCTCTCTCTCTCTCTCTTCTTCCATATATACGGAAATTCTTACGCAATCGCCAGCTCGATACGGAAGACCCCGAGATTCTCGAAGTACCGAGAAAAACGAAGCGCGAAAACAGTGGAGAACGGAATCGAAAGTGTCTGCCCGAGTGACTTTTGATATTTGCAATTGAATGCTTTCCCGATAATTCGCAGTGTACGTAAGACGATAGTGTCGCGTCAATAAACTTTGAAGCATCCGCGGCGAGTGCGACCAAAGGTCTGAAAAACACAACCGCAAGAGTCTCAAATGGATTAACTAATCTTATAACTTTTTATTTTTCCCCCTGTTTTTTTTCTTTATGTTTTTCGACACTTCTGTATCCAGCAGAAAATGTTAGAGCTCGTAAGTCGCCGGCATCTCTCGTAATTAAAGAGATATGCCGCGTAAAACGTTTCCGCTCGCTGCCCACATCGTGCTCGGCTGTTAAAATGGGCGTTTTTTCTCGATCTTTTTGCTATCTGCCCTATGCGCGTTATGTGTGTGTGTGTGTTTGTTTGTGTGCGTGCGTGTGTCTTAGCGCACCCACCGGAGAAGACCTTGACGAGAGCGTAGCAACGGAATGGACCGTGGACGAAGTTTGCCGACAAAAGACCGCGGCGCGAGCCGGAGAAACGCGGATAGACGATGTAGAATTTCCGTAGAGGCCACGGCCAGTGAGACACGCGTTCTACGTTCTTCGGGTTCTTCGCTGTTAAAAGAAACACCGACGCGAAATGATTCGTCCATGAGCCTATTTATATATATGTCTAGGTCGTGTATGTATTTCGCGCAAAATCTACGCCAAGGTCGGACAGTCTTGAACCTTCGACCGACATACCGTGTCAATATGCCTATCGCCTATCCAGGAAAAAGACAGTGAGGTGTTTGCCAACAATTGTGAACCAAACAAAACAAGAATTAAAAATTTCTTAGCCAGAGTTTTCGCGCAGAGACAAAATGTGGGCAATTAACGATTAATAGTCATCGGGGGTCGAATCGACCCCAGCCGTTTATCGACCTGCGATACCTTCCAGAAATTATGAGAAAAAGGGACATTTTTTTATATTAATAATTACACGACGTGAAAATAATCGGCATGGTCTTACACACAAGGGTTGAAAATGCATTGCAGTATTTTTTTTTTTTTCAATTTTTCAATTATTTATCATTCTCCAAAGTGAGTGGGGTTGATTACACCCCCAATGACTATTACGTCATAATCCGGAGGTGTGACTGACAAGGGTTAAAAATTAATAAGCGTAAAATTTGGAAGGGTATTACTTACTATTGTTTGTGATATCGCATGGATTTAATGTTTATGTAAATTAATTAAATCCCAAATATCTTCTTGTCAACCGCAACGTGATAGAGGATATTATTCGTCGAGGAATATTACAGTTATGCGAGTATCTTAATTGCGATATTTGCAATATTGGGCGTGTAACGTCAGTCATGATTATTAATATTCCTCGCGGTATCGCAATTTCGATTTAGTTAAATCCGCATACCGAGGATAATCCGCCTTGGCCGATGGGCCCTCTGATGGATCGGCGTTTGAGTTTACTAGCCAGCCACCCACCGTCCTTATACACCCACCCCAAAGGTGGGGTTGGCAGGGATGGATTCCGGTACATTGACCAAATCTCGCTAATGAGATCCTCCGGTGTACACACAGAACGTGACGACAGATATATCTCCTTATCCTAAACAGAGGATACTCCCTTCTCATTGGATGTATCTCATCCTCAGCCAGGACCCTGTACCTCGTTCGAGTTCTAAGCAGGGGTCCATTTCGCATTACTCAAACTGCAGCAAACTAGTTTCACCCCTTTCCCTCGCCCTTTATATTTGAGCTGCAGTCGACCGAATGGAGCTTGCGGAAGGTGAATTTCCCGAGAGAAAAACCGCGCTCTTCAAAGAGGTTTCGCATAGTCGAGTTTATAAAGTCCCGACTTGATAAAACTCGCACGCGCACTACTCGCTTCTCATACACATCGCGCAAGACGGTACGAAACAGTTTTCTGATTAATCTTTCTTTCTATCTTTTCATCTATTCCACAGGGTAATTAGCCAATCGTCAGTCATATAGAGAACGACTATTTCAATATGAAGCAAAAAAAATGTTCGTTCGACCGGACTTTGCTTCGTAATGAGAAACTCCAGGCGTATATCGCAATTCCTTTTTTTCCTTTTGCGTTTCAGTCAATGTCCAGAGGCCAGCGGAGGCCATATAATCAGTCGTAATTTCGGTACGATCTCGCTAATTTGTTCCTCTAGGTGGACGCATAAATACAAGGCGCCTTCGTCTTTGAGCAAAGGATTATAAAGTCTACGTGGATTTAAGGAAGAACTCTTCTCGCGCTTTCGGTATTAAATGGCCATCTCTCTTCGCGCAACTTTTTTTGCGACGAGATTTAGCGCGTGGGAGAGAAAGTATAAATAAGAAAACTCTACGGGCATCCACTGATGGAAAGTACAGCTAATATAAGAGGAGAGTATAATATATATGCGACTAAGACGAGAATCACTCTGTCTCTCTCTCTCTCTCTCTGCCTCTCTTCTCTAGTAAAAATAAAGGTCAAGGCAGAGAAGGATGTTTCTCTCGCCGTCATCTCTGCTCGCAGTTAAACGAGAAAACGAGTCCAACAAGTAAACTCTCGTCGCTCTTGGACGAACGAGAAAATTAATTCGGTGGGGCGAACCACCCCTGGTGCCAGGGTTGGAACTCGGAGGGCTGGGGAAACCCCGAAGGGTGGAAACTGGGAAGGGCAGCGAGGTTCGGTATTAATTAAAAGTTCCGAAACGCCATGGTGTGCGACCAGCAACAGCGGCAACACCTCACCTCACCTCCACCCCCCCCCCCTCCCCCCACCACTCTCTCGAGAACACGGATGGGGTTTGCGGGCATTCTCTCGCGCGGTTGATTATGATTCGTGATACTGTAACGAGCGACGTTACGCTGCCGCGCGTCTAGCAAACCACGAAACTTTTTTTTTCCTTGGTTCCACCGGTGTATAAATACATAAATGAAGGACCGCGTGTTGTCCTTCACGAACGTGATAATTTTCGTGCCGTCGTCATCGTAATCAGGGAGTCACGTTACAATGAACCATTTATACCGAATGGAGAATTTATTTCATTTTATAAAGAATTATATCATAATTATAAGAAAATAAATAAAATATTTATTTCGCCATAGCGACCAAAATATTTGCTGAAATTTAATCAATTACGTTGTCGACTCGTTGTCACGCGACAACATTAAAAATGGTAGAGTCAAAATGTCATGCCACGTTGAATATAATGAAGTTTAGTTATTGTATTTGTAGCAATTATTTATCGTACATACATTAGCTATTTTCAGGGTGCATAAAAGTGTCATCGAAGGAGAGAGAGAGAGAAAAACGTATATACGTAATAATCATCGAAGAGCGATTGCGAGTGAGTCCCACGGAACGAACTTTCTTTTCAGCGTTCCGCGCGACCCGCTTGACACGTTCCCATCTCCTTCGTTCGTTCGCTCGTTTCGTTCCGCACCGTGCCCATCAGAGTGCATCGATTGGGCTTGCGGGAATGAGAGAAAGGCGATATCGAGAGGAAGAGGGAGAGACCAGAAAGCCATCACTATCATCATTGTCATTGAACGTGAAAAGGGTCACTCGGTGCACGAGCGGACAATAGCGGCTTCGCCTGATCTCCTCTCTCTCTCTCTCTCCGTCTCTCTCCCTCTCTCCGTCTGCATATCGCGGTCGGTGGACCTTCTCTCGACCCATCCTGCGGATCAACCTTTTAATCTCGCGACTGTATACATCTATACACGTACTCTCGGACTATAATCGCGGCCGTTCTCGCTCCGAGTCTCATTTTTTTCCGTTATGAATTTTTTTGTCTGTTTTCTTTTCCAATTTATTTTCCAACGCGCGTGTGTATCGAGAGAAAGTCGAACGTTCGGGCCTTCATTTGAATCTATAGAAGTTCGATTGGATTCATCGATTTTATGTCTACATACTGCGTACGTGTAGAAGAAATTCAACATACATTTTAGTCATTATTTTATATCGTGCCCTCTCGTTCGAGATTTTCTCGACGGGGATAGATTGTCTCCTGCCTCTTCTACCATGTTAGTTACAAGCACGAGTGCGATTTACTGAGTTCACAAAAAAAGGGGCTTGAAACTAGCGAAAACAGTTTTTTCCTCGACAATTATTTTAAAAACGCTTTTTTTCGAAAATCATGGCCATTCTTTTAATAGTTCGAAATTAACAGTCTAGAGAAAAACGACCGCGATATTCGCGATCAGCGAAAAAATTGCGATTTTATAAGTATCTTAGGAAATTAGTTTGAGAGGAAATAAATTTGACATAATTTTAGAAATCATCACCCAAAAAAGCACACCCTCAAGATCGTGAAAACAACAATGTTTTTCAAAAACACATCCCATCATCTCGAATTTCGCTCAAATTCCAGCACCTTCTACAGTTTATGCTGACAAATATTTGACGTCACTTGAGGTCCCCGTCGAATTTCTTTTTCGAACATAGCAGGAGAGAATACTAAAAAAATCTCACGAGAAACTGTGCAACGTACGCGAATTTGAACAGAATCGCTGATGATCACCGCAAAACTCTTCTATTCCAGCCGGTTTATACTTATACAATATACATATATATATATCGACGTTCCCAAGCGCGATTGACGTGTATTATCGATGCACGCCTGCCAAGTGGAACGCCAGGAAGTCATGTTAAAAAGACTTCACAATGTACGCCGTCGGGACACGTAGGATATATATCTATACATAAAGTACTATAACGTAGTACACGTACGTTATAACAGTGCGAGAAGTCGAAGAGGCGAAGCGAGAGGCAGAGGAGATGGGCCTCGCGATGCTTCGTCCCTAAGCAAGAGCGAGCGCAAGCTCCAGCCTCCTCACCTGCGGGTCGACGAACTCGATCGGCCAGCGGTCGCGTTGTAAGAGAGGATTGGCACTGTTCCGTTGCACACCGCAACCCTACCACTCTATCCTCCTTTCCGTCCCGCTCGATCAAAGCCCCGCAACGTATAGAATCACCATTTCGCCTCACGGAGATCGTCAGAAATACGCTCTCGATACGATTTATTGCCAACTTTGATCTTTATTTAGTTGCCCATTCTTTCGTGACGCTCGATGGTGTTCGAGCTACAATTTTTATCTCGTCGATCCGCGCGCAGGCCCGCGCTGACGCGAAACAGTTATACAGCTATAATAATGATACGAACACCAGCGTGGAGGATCAATTTGGCTCGAAACGCCTGTCGGCACCACGCGAGAGCTAATAGGATTTGATATTTTTCTTCTTTCCCCCCCCCCCCCTTTCGTTTATGCTCTTTTTTTCTGTTTGCGCTATATCGCGGAGACCAGACCGGCGAGTGAAAAATATTAGAGCGCGATATGTGTATAACGTATACCAGGTGATTCTCGCAAATGCGATCAACGCGCTCTGTGCCCATCGACGTGAATGCGCACCTCGCTTATTCCGAACAACACCTCTCGTCGGGCCCTCTTACAGTATAATAATGCATGTAAACGTACTCGTATACGTATATATACGTGGCATAAAGTAGGGTGTATTCTTCGTGAGCACATGCGAACATGACAATGGCGATAAAGTGATATGTCACTATAAATATAGTTATGCCGACAGCATATGTGCTATAATATTATATACATCTATATGTATGTATATATGTACGTTGTATATCGCTTTATCGGATTTGCCGATCCCTCGCTCACGAACGGTGAATATAACACACCTCCCGCGCCACAGCGTTGAGGAGAGAGAGAGAGAGAGAGAGAGAAAGGGTTTCGAATATTCCTTCGTACGAACCTTCGACGTCATTCGTACAGTTCTCGCGGATTCCAAGCGCTTCATAACGCGAAGAAACAATGTGAATATGTATTAATATACACGCGGAGCTAGTATATCAACGGAAATTTCAGAGGGCGAGAGATCAAGAGAAAGAGAGAGAGAGAGAGAAGCGGAAGGATTTTTCTTCGTGGAAAAATTTCATAACAATTTTCTTATTCGCCTGGTAATATTTGAAATTCTTCCAGAGCTTGATGAAAATATTATCTTAACTACGAGAGAATAATTGACTCTGTTCATGAATGGAGCGGAAGAGTTGGAAAAAAAATCATGAAAAATTCTCGTGTTTCGTAATTTTTATCGTGTATTTTTAGCGATGAGTGTAAACGCCTGAGGTGGATGATGAATAATTCGCGCTTGCGTTGAACGAAGGAGGGTGAATCGAGGTTTTTGTACATTCTCTTTGGTGCAGAGAATCCTTGATAGAGGGAAAAGGAGTAAACTCTGGCTAAAACTCGCGCTCTCTCGGCAAAACTCACTCTGCGCGCTTGTTTTTTTCACTCTCGTTCAACGTAGCGGATAAGCTTGGTATACTGCGAAGATAAAAACAGAGCGAGAAAGAAAATCGCTGTTATAACGCCCGGGAATTCCCCGGAGACTCAAAAGCAGTATAGATTACGAGCCCGAGCACTCTTTTCGCGCGTATGTACCGTAGCGCGGGGGTGTGCGTTCGCGACGCGTCCACCACGATTCGATTTTAGAACGGGCCCTTTGAAAAATCGTACGGTATCGCGCGGTGAGTGCAATTTTCACCTTAGCGCCACTCGCCAACGTTAAGAGGAGAGATATCGATGCGTGGGTGTTTCAACGGTACACCGAGGCATGTGTACCGTTCGAAAATCTCATCGATGGAAGAAACGAAAACAAAAAACATCTATATCTCCCATATCGACTCTACGGTCGAGACAGCAGCTCGTTTTTTTTAATAGCAGCAATAACCAGGGAATATCGGATAACGTTTGTCAATATTGATAATTGAAAAATGTTTAAATGATTTTTTGACGTTCAGAATTTAGTCCCGTCTCGTATGTAGATGCGCGTCGTGAAGAACGAGAAGAATATTAACGTTTCACAAGAAAAATGAGTTTCCGAGGACGATATTGTATTTTTTTTAATTACAATCTCCCTGCTTCTAATTACACGCTCTCTCTCTCTCTCTCTCTCTCTCTCTCATCGTTCGCATTCGAGGTGTAATCAAGCGAAATGTTGGTAACTTCGTTTTAATTATGAATAATAAAAGGCCGAATGGTGAAAGCTGCCGTCACGCGAGACTCGGCATACGACGCATATGTGTATATATATATATATACGTATATATGTATATATACTATACACATCAGCCTGGGTTTATCGCGACTAGGTTGAAATCAGGTCGAAGACTCTGTGCTCGGCGTTCTCGCGACTTCGCGTGTGCTTCATTTTCTCATTTTCTCAACGGCCATTAATCGATCCCACGTAGCAAAGAGAACTCGCCGATCTCGCTCTAATTGAAAAACAATAATAACCCTCCTCAAATATTTGGCATTCATTCCATAATTCTAAATATTCAATGTAAAAGTAAACCGCGTAAATTAAATTTCCCGACTTTGATAAATTTACTTTTAATCAAATTTAATTATTTTCTCTGATACGTATTAAAAAGGAAAAATGCAAAAAAAAACGAATACGAGTTTCTTTGAAAAGTGTCGACGTTGTAGAGTTACCTCGATGCATCCGATAATTATTACACGGATAGGTACGTTCGTTGGTTTATCCTTTGGTGGAAAGGTCGCTGTTATTACTAGCAAAAAGCTTTCGGTAGTATCGAGAGCCTTGCTCGCGCGGTTTGCCTCTCTTCGTTGATCGAGGAATCGACGTAAAAGAGAGATGAAAAAGCTTTTTCGCCACGGTCCTCCTTTCCGCGGCGCGAACCTCCTTCGGAGAATCTCTTCGCCCGGTCAGCGGATTCTTCGCTGATACTGACATGCCGGACGCGCGTTAAGGATTTTCCGTCGAGCTCGCTCGCGAGGAAACGGCCCGAGCCCCGAATAACCGCAAAAGGGTTGAGAGAGGCGAGCTCGGCGAAAAGCTCTCGCGTGTTCTTGAAAGCTCGATCCTAGAGAACGAGAGAGAGATTGTACACGTTTTCATACGGGGCTAAGATTAGAAGCGGCGAGCTTACGGGTTGATCGTCGTTTCCCGTGTGGTGGTCGCCGCAGCGGTTGTGCTGGTAAAGACCGCTATTACACCGTCCATACACCCGAGGGCGAACCAC
The DNA here is from genome assembly GCA_951802705.1 of Netelia virgata. Lineage (NCBI taxonomy): Eukaryota > Metazoa > Arthropoda > Insecta > Hymenoptera > Ichneumonidae > Netelia > Netelia virgata. The sequence continues at coordinate 34,216,725 of OX637865.1, read as the reverse complement.
CAAAGAGGCCATCTAATTTCATTAAAGCTTTTGAAGCCTTCGCTTCCCTGCCAGTTTTCGCTCTCTCTCTCTCTCTTTCTCTCTCTCTCTCTCTCTCTCTCTCTCGCTCTCTTTCTCTCTCTCTTTCTCTCTCTCCCTCTCGATATATACGAACCCGGAAAGAGAACGAGAGAGAGAGAGAGAGAGAGAGGAAGGGGACGGTAGTTCCACCATGGTCGTGTGCGACCGTGTGTGTATGTGCGCCGCAAACGAAATATTCTTGGTTACACTTCGTCAGCGCAACACGGAGAGTATCGCCGTGTACGCCATCGAAAATCTCGACGAGGCTTCAATGCATAACGAATAGCGTATCTATCTCGTTCGATGAACTGCATATTCCATCGCGTTATCCTCTAATTGGATTTATATCGAACGGCTACGGCACACATAAAGCTGCCGAGATTTCGAGAATTTCGCGTATACCCTTGTTATTCACCGATGATTCGGTGTACTCGACTCTGCTATCGATAATTGAGCAACAAGAGGTACGAGCGAAAGTGCAATCGGGGGTTTCCATCGTACGGAATAAAAAAAAGCATCGAAATTCATTTTCCAAAAAAATGTTAGTCTATACTTTATTCATAAAAACAAATATCACTGTGTCGTGATTCAAAAATAATCTTTCGAAATTATTTTTAAATATTCATGAACGAAACGTTCCTATTCCCTAGTACGAATTCCGAGATAATTAAATCCTTTTTGAAATTCTCTTAATGCTTTTTTCATTCTGATCGTAGCTTTTGCGTGCAATGCGTGTTCCTAGAATACTTGGACGATCGGCGATAGCGTGAGGAAATTGCTACAGTCGCAATCATCGGGTCATTATATCTATTACTCCAACGAATAGTTTATATCCACCATATATATATATATGTACAATAGCACGTTCCCCTTCTCATTTCGTGCTTCAGCCCTTCATCGGGCAGACTTCGCTACTATTTTCCGAGACAATGATAAGCCCGCGTCAAAAGATCGCTCGGCGTGCGTGCTGCAACTTGGTTTACGCTCGCACATAGTCTGTTAAATATCAGGTTGAGGCGAGGCTACGATATTATCCCGTACGTGGGAGCTTTACTTTAGCTTCGTTCTTCCTCCTCTTTCCTTCTGTACAACATATATATGAGTACCTACATATCAGGGAGGCGTACATTACAACACTCCTGGAAGACGAGCAAAGGAGGGGGGATCGTAGGTTATATCGCGTGCGCGAAGAATCGGCACGCGAACGAAACACTTCCGCGGTGAGAGTCTTAACTACCGTAAGGATAGGGCCGAGGTTCTATATAGATATATAAATATATGACAGACAGATATGAAGGAAGGGTTAAGATATGGAGGAAAGGATACATATATGTATAGATAGATAGATAGATAGGGATATATTATGAATGCCGCGCCTTCCTATAACCGGCTCCTCCTCGCACGTTCATTGACGGAATGGATCGTTCATTAATTATGGATATATATAGTATTCGAGAGACTCGAGCCTGTTGTACCGGGTGGCTCGTAGGACGGCCATATGAGAAAGAGAGAGAGAGAGAGGGCGAGAGCGCACGAGGGAGCAACATCGCCGAGATTGCCGGATGATTTAAGCGGTCGTGCATTGATCGAGAATCCACTCGTCGCGCCAGCCCCGAGGATCTCTCTCTCTCTCTCTCTCTCCTTCTCTCGGTCGCTATAACAGCCTCTCGCGTTGAGAGGAAAATACGTATCGACCGGGTGTATTAGAGCGATGAGAGAGAAGGAACATTTGGAGGACGCAAAGATATCGCTCGCGGTGTGGCGAGAAGCTAGACGAAGTAAATTAGTAGTTATGGCACGTCGCAGGTCAGACACGCCATATTAGCCTTACCCATACTCTTTCCTTCGATCGATATACGTATGTATATATACTCGACGCAATATTATTCACAATTTAGCTGTCTGATTTATCATCTCAAACGACCGAGATATTATGCACGGGCCTTTTTTTCTTTTTGCATTTTTACCCAATTACCCTAATTTCGTTGTAATTATACCGGGAAGAAAAACGGATTTATTTGACGTAACTAAACCTACAATTTTGTTGGAATTTAGGACGTTTTTTTAAAAACAGTTTGGAAATTTAATTAAGAAAATAATATATATTTTTCGCGTTACAAGAAGGAGGAATTTTCTAGCAGAAGTTTGATGCCATGAGACTTTCATTTATTTCCGTAAAAATAAAAAAATCACGAAACGAAAGTTTTCATTTTTTTTGTTCATCCATTCCGCGTTTTGCCAAACGTATCCTTATCAGGATCCTGTTCGACTGAATTCCGGCGAGTCTGATCCAGCCCTGATGTAAACTCAGCCATCAGGCTATCAGCAGAAAGTTAATCACAATTTTCTGCTCGGGTTGTCCATGACATAACAATTTTGATAAACTCCTCACATGTCCATGAACGTTATAAAGGATCATAAAAGGATCATAAAGGAGAGTTCCAAAGGCAAGTTTTCTTGCCTCCGTCCACAAAATGTCACCTATATATATATATATATATATATTTACCGTACACACAGACTTCTCGATTTGTGCCACGAAGCGAAAAATCGGTACGTGAAGAAAATCGAGATCCCGAGCAACTAAGAGACACGTAGGCTCGTAGCGAGCGAGGTAAATTTCATTTCGGTCGTGTTGAGACCCGCGGTAACCAAGCGCTCTACATCGGAGCTCTACAATCCACGGGCGAAGAGCCGACCGGCAGGAATATACGGGTCATAAAGTTCGACGGCAGAAGTAACGACGTTCATCGATGAGTCTCATTCTTGCCCCTCGAACCTCTGGCACGACGATATAACGTCCCTGTGTGCTCTCCACCATCTTGCGCGTGGTCTTCGCGAGAGAGATCTCCCCCGGTACAGCGACCATAAAACGAAAGCACCGAAGAGACGCCGCGTGTCGGGTGAACTCATCGGTATGGAGAACGGCCATAGTCCGTCGAACAATTCACATATGTATCGTGGGACGAAACGTTTTTGTCCCCTTCCACCGAAAGATTTCAACCCCAGGACTTCAATGTATTTATATAATATATATGTATGTCGACGAATTTCGAACGGAAATACTTATACGCCTGCCGACTTCATTAATAGCGCTCACGTACTGCACCGTTCCCAGTAATTCCCGCGAATACCTGCAATTGTTTTTCAGTTTTATCAGAGCCCATACCGTTCTTGCTCGAAACTCACTCGCACGGGCACGCGGTCGAAATTACTCCAACCCGGTAAAAGGTAACTGCGCCACCTGCTACTACCGCTAACTGTACTATAGATATAACAAACAACGATACGCGTATACGTCGAACACCGGGGGGTACTCGTCGAGGCTGATGTTACCGACGTCGTAAAACTCCTCCGGCTCGACGTCGGCCGGAAGTGGTAATTCGGCTTCTTTACAATCAACGCGACCGCACCAAGACGAGAAGTCAAGGAAGTGCTTCAGTTATGGCCTCTGTCTCTCTCTCTCTCTCTCTCTCTCTCTCGTTCTTCCCGACTGCGACGCCATCTTGCGCTACGAATATTCGCGAACTGCAACATTTTATCGGTCTTCTTTTTATTTTATTTGTTCCCGCAAACGCGCGCGCGCGCGCGTATAACGTCACGAGGGCAAAGAAATACTCGAGAGAAACAAGGAATAATTTTAGAAAAAGCAATATTTCGTGATATTGGCCACCTGCCGAACTGTCGGTAACCCAAGCTCCCTCTCGCGCCTCGAGTCTCTGACCGCCTTCGCCACCATCTTCCGGCAATGGCATTATGCGGAACGTTTCGGAAGGAACGCGCGCCAGATGGCTCGTGAGCTTCGCGAATAATCCCATTCGTTCGTAGATCTCGTTTCTTTTATTTTCTGCTTCACAATTCTTTTGTGCTCCTGCAACGGAGATCTCTCGGTCTTCTTCCTCTTCTTCTTCGGCTACTTTTTCGTATCTGTATATGCGCGCGCATGAAAATACTGGCTATCGGCCATCGCACGTATATATGCGTTTTACAACCTCTACACCCTCTCGTTCTATCTTATTGGCATCGTAGTAGGTACACGAGGCCAATAACACTTCTTTATCGTTTGACACTCTATTTCGCCTCTTTCTCTCTTTCTCTCTTTCTCTCTCTCTCTCTCTCTCGTCTATTCCTCATTCTCCGTGTTCACGTAGGATGCACAAAGTGCGTTTTAAAGGCTTTGCATCAGCGGTTCCAACTTTCGCGTCGTTCTTTTATTTTTTTCGTCAATTTTTTTTCTCTCCCTTACCGCAACGTCGAGATGAGTTAAATGAACCGCGAATACGGTATTAATTCGTCACTCGCATTTTATGTATATCTTGGAAGTGAAAATGAAATTAACCGCGTTCACGCTGCGCCCTCTGGCACTCTTCGTAAAGTCATTTAACCGACCTCGCCCCCCCCCCCTCCACCTCTCCTCTACCACCCTTGAACCTCTCTTTCTCTCGCGGCCTATAGACTCGTCCGGGTCGTAGAAAAAGTCTGCATCCATAAAACGAGAGACGCTTCGGGCCCTCGCCGGTTTCCTGCCTCACGTCGTTTGATATGCAAATATTCCGCCTCCGCAGAGTCGCCTCCTTTTCCTCGCATTTCTGCTATACGTATGACGAGAATGCCACGCCGGATTCTCGAGCCTCTGCTCCCGACGTCCGACCAGACGAAAATGACTTTGCAACACACCAGACAGTGTTACTCCCGTAATTAATTTACGAGCTTCTAGGCAACTTTCCTAACCCCATCCCACCTACCTCTCGCGTTCTTTCACTCCGTTTCTCTTTTCTATTTTGCATTTTTCATTGTTGTGTTGAACGTCGTAGGATCAGTTTGATTCTGGAAAAATTTCGTTTAATCCCACGTCATTGGAAGGAAAAGTTTTCTCTGACGATATTATGAACGGAATAATCATGCTGATTGGGATTAACACGGGGATGTTGAAACGAATGAAAACCAATTAATATATCAATTTGTTAACCATCTATTGTTCGTACATCATCCGGCAGGAGATAAAAGCGGAGAGGATTACATCGAGTACTTTCCATAGGCTCTCGTCCTCCAATCGTATATTCCTCACACACTCGATCATTTATAATTAGGATTTTGGGCCGAGTTTGTTCGTGACCACACCGGAACGGAATTGATCCGATTAGCGTGTGCCGGCGCGCGAGCGATCACTATCCGCCGAAAATTCACCGCATCGAGGGATCATTTACGGTGGATTCGTGGCGTATGGGGAACGCGTACCCCATCTCTCGTGTTCATGAGCCACGCGAAGGGAGAGTTTCTAATTAAGTTAAACCCTTCGCGACGTCCCGTGACAGTACGGATTTGGAGAATGTTCATCCACGCGGTTGTGCCATTATGGTCTCGCTTCTGGGCGGCGGACCCCTCCGCACCCCGGAGAATCTTCATTCCGTGGTCGAGAAGTTCGCTCTCGTTACGCTCGATGTTATGACGTAGGTAGGTACGCGTAACAGTGAACGAGAGACTGTGATTTAATTTTATAACGTATCGTAACGATACGAATAAGGTGAAAATATGTCACGTACCAGTTGTTTCAGACGATACGAAAAATAGTGCAACTTGGGGCAATCGTGCGATTCAAACTCTAACGAGCCACGACTTTACGTTCGATATCGAAATATATGTCGTGCCACGTATACAGCTACAGCTACCTAGAGAGAGAGAGAGAGAGAGGGAGAGAGAGAGAGGGAGAGAGAGAGAGAGAGGTGAGTTTTCGTACGAAACACGGTAAGACCGACCCACCGACGCTCTTTTGCCCCAAAGCGAGCCCGTACGTACGATGTATCTCGATGTCATCCCCGACGAGATTTATTCCCGGCACGCAAACGGACTCGTGCATGCACCACCGATCTCCACGGCTTACGTATGTATACACCGTGTGCGTTGTACTTTGTGCTTCTTTCTATACACGTTCTTACCTCCGTAACACGTTGCCAACGACACTATTCCGCGTGCCAGTACCTATGAAAATGTCTTCTTCTACTTTTCTTATCTTCGTTTTTTTTCTTTCTTTTTATGCTCTCTCTCACTCTCTCTCTGTCTCTGTCTGTCTGTCTCGCTCTCTCTCTCTCTCTTCTACATGCTGCTCCGTCGCAGCTCTCTTTCGAGTGGTACATATATATATACGTATTTGCACGTTTTACCGTATCGCAGGAAAACGTTCCGCCACGCGGCTCCCGTTACCGGTGCAATCGCTCTCTATGTGCGTCGGCTGCAACGTCGTTGCACATTGCTCGAAGAGAAACGTACATGCACTTGTACTATACGTGACGGATTCTCGCGCGTGAAAATAAATTACGAAAAATCGTCCGTGCATTTTATCCAGCATCACCGGCTCGTATATACGGCATAGCACTCCTTCCATTTCCCTATGTGTACACGTTTATATGTATATATATATACATATATAAGTGTACATGCCGAGATTTTCGCGTTTATATCATTTTCTCGTAGTCGTTGCTCCGACGACAACGATATATATGTATATTCGCCCGTACCGAGTACCGAGACGAGAAAGGGATACAAATTTTCATCTCGACAGCGATCGAGGATACACGTTACCTATATATATATAACGTTCGCTTTTCTTATACCGCCGACTATGAATGCGATACATATGTATACTTACTTGTTAAATTTATTCGATTTCGAGTTTTACCAGACGTGTGCACATGCGAGGAAACTGGAGTCGAAACTACAACGACATATTTATACGCGACGATACCCGAAAGTAGGGTAAATACTGCGTCGAATCGAATATTGCTCTTTGTCCAATTTCGTTGTCAGGAAATACGAGGCCGATTATGAAAATTTCCATGATATTCCTCGTCTTGAAATTTTCTAACCGAATATGGTCCAATCTTCCTCGTAATAACTATCGAGCGAAACTGTTACTAACTTACTGATGATAATTCGTAGGTATTTGTAAATTGGCCGGATTTTCAAAAGTGGTCCATTTTGTCAGTCTTTCCCATCTCTCGATCTCTCGAACTTCTCGAGCTTATATACATAGACACGTCTATATTACTATATTATTAGATAGATCGGTTCGGTGTCGTCGCGATGGGTAACTCGAGCCAAGTTTTACTACCCTGCAGCATGTTAAGCCCGATATATATACGGGACAAAACGAGCAAGCGGGAGAAACGACGGAGAGCCATAATAGTACATGTTATATTGTCGAGGATAGGTCTGGCATGTAAGTGGCTGATACTGGGTGTTCGGTGGACGCGTTTTGCCGGTTCTATACGCCACGGTATGTCTCCTGGTAGGTAGTAGGAGTCGAAATTCTGGAGGGAACCCAAACCAATTAATAGTTGTACTGTACTATCTCCCTGTATAACGTCGTTGCTCTCTGTATTCCCGATCTCTCTCCCCCCCCCTTCTCCTCGTTCCATCCAATCCCTTTATCCGTACCCCCGGTCGTGTCTTTCCCATTCCGTTCTATATCCTCCTTCTTGACCCTTTGCGCGATTCCATTTTCTCCGGGCCCCGACTATAACTCTCGGTGACACGAGACCGGAGGATCCGCAGACTTGGACCAGAGAGCAATAATGTCAACGACGAGTTTCCTCTCCGTTATACGATACCGTAACTAGTCCCACGTGCGCTCGCGCACATGTCGCCACTATCGCGTTACCCGTTTCGAACCTCTCGTAGTTATATCCCATTGCTCGGAAAGAGGGAAACGCTGAGTCTTACGGCCGCCATTTCGCGTCCGTTGCGAGAACGATCGAGGTTGACGGGAGAACTTCCTTCTTAAACTGTGCCGATTTTATAGCGATTTACGACCTAAATAAGCCTATCTTGCCTCCCTCTCGTAAAAATTAAATGGGATAACGGAGAATGGCCGAATGGCAAACAACATTGACGTTTTCTCGAGCGTGTTTTATCGTCAAACCCTGTCTCGTTTACGATTACGAGGGATGCGTTCGAGAAATTGAATCGAATGTTTGCCAATTGATTTTGCGTTTATTCGTCGACGATTTTCCACGTATCGGGGTAGTCAATTACGACTCGAGTGAACGATTCTTCAGCTTTAAATAGAACCAAATTTATTTCAGTCGTCGTTGAATATTCCGAATGGAGATTGTTCGAGATTACCGACAAATGGTACCAATTCGTCATCTTTATATTTATCGCGTCGGATCAACCGAAACAGTGAGATTTCGCGTCCATTATTACCTTCGGACTCCTCGCCATTAAAGTTATCGTTATTATTATCGGGGACCGAGCGATTCGAGAGTGCAAATCTTATGAAGATCGTGATGTATCATACTTGGCGAATATCGTTCGAGAGTCGGCCGTGTTGGCAATACGAACGAGGAGGGCCACCCAAGGAAAACAGGAGTGGCCCCTCGCATCGTCCCCGAACACGGTAGCTCTCGCTCAGCGAGAGACGCGATCTCCGTCATATGTCAGCTTAACCACCTTTCATGTTTCATCTCCTTTAAACACGTTGCGGGATGTTTGCCCTCCGCGCACTCCGGAGCTTTTGTGTTATACGCGTCAGCTTCGAGACGCTTGCTACACATCGCGTCTCCCAAAATACATACGTCTATATGTACTAACAAACACTCGTCACACACATCGGACCCCAAGCCTCTTCTCTATCTCCTCGTTTCACGTCACAATAGAATTCAACAAAGGTGACGAAATATTCAATTTACAATCTCTCGAAACAAATATTCACGTTTTTTAGGCCACGAAGACGCGTTAAAAGTACGCGAGGTGTGCGATTTTCGAATCATTTCGCGTAATGGAGACAGGCATAATGCGAACGTAAAACGTACCGATAAACACGCTTCTCGCGGGACTTTTTTCTCTTGTTTTTCCTCGAATATGTCGTATCGTTCGCTCGTGGGACGCGGGGATGAGGAAAACGCGATATCCACCAGTGAGCTACCGCGCTTGGTATAAATAACACTTTCGAGAGATCTTCCCTCGTCGTTTGGTCGCTCGTCGAGGGAGACGGTAAAACAATTTTTACTGCGTAAAGACTATGGGGAAAGAGAGTGCGAGAGGGAGAGAGTGTTTCATGACGCGCGAACAGTACAGAGAGAGAGAGAGCGAGAGAGAGATGTGAATCAGAGGTACGAATGGGTAGTATAACGATAGTGGTATTTCGCATCGGGTAGAAAGGAGTAAACGACCAAAGAGAGGTTGAGACTAGCGATCGTAAGTATCGAGATATCTCGCAATCCTCTTTTCCCCGTCGTACGCGCTCTTTTCTTCTTCGTCCCTTTCTTGTCTCTGCGTTACGACGTATCGTGCGCTTTATACGTTTCAATCGTTCTTCCCACGACGTAATATCTTTCCGGTAAACAACGGAGGAACCGGAAGAGTGAACGCCTTCGATGTAACGTGTCGCGGTCATTACGATCGTAAGGTGTTTCTTTTTTTTAAATAAAAAAACATTTACGAATCTTTTTTCATCCCCTACTTTCCTAGAGCCGTCGGTCATCATTTCGAAACGAGAATTCCGATGGCAAATCTGGTACAATAACGGTAGAAACAGCGGTCTCGTGCATAATGTCATAAATCCCCAAACACTACGAGCACGCACGTATGCATGTTTACGCGCATGCGCGATACTCGGCCGGCACCTTTCTCGCACTACGGTCCGGAAATAGATCAACCGCAACGCTGAGTTTATACCCCACGTGAGGGTTCAATGTAATCAGCGTCGAACGAGGGACGCGTCGAGAGAGCGTCGTACGTCTGTTCGCGTTCATGGCCGTTCGGTAACGCGATCGGTATAATCCTTCGACATAACGAAAAATATACAATTTCTCTAATAAATTCTATTCCGGGAGTCGATAAGTCGTTTAATTATTTTATCGAGTAATCGATTAAATTCGTCGTAGAAGAATTCAGCTATTTGTTTTGTTCAATTCTTTGTTTTATTTCTACGTACCAACAGTTTGATTATTTATCGACTCGTGTTCGAAGATAATAATGTCGAAGGTTTTTTTGTTCATGAGGACGGAGCGTCGATATATACGATGTACGTTCTTATGCATCATGAGGCAAAGTCTATAGACACTGTTTGTGCACTCGGGGTATGATGGACGATCGTTCACCGATGGCATGACGAAATTACAGAGAGTCAGTACACACACCGGAGTTCAATATCTCTCCTGTACTCTGCGTTTCTCTTCTCTGTATGTCTGTTCTCTCTCTCTCTCTCTCTCTCTCTCTCTCCCCCTGCAGTATTATACTCAGGTAGCGTGTAATGCACGTGTCAGAGTGACCGGGCTATCGATCAAGGAGTTTGGTACGAGGGAGTTCCTCTCTGAGCCATGTTTCTCGGTATAGCGAGCCGCTCCGAGGCTTGTTTGTCCGTCGTTCTCGTTCGGGAGCGCGGGTCATACGTCGACCGTCCGAACGGCCAAACATACGACCCGGAGCGAACGTGAACACTCGGAGAGAAAAATATCTCGAAAGCTCGAAAGATGTCCTCGTTCTATCGGCAAAATTTCGAGAACTATCTTTCTCTCTCTCTTTCTCTCTTTCTCTCTCTCTCGTTCGCTCTCTCTCTCGCTCTCTCTCGCGCGCGCGCGAAGAATCGCTCGTTCTTTCGACCCAAGCTTTTCGACTCTTTCGTACGTAATATTGGAAAAACTTCTCTACCATCGAGGGTTCTTTCCATTAGGTGAGTACATGCCACGAGGGACCGTAGAAATGCGGTATCTTCCGAACCTTTCTCGTGACATTTATGACTTTTTCCGATAACTAAATATTTGCTCTCGAGATCTTTGTACGCGTTAGCCGTGTGTTGGTTTCGAATCGCGTCCCGCTCTTCGATTTTCTCGACCTCTCACGGGCAGCCCCTCTTGCACTCTGCGCTTCCATTTCCGTTACCCGTAAAAAATCCCGAGAAAGACCAAAGAGCCGCGGCTATGTAAGAAACCCGTTTACCACTCTGCTGAGGAATCTTACGCGTTATTGTTTGTACTACCGTCTCTGTTACAACATCTGAGCGTCGAGCTTTTGTAAACTTTGTGCGTGTCGTGCCAAGCTCCCCTCGGGTGGCACGAGGATAAAGTGTACGTAGCCGACTGGGAGTAACCGAACAGCAAAGGCAAAAAGTAGATTACACAATCGAGCACTTTGCAGTCGGCGAGGAGCAAAACAATTCTGATAAAAAATATAACTATCTAAAATTTTCATTTTTTACATAAACAAGCAAGGAATAATTACTACGCAAAAAAAAATCCAATATTCATTGCAAATCACTGAAAAATGTCTATTTTCCAGTCCGATTTCTTATCGTTATCTCGTTATCGAAGGATTTAGGATGGATTTTATTTATAATCCAAGAGTTTTCGGGAACTTGTGTCGTAAAGTGGATCCCAGGTATCGAAAGGCTGCGTGAGTTGACGATCGTGTTACGAGAACGTGTATACCAGGTAGTTTCTCTGTACTCTGCTACATTACTTAGCCGAATTGGTTACATCTTTACGATCGACGTTACGATAATGACATCAAACACGTAAGTAGGATGTAGGTGCTCAGCCATTTCCCTTACATATTACATCGTTTATTCATCTCCTCGCTGACCCAGCAAATATGCAGAGTTTGCCAGCTCGTAGTGCCTATAAACCAGTAAAAGCTGTTCACTTTCGTGCTCGATATATGCCCATCTATATAGATATACCCATACATAACACCTAGAAGACATTTCATCCCGACGATGTTATATAGGGTTAGGAGCTTTCACGCGCAGATAAAATCCCTTCTGTTCAATCCAAGAGTGAAGTTCGCGCGTGGTACACCGCGCTTCCATGATTTTCGACTCGATATCTATATAAACGGAAAGCTTTGAGCTACGAACGTTTTATTCGGAAGAAAATTGAATCGGGAAAATGTTATAGCGAGAAAGAGATCCGATGTCTTAAACATTTTATGACCGAGACCTTCACGAGTCTAGCCTTTCCCATCGCTTTTTCCACTTTCTCGCTCGTAGATTAATTTCCATGCGATTCTTCGCGCGAGATTCCTTCCAAATGGAACTTCCCCGAAGCCGTACCTGCTCTCGCAGCTTGATTCCGTCCAACCGAGCGTGCTAAGAGGTGTATGTGCTGGAAACCCTCGAGGGTTTCGGCGGAAATATCACGAAGCTGGTAGAACGGAAGGAAAAAGGAAGGAAGGAGAGAACGACGTCGACGACTGTAAGAGAAGCTACACGACCAAGGCGGATCCGGGAGGTCCTTACCGTCAACATAACTCCTCGGCTAACTAGCTTTCCCTCTCTCTCTCTCTCTCTCTCTTTCACTCTCTCCCTTCCTCCCTTTCTCCAGCCTTTTCTCGGGGTGTCCCTTGCCCGCTTCCGGAACTCTGCGGTGCGACATACTTGGTACTCGACTCTCTTCCTTGGGTCGATGTCTAAGATCTCTCGCGAGAGTTTCCTTACCGAAATCTGGCTAACGATCTTATTCTGGCAACTAATACGCTTGAGATTTTATCGTTGGCTGAAGTTGATGGCGGATGGTTTGATCGTCCTAGTCAAAGCCCATAATAATTGTCTCGCCTCTGATTTTGAGGATTGTGGTAAGATATATATCTAACTCTCGATCCTCGACGACTCCGGCTTAGTTCCAAATTTTGTGATCGTAGGTTCGAGACGATTTTGCTTTAATTGAAACAAAGTTGATTCGACGTAAATCCGCACTGAAATCACTGACGCCGAAATCCCTTAACAAGAATGTGAAGTTGAAAACATCCCTGACACTCTGATTTTTATTTGGTAATCTGCCATAAGGAGCGTCGTGGACAGAGGCGAAGCAGACACACCGACCACAGATTCGAACTAGGCTAGCTCTCGGTATCGCATCGTCACTGTAGCACAAACCACACGAGCCTTTCCGTGGACGCTTCGAATTGCAAAGGTCATTGGAATCTGTATCGTAGCGAAAGCTTTTAACCTCAGCTTTCGGTTTTCGTGGCACGGATGGAACTCGTATGTCACACCAGTCGCGGTATGCGCGGATACGTTACACGTGGATGCGATCGTGGTCGTGGTCAAGAATTTAGCGGGGTAAAGGAGATTCTGATAGTTCGTCGAATCGAATTTCGGAAAGTCGAACCACGCGGTAAATCGAACACGATGCGAATGAAGCTATGACGAGGTTCGACAGAAATGCGTAATATTTGTGTTCGAATCGACCGAGTGTTTCCGATGAAATACAGATCTGTAAAATACAAAATATCGAGTATAATTCTAAACCTGAAAAAATAATAGAAATCCTCGAATTGTACAGATACGAAGAATTTTCATTCGAATATCGATCATCCCTGTTCGCGTACGTTTCCCTCTGGTCCTCGATAATTAAAAAGCACAGCTTACATCACGAACCTCTCGAAACCTTTTTCTCTCGTGTAACCACCGTCATGAATCCCGATCGTGGCACGCACGTCCAACACAACTTCGCCAATATCTCGATATATATTTTGTATTTTTCATTTTTCTACCAAAGTCCACAAAACATATTCGTTACATAAACGAGTTAAGCTCCCGGTGCTTGTATATTTATCATTAACGCGAATGAATTTTAGCCGCAATACAGATACATCGAGGAAGAGAGAATATTTCGCTTGCAAGGTGGCAAAGAGGAGAGGTACCTACTCGCGTGCAGACCGCGTAACCATGAGCAGTATTTATCAATAGGGCAGCGGCGAATTATTTATCGCGCTAGAGTGAGAGAAGGTGGTAGTAAAGAGCCAAGTGCCCGATGCATAAAGAGGGAACGCACCACACGATTCGTACAGAGAATTATTAATCGCCGGGTTTCGCGGCCATGTAATGAACGTGTGATCGGAGCCCAGATGCGCGCGTAGATCGAATTGCGAATTCGCCGATTCCGTGGTGAGCCGTACACAGAAGAGAGAGAGGCAGAGAGAGAGAGGGAGAGAGAACTAACTAGAGCCACGCAAACGTGTGAGCTCGGCGTACATAACGAGAAGGAATAATATATGCCTCGTTTGACAGAGCATCCAGGAGGTTTAGAGGTTCGATGGGATATATACTATATATATAGTGCGATAGTGGAATAGAAGGGAACCCATGTATATCAGCTGCATTAGGTGCGAGAGATGTCGCGTTTTCGCGTCAACGCCAAAGTCCTCCAACTGCGCAAAGACGTAATCAATTTTTCATTGTGCGTTATTGGGCCTACGGTTGATTTCCATATGACTATGTACTCTCATCCATATATGTTTAATGTTCCAAGCCGGTGTAACGATTTCTCGTTCCCCCAGCCAGTGTCATCGTCAACCTACTGTGTACGTACCTACGCTCGCGCTACGTAACTATACTCGGAGTAAGGTGCATTCGATCGACACCATTAATATTATCGATTTTAACCAGTATTTGCCGGGGACATAGAGAAGGGTATATACACGCGTTACGTTATTATCGGGGGTTCTCGTAATTGCAGAGATCTCACGTAGGTTTGCGTCGTAACACGAAATGACTAATATCGCGAATGCGATCGCGTTATAATCGGCAACGATTAGATGATACGAACGATCCTGCGACAGCTGTTCTCGACGTCGCATTGATAAAAGTTTTTAGAGCTTTTTACACGTGCAGAAATATTTCCTCCATTCGTGTGAAATACGTCTTATAATGTATTCGTCCTTATGCAAATTACGCAGTTTCGCACACGGCATCCCTCGAGTGGGTGGCCCCGGAAGGGATGCGAAAAACCTATAAAGATCACTGGCGTATTTTCTCGCAGATCCCGACAGAGCCGGAAAAAGTGTCTCGCTCCCCTCGACGATTTCGATATCGAGATCTAGCGGTTGGAAAATTCTCGTAAAAATGAAATTCTACCACGCACGGGGAATGTTGGTGACAGGGAAGGGTGACTCGGGGTATTTTGCGTCGAGGAGACTTGTGATGTGTATGGCAGTTAAACGCAGGTCGTTGTTTCGGTAGATGCGGAGTTTGTCGAGCTAAAATGAAGTAGGAATTGTTGACATCGTGGCACCGCGGTCCTGTCGATAACTGTCCACTTGGCGGGCCAATGATTGTGACGTCGGTCTGATTTCTCCTCAATGGTCCGTTCTTACGCCTAGCCGTTCATACCCGGGACAGTCGATTTCCAAACTCTTGGCGAAACTCTGACCGAAATGGAACGATGAGGCACAGTCTCTGCACACCCGGATTCTATATACCTCGTAGTGATCCCAGAAAGTCTCGGCAATCTCTCGCCTCCCCGCTGTGATTTATCAGACTCTCCGTGCCAAAGCTCGCGCTCATTAGGGTCTTTGGAAATTTCGACGGAAGCCGAGCAGAGCCTTCCTCTTGCGATCCCTTACTCTCCTTCTCTTTTCCTCTGTCTCTCTCTCTCTCTCTCTTCTTATGCCATTCTCTTCTCAATTCTCCCTTGGGTATAGTACGCGCGTAACCATCCCCATCTTCTGGTGAAGACCTAACCACTGGAATCTGGGTTAACGATCGGCCAAAGTCCTTTGATTCTCTCTCTCTCTCTCTCTCTCTCTCTCTCTCTCTCTCTCTCTCTCTCGCTCTCTCTTACCTTCAGCAAGTTCTAACGAGACGCGGGACAGAGGAAACGATGGATAAACGCGAAGAAACGAAAATATAGCTATAACCCTCCGTCCGTGCGAAGTGAAACGCGTGATCGGTCGGCTTAAGAAACGATCGTAACCGCGTTTGCAAGGTGGTTCAGCAGACGCGATGAACCAGTGAGAACAAAAGATCCCCGGGGATTCGTTCCAACGATCGGCACTCTCGTATTCCTTTCCTGAAAAATGTCCCTCGAGTCGCGAAATACCATGAAAATTTCGACATTACGATAAAATTTATTCCACGATCACTTTAGAAGGAAGAAGAGGAGAGTGGAGGATTCGACTATCTTTTAACGATTCTTTCGTAATTCGAACAAATCCATTTCCTATATCCTCTCGTCACTGATTACAGGACAGATTTATCAATGTAGCTCCATTTGTACCTATTTTGTACGTCGCGCCTTGTATCGGTCTAACGATTAAATTCCAGCTGAATTAAACCGTGAACGAGAGGAGGAGTTTCCTCAAAGTTTGCGATAGAAAGACCGCGAACCAGACGACGAGGTTCTGGGGAACGAGTTGAGGGAGAGATTGATGTAAATGAGGTTTCCCCAGTTCGTTCCGTTCCAACGTGGTTACAACGTGGAATGGAACGCGGCGGGCACACACACGTTAGGCAGCCTCGGCAACCCTTCTGGAGTTGATATCCCACTCTGCGAGAGAGTTGCGCAACTTAATCTTCGGGACGCGCATTTTCTCTCTCTCCCTCTCTCGCTCTCTTCCATCTTCTCTTCAACGTTTAGCCCCGTCTTCGTCACTCTCGTCGTTTTATCGTGAATTATATACGAGATACGATACATCCGCGCGCGCTCACATTTCGCTCGTCTCTTCTACGAGCGACTCTCTCCCCCAAGCCGTCTTTTAGCTATTTCCCTTGATTTAGAACACACATCGCGCACCAAACACGCTCAAAACTGTTGCACGTATTCATTTAACTTGTCGAGTAATTACCGTCTGTATTTAGCGTCTATGTGTGTACATAGCGGTCTACGCGAGCGAAACGTGGTATTATCCGCATACATTATATAGGAAACATTCCATTTGTTTTACTCGTTACGGAGATCGGCTAATAAACATACGGCAAACGTTCGCTCCAATACGAAAGCGACTTGGGAATCTCTATTCGCTTTCTCTCTCTCTCTCCCTCTCTCTCTCTCTCTCTCTTTCCTCCCTTTTCGTGCTTCCTCTCTCTCTCTCTCTTTTCATCGTTATTATACATCTGGATGTACACTTTACTGCCATGAGCGTACAAACCTCCCTCGTATTAAAAACACGGGAAGTCTAATAACAACGGTAATCTTACTGATTTTCTTTCTTTTTTTTCTTCTCATTTTCGTTATTAATTTTTTTTTTATGACCGAACGGCGCTCGGTTCGACTCGACTTGTTTGTAAAAGGCGCGTCCGGCAGACTCTCGGCACTCCAACGTCGACGTATGTATATCGCATCTTTCTCTGCCTCTCGTTCTCGCGATGCGCGGCACACATAGTCGTCAAGAAAATATGACCGAGACGACGTCTGCATGCAAGGTTTGTGTGTATTTAATCGCTCATGAACGGTTCAAACGGCTCGGGCGTAAAAATGAACATCGTGTAGATGAGACGATCCGAGAAAGAGAGAGAGACGCGCCTCGACGATCGTAACGCAAAGTTTGACGATAGATAAATATGCTTCCGGGAAGGGGACCGGGTGTGGATGGGTTGACGCCCTGGCTCGACCAGTTAGCCTAATTACAGATCGTTTTATATTTTTGTGGGGTGCAAAGTTCAGGAATGCATTTTCGGAGAAACTAAACAGACGAAAGAAATTGTTCGTAGACTCTGTGGCTCGTCTTAGGTTTGCGTTTACAGGGAAATAATTGCGCAGTTATCTCGAAAACTAAACCCTCAGTTGCCCATGTACCCCTTCGAGAGTATTTCGAGTCTCGACGATGATGAGGCAAAAGTGAATTATCCTCGGCACAGTTTCACGCTCGTCCCGCGCCCTCGTTTCCTCAATTTCTGTTATGACTCCTCCCTCTCGGACTAACTCGCGTCATTAATACAGCTCAGGTAAGGGAAAATATCCGCCTCGGGCATCGAAAAATTTCTCGTCCCTCGTTCGCCGTGCAATTATTAAAACGATTTCGAACACTAAAACAAACGCGAAGTATTTTTATTAGCCTCGATAACGGGTCTATTTCGCCAAAGTTATAAATTCGACCAAGTCCGATACTTTTTTTTTGCGGCGAATCGAGCATCTAGGAGAAAAAGAAATTACAGTTTTTGCCAACGCATGAAGGATTTCGGATCGTTTTTAAATTATTGTTATCGCTTCGAATCAATTTTCCCGTTGCTTCTTACTGATAAAATTTGTTATTAATCATCGGTGGTTCTCGATTCGAGCGAAGCTGTATTGGCGCCGGATTCCCTTCCTTCGGTCGGCAACGTTTTTTTCCTCGTTTTTTGTTTGCAACGTCCGTGCGGCTACCTGTTACAAATTATGACTATCGGAGAGTAGAGGCCCGCGATAGAGGGAAGGTTCGTGCCAAGTCCGTACAAATGAACGAGGCCCCTCCAGAGATATATCTTTGCACATTTTTGTTGTTTCCCCTTTATTCAAGGGGCAGAATAAGAAAGAGGAAACTGCGTTATCGCGCGAGAAGCTTCGAATACGTACCACACGTACGTACGTTACACACGAAGGAAAATGATCATCGTGGCTTTTAACAAGCATGGCGGAGCCCCGAGTCTGGGAATGCGGTTCAATCTTTGTGCTATATCTCACTTCGCAGCATCGCAGCAGGATGGCGGATCGCCGCAACTGAGCGATCTTCGTTTTATATTTTTTCTTACTCGTTCAATTTTTTTCATCTTTTTTTTTGTTTACTTTTTTATCCCATCATTCGCCGGTTTTCTTTTGGTTTAAATGCGCGATACCGCGAGTTCGATGTCCGCCAAGTATGTATTCGCACCAGTAAGCACACTCGGGCTTCGGGATAAATATGACAGACCGTTTGAAAAATTATGTTGTATTATCCGTAGCGTGTACAAAGTATGTTGAAATGATTGACGTGAACGAAATTTCTGACTTACCTTTTTTCTTTTGTTTTATTTTTTGCAGGAAATGTGAGAACCAAAGTCATCCTCGATGTCGAGACGAAAAAGGGCTACTGGTTGACGATTTACGCGCAGGATCATGCGGTTGTACCGTTGAGTTCCAAATTACAGGTAAATATACGATAGTTAATAAATACAAAATAAAAAATTCATAAAGATATTGAAATTTTGATAAATATTTTTGTTTTTCCCTTGTTTCAGATGTACGTCGAAGTTTTGGACGAAAACGATAATACTCCATTGACCGAGCAACCAGTCTATTATCCATCCGTGGCCGAAAATTCGCCGGCTGGTGTCAGCGTACTTCGTATTCCGGCTTTCGATCGTGACGTGACTCCCCAAGACTTCACGTATGCCATAACGAGCGGCAATCCCGAGGGTTACTTCCTCATCAATTCGACCACCGGTGAGCGATGCTTTTGCCATTTTTCGTATATCTGCATAATAGTTTGACCCGCGTATGAACACAAAAATATGAAAAAAAAATAAAACAAAGAAAAATGAGAATGGTTCCCTTCGAAATATATACGATCTTGCTCGTCGTTTAGACTATGAATCGATCGAGCCATTTTTCAAGCGTTCGCCGTTCCCGTATACCGCTCAATTTGCAAGCTAATGGAGATTATTTTCTCGTCACGATGTAGCAGCGTCTACCTCCCTTCTATCACGTCTAGCATAGATATGTATATATATATATATATATATATATATATATATATATATATATGTGTGTGTGTGTGTAGAATGTCCATGCAAATGACCCTAATCGAAGTCAAGCGTGCGTCGATTCATATTCATCGGCCCTTTATCCCGCTCGGCTATAAAACTTTTCTCGTCTCCGATGTACATGCATTAAACGTATATATATATATACGGTGGCTCGAAGAGAAAGAAGCGAACAGAAAAAGTTCGCAACCCGTTATTTGAAAAAAAAAAATAGAATTTTCCTTTTTTTCATTCACGTTCGCGGTAAACGTCAAGGATACGAATCGGATGGACAAAAAAGACTACAATCGTGCCTCATCAGTCGAGTCGCAATCGTAAATGAGACAAATTTCATTTTCCGTTCACTTCTGGAAAAAACCATAATTTCAAATAGAATTTTTTTAATCGAGGGGTTTATGGAAAAATTATATTTCCATCTCGCGTCCAGTGTGAGTCAAATATTCCACTCTTACGTAAAAAAAAAGAAACATAGCGTGCAATCAAAATTCTCTTAATTGGAGAGAATATTTTATATTTAATCAATAAGGAAATTAGACTTTTCTCGTCTACGTCCACAGTCCGGTAGAATGGTACACGGACAACCTATTATATGTATTATATTTGACTCTCTACCGTAGTGCAAATATAATCGACTCGAAACGACCGAATCCTTTAGTCTCGCACGCAAGAAGTACGTGAATAAATTTCGATTATCGTTTCACCGATATTAATCAGATTGAGGAGAACAATTAATAAATATTATTAATCGAGGTTTATAACATAAGCGGATTTATAATTAGTCGAATAATTGTATAGGAAGGTGAGATGCACGCTTTCGGTATTTTATTCGCGTGCGATCTTTTCAATTCGACAATTTGTCATTATTATTATATTAAGCCCAGAAAATATTCGAAGCCTCGCTCTCGTCTATACATAAATATATAATTATAGTGCGAGGCAAGGAGCGTAAAAGCACGAATGCACGTGCTACTGCTCGAAGCGCTTATTATTAAACTACCGGGCTGAGATTCAACGAACTGATATCTCGCGACTATATTCGATACTAACGCACTACATATAAATATATATAACGAGATACAGTAAAATATCTGTACCTGATACAGCGGGCTTTATATATCGTGCCATTCTAAACTCGTTAACGCATAAATACGTTATTGTCTCGAGCGTGCGTGGGCGAATTAAGGATCACGATATTTCCATTCGACGTCGAGAAGGGAGAGGAGAGAGAGAGAGAGATTCCTTTTTGCGAAATTAAATACGTATCCGGTTGTAGATAGTCGCAAATCGAGCAGCCACTTCGATTCGATTGTGGTCATTCGATTCGCAGCTTTTTTTTGGCTCGATCGCGCAATCGTCGTTGCTCTCTCGCTATACACACATCGGTGTCAACTATATCCGCTTGTGGATATTCAACGCGCGAAAGCGCAATCGAGCGCGCTCGTATTCGCGATTCGGTGAGAACCTTTTTTTGTTTTGTTTCAAGCGCTTCTCGTCGATCGTTGGAGAATAACCCTGTAGCGTGCCGCACGCAATCCTCGAAGCTTCGGTTACACGTAACGCGGTCAAAAGCGCATAAACTCAACATAAAACACCGATGGTGTTCGTCTCGATCCATCGTTTACCGTAGGTACGGCCCGTGTGCTATGTAGATTTCGCGTACACACGCTTGTTTGTTTGTTTGTTTGTTTTTTCAAAAAAACCGACACACAGTCGTGTACAACCACGGCGTGACAGGGAAAATCAATGTCAATTACATTACTTGTTGCATTTTCGGAATTCTCTAGTTTGATTTTTTTCTAAAAGTGGTATTTTTCGTGATTATGGATATCAGTTAGTGCCAAAAATGTTTCGTACAACGCGATTACGATATTTTCGTTCCTGGTTCCTTATGAATTTCCTGGTCAAACGATTGAAAAATGCGTTGACAATTTTCTGTCGATTTTCGACCGATTCCCGAGTCGAAATTTTTTGAGGAATCAAGAATAGGCAGCATCGAGCGGACTGCTGAGGGTCGAGGCGAGGCTACGATGCATACTAGATGGTATATGCGTGCCCCCTCATAGAGCCTCCAAAATGGCATAAACTTTACATTCGGGCCGAGCGGAGGTTACTGGAGGGCACATAGGCCCTACCATAACCGCCCGGGGAACCTCGGCTCGAGGAACTTGGTATCGAGAGCGGCAGTACCGGAGGGCACGTTTTCGAACTTGGTATCGAGAGCGGTAGTACCGGAGGGCCCGTGATACCGTCAGATTCGAGCTGGAGGCCACGTTGGCATCGAGAGAAGGCCGGCGGCCTGTGCACTACAAAGGAAATAGGCTCTAAGAGGCTAAGAGGGGCAGTGAAAATTTCGACTCGGGTTATCTTTAAAAAATTCGACATAAGAATTTAATTCTCGCCTTCCACGAGAAACTTCCGCAATCGTAAACGTTATTCGTGTAAATATATATTGTACAAACGTGTCGGAAACTATAAATATTCGGGTATACGAGAGTCTGATCATCGCGAACGAACAGTACGATTCTCGTTGTGGATAAAAAGAAAAGAACGAGAAATAAACGGAAAAAGATTGCGGAGAAAGGACCGATGTGTACGTGGTCTAGAATATCGGAACGGGAAAAACGTGAGAAGCTCCGATCGGTACCATAATGGAGAGGCGTGACTCGAGAGTGTCTCTTCCACCCTTGCTCTCTTCTCCTCCACGTTGCGCGTGGAACAGCGCGAGTACGACAACGACATCGACGATAAGAGAGACACGGTAGTCTCGTTCAAGATTTTTGCACGTTCGCGTCAAGCAACCGTGTGTCTAGTCGCGGTCTACGAAGCCAGAGAAAGAGAGAGAGAGAGAGAGAGAGAGAGAGAGAGAGAGAGAGAGGGAGAGAGACGAAACGACTACACCACGCTCTTGCCCGAATCGAGAGCGAGAGTTTGCTCGCACACAAACGGGAAGAGTATAAAAACTGTAATCCTCGAGCTTTTCCCACCTGCTCATATAGAAAGAGCTGTTTGTAGAGCAAATATTTCTTTTCGGCGGTTTTGTCGACGAATAAAAAAAAAAGATGAAAACAAATCGTAACGATGAAAAAAGAAAAAAAACGCAGCGTAAAGAAACGAACGATAATTATGGGAATGCAATTTTCATCGCGTCGATGAAAAAAATCGCTGCGATATCCAATTATTTCGACCGGCAGCGACGTAAAATTCTCGCGACCGAATATCTGGCTCGAATGCAAAACGATGCTTCGACAATGCACATTTCTCGTTGACACTTTGTTCGTTAAAAAAAAAACAAAAAACAAACAACACTACGCGATCGAATTAAAAATAAAAACATAAAAATAACGCCATTGTGATCTGCCTCCGGAATTGAACAAATGAAACGAGCAAAAAAAATAGAGCGAGAGAGAGAGAGTGCGTGCGCGGGAGAGGATCCCAACGACACTGAAAATAAAATCGACGAATCGAGTAGACGCGCGCGGACGAGGTCGAATAATGGGGTGGTAGGGAACTCTCTCGTCCGATTGTACCTATAGTGATAGAATAGCGTGAAAGGGAGCGCAAAAAAAGTGTGACACCACGAGCGAAACTCCGAGTGAGCGCCAAACACATTTAAATAATTGCTTTTCGCCAGCGGCGTCCCGTCACAACATCCGCTACCGGTCGCTCCCCGCTTTTGCTATCCGCGTTCTACGTGAGAACGAGAGATCGTTCGAGCGAACGTAAAAAATAAATATATACCTGTACAAAAATCGAACGAAAATAAAAACGAAGTAGTGAAGGAAAAAAAAATAAAAATTTGTCTTCTCGAAATCGTAATTGTTTATTGAAAATCAAAGTTGAATATGTAGCGCACCAATCTAATCGGTATAGTACGGAATTGTCCGGTACTTCTGGGTTGAACTCGCGCTACGTATGCTGCGGGAAACATCGGATTTGCGGGCGAATATCCCTCGTGGTGAAAACGTCACCGAATCGGCCGTGCCCCCCGTGGACAGCGAGGACATGGCGTGCGCTCGTATTATCGTTATACCTATAGCTATTTCGCTCGGCGACTTTATCCGTGAAGAGACAGTTATCAATCGACAGTATATATACGTCTATTATCTGTGATAAAGGTTTTCGCGGCTGTGCCACTGGGAAATTTATGTTTTAAATGATCATCACCGGTTCCAATGTTTCCAATGTTTGTTGGTTTTTTTCTCGATGTTTATCCATGGCCATTCGGTTCGATAAAATATAATTCGCAATTTCAATATACCGGGCGTTTATATTTAAAAAAATCACTACACGGATTAAAAGAAGCTAATACAAAATAAATTATTAACGTAGCGTATACATTAATGCATTATTCACAATTCAAAATAATCTACGAAATATAATATATTATCAATAATTAAAATTGCTAAACGGAATAATGATATTGATGTATGAAAAAAGTAAATTAAAAATCAAAATTCGACTATAGCGTAGATATTTATGCATTATTCAGAATACAAAATAATCAACAAAATATAGCGTATTATCGATAATCAAAATTATTAACGGAATAATTCCAGGAATGAGGGGGAGGTTACAATTTTGCCTCTATTATTGCATAATTATCTCGTCCCAAAATCGTTATTTTAATTATAGATATACTAAAAAATACACGAAGAACGCGTCTCTCGATCGCGCTTATCGCACCGTTCGGTCTAGTATTGGAAAAATAAAAACAAAGAAATATAACGAAGGGGAAAATGAACGGGTAGCGGATGTTCCAGGTGCAGGACGGGCGCACTGAAACCTATTTTTTTTCGATCGTAAATCAAAATATTGCAACATGGCCGTGATCCCGATAGCCTCGTCCTGTATCGTTAAAGTTTCAAGGATAAGATCGTAAATGTATTAGTTCTGGTAGCTCGTGAGTATCGCGTGTTTGTTAGCCCCAACGTGGATGGGCTCGAGTTCCTCCGTCGCGCAATCGGTCGCTTTGTAAATCAAGGTTCGCGGTTAGCCTGCGCACATGGGCAAACCCACTGTATCCTTGTGTCGAGCTAACGAGAGTTACGTGTAACGACGACGTTCAAGAAATTACGACGGTTAAATGTCGTTACGACGGGCGTATGTAAAACGTTTGAGAAAATCGTGCGTCACGCGCGTTTTCAATTTTGACGAACGTAATTGACAATTTTCACGAATTTCACGCTGGCAAAACG
This sequence comes from Netelia virgata, assembly GCA_951802705.1. NCBI lineage: Eukaryota > Metazoa > Arthropoda > Insecta > Hymenoptera > Ichneumonidae > Netelia > Netelia virgata. The sequence goes on along the minus strand of OX637865.1, from coordinate 34,192,035 downwards.
AACGCTCGAATTTAACTTCGAGGTAAGCTCGAATCACTGACACTTTTACCTTTCACGTGTAATAGTGAATACATGAAAAGTCGCGTATGCAACGCTCGCGAAAACGGAACGTAGGTATAAGACGATTCGGAATGAAAGGGCTTCACCCTTAACCCGATTAGACTACTTGTCATTTGTAATTCTATGCTGAATCTGGGCAACGATGTCACCGAAACCGGGGTTAATGGAAGCCGCATATATTGCATTTTTATTTCTCAAGTGGGTCGTCTCTCTCTCTCGCTCTCTCTCTCTCTCTCTCTCGCACGCGCGCGCGAATGTGAACTCGAGCGAAGAGGCTTCCACGCTCCGTTGCACCGGAATCGAAACGAAGGGTTAAATTTCCACTATTTTTGCCCGTTAACGATTCTACATTGTGATAAATTACCGTGTTTATTCTCAGTCGGGAAACAACAGCACTGTTTTTTCCCTCGATCGAAAATGTAATGACCTGGAAAATTTCTCGAGCTACGTCGTGATTTTATTTTACCTCTCCATAAAAAATCAATTAATACAAATTAATTCTCTACATTACACTTTACGATCGATTGTTCAACGTTTACGGAAGCCGTTATCTTCTTTTTCTTCTGATTTCAGGACTGATCACGACAAGCGGACGGAAGCTCGATCGTGAGAATCAGGCTGAGCACGTACTTGAGGTGAGTACAAATATTTTACGACCTCTGCGTAGCAACGATGAAACTCGATGTTTTCGTTAAAAGAAAAATCATGATTTCGATAAGACGGGAGGGAAGGAAATCATAATTTTTCGCACGGGTGTATTAACGTCGCAATTCATATTTTTCTATCATAAAATCATACCCCAGGAATATCTCTCCGTACCGAGTATATCGGGTATAAACTCTGAGTAACCGGAAACAGTTTTCGCATCGTTGCTTCTCCCTCAACTTTACCTCTGTTCTAAGCTATCCGCGCAAACACCCTTACATATATATGTAAGTCATTCTGCTGTCATGTATACCTATATATAATTTTCGTATAATTCCCACGGGACGAAGAAGGATTTTCGGCGTTTCTCCGTTGCATCAAGGCACGCTGTCTTCTCTCGTTGTTGGCTAATGCACCTAACTTTGTGTATATTACTGTGTGCACATATATATTCTATGGAATAATCATCTTAAGTATAATCGCTTGACACAGTGTGCGCCAAGACGTTATATATATATATATATATATATATATATATATATATATATATATTGTGTATAAGCATATACGTACATAGCACCTCGACAGTGTGCAGTTGTATTAACTAAGTGCGAATTTGCACGATATATACCTAGACAGCTGTAAAGCTGATGGCTTCGAAGTGTACCGTGTACACCGATCTTGCACGTCGAGGCGAAGGATCGACGAACCCGGGGATGAAAGGGTTTCCGTCGCTTCTGGGCGAGTGAAATAGTCAAGCTTTTCCCTCTGGATGTTTATGCTATACATATATACAAGAGAATCCACAATGCTACAAACGTCAACCGAATAATAAAGACATAGCGAGTTACGGTTTCTACATTCTCCCTAGACCCTCCATTAGAGGAGTTTGGGTAATAGAATAAATTTGCATGTACCAGGAACACATATGTAACTTATAGCACGGGTAAGTGATGGAATCCTGTCTCTACCGTGGAGAACTCGACGCTTAATTAAACCAATAGAAATAGCATTTGCTTCTTCCTTATCAAATATTCGCAACGCACATTGCGAACTGTTGAAACGTCATATAATTTCCTGCCTCGTCCACGTCGCTTCTGCTAAGGGAATTCGCGTCATGAATTTTCCTCGTTAAAGTAAGAAAAATCATAGATCGTAATTCATGATCGATCGAATTTATTTTCTCGAAACTTATTTTTCTCCAGTTGTCCGGTTTATATGAGAACATTTTTAATAACACGCTCGGCTTGACGCGCGAAGGAAGAAATAAAGGTGCGAGGATGTAATTACGAGACGCGGCTAACCGAACTGTACTGTAAATACGAGCGGCATTGATATCGCGGATGTACGCGTCGCAAATAAAGTGCCGCAGACGTGCAAAACGAATCGTTTTATAGTCCGGCTAAATGCTCGGTGTCTCTTTCTCTCTCTCTTTCTCGGCTGCTTGAACGGTTTTGCACAGGGTGTCCGGTGTAATATGCGACGTGTTTAGATCTTTCTCGGTCACGAGAGACGAGAGACGGACGGTAATTATAAATTTGTATTATCTACGACTTCAATTATCATAAACCACTAGGGACGACGGGGAACGATAGAGAGAGAGAGAGAGAGAGAAGTAATGAAGGAAACAGTATACACTAGAATGGCCGATAGTAACGTCAAGCGAGCCACGACACACCGAGAGAGCTTGTTCCGTTATAGTGCCATTACGTCCACTCTACTACACTTCACAAAAAGATTCTCGTCGTTTTATATATACGTACATATATATCCCTTCTCCTATTTTTATATACATCTGCTCTCAATCCGAAGCAAGCTTCCACCGGGATCAAAAGGTGGAAGAGAGCCCCCGAGGGACACGAACATTCATCAGCAAAATCCCCATCGATTTCACGTCATGACACTCGTGGTCAGGAGACTGAACTTTCTTTACAACCCTACATTTTTTTTTCGTTACATCGGCGTCACGTAATCAATAACCTGACGAAAGGTGGGACAAAAACTTTCTAACTGAAAAAACATGCATGATATTTTTTGCCTTCGATGACACGCATACAAATGTCTATCGACGGAAGACTCGATGTATTATTATTCTCGAATACATCATTCGTGTCTATCGTTGATAATGTGGAAAAATATAAAATGCTAGTAAACACTCAGCGATTAGATTTTGTGTGTTAAAAGGTGTACGAGAATGTTTTCCTTCAAGTTGACGAAATCTTCACGATCCGATGGGAAGGGTAAAAGTTTGTACGTTCAACAGTTTTTTATAATATGACTCTGTTTAGCGTTGCAAAACTCAAAGTCCTATCTTTGGCGACAAATTTATACGCGCCAACCTCGTTGAGACAAGATTGAATTTTCCTCCGAGGCGACTAATTGGCTAGGTCTCGGTTTGTTGCGGAAAGTTTGCCACAGTCAACGACAAAACCATCTCTGCTTTTCTCTCCCCGCCTTGATTCCGCTCAACATCAACATTAGCTTCGTCCCGAAACCTCGCAGACTCGTCTCTTTCCTCTGGAAATGAGAAGGAAAATCGCATCGTCCTCGCTGAGATTGAAAAGTAAAATGAGGGTCACGAGAGAAGAACAGACCGTGAGAGAGACCGAGAGAAAAAGAGAGAGGTAAACGCTCTCTAGATGGCATTCGAGTGCTTCGTAGCAATGAAGGAAATAGAAGGCGAGATGCGTTGGCGGCATTTCTGCAGCTGTTTGTTTCTGAACCAGGAATAGTGGGTCGGTTGACAACTCGCTATTCCCGGGGTTTATTTCGTAAACGTCGCATAATGTAAAACGAGAGTTTGGGTCGCTGGCGGAAACTTGTGATACGCTCCAAATACTTCATCAAAGGAAAATCAAAGAGGTTTGCAATATATGCAACCCATAGCTTCTCCCATTGGAACTCCGCCTCGATCAAAACTTCAAGAAAACCTTTTAATCCCTGAACGCGCAAATATTCTTCCGTTTCGAAAAGAGTTTCAAAGCCTCGGTGATTCGTGAAATATTTACGACACGAAAATTTGTTTTCGAACACAACGAATGAAACAAGTGACTCCTGCTACTGTCATTTCCTCTTATCGATACTTCGATTAAAATCGAAAGCTCGTCGAGAACGTTCGATACCTGATTGAATACATAAACGACGTCACTTATTGCCGTTCACTCTTTTCATCCGTTGAAACGAGGGCCACGTATACAAGTTTTCCCGTTCTTCTTACCTCCATATCTTGCTCGTTCGCGCGGGAAACGGGAGCGCCCTCTCGCGAACGCGTGGGATAAGTTGACGGTGAGTACGAGAGGTGCCAGGAGTCGATGCCATTGGCGTTCATTCGAAAAGCGTACACTGCAAAAATGTTCGGTGGTCGTGACTATCGGCACACACGAACACAGAGACAAAAAGCCACTTTTGCCAAAGACGACGACGACGACGACGACGACGACGAGAGAGTCTTGATCACAAAAGTTCCTCTCTCGTGTACCAGTACCGAACACGTCAGCTCTTCTACAACCTTGGAGGAGATCCCGTTGGAGTTTGCCAACGAATTTCACGCCAACGATTCTTCTTTAGTTCGATCGAGGCTCTCTGGACCGAGAACCTGCGATTTTACTCCGCGCACCCTGTGACTTTTCCATGGGCTACCTATATGTTCTCCCGTACTCGGTACCCTTTTTTCTTCCTCGTTTCTCCGGTACTTGTATTTTTTACCGTAACGTATCCAGGAAGAAAAAACTACGTGACTCTGGGGGCGGGGGTGGGGTTCGTTTTTTTCTCTTTTCTCTTTCGCAGCTCTCTATTGCACGGTCGTTTGCATCGCCTGCTGCGCGCAGTTCGTTCGCTCCATCCCCCCGTTTTGTTTTCCATGACGCTCACACATCCCATTCACTCAGTTCGCTTTTTCTCTCAATTTCGTTACTTTTTTTTCTCGCTTTCCCTCCATTGATTGAAACAATATATCCTTCATCGAGATCGACTTTCGAGAGTCGAACTGACGTACGTATCGTGTATTTTACGATGAAAGGCATTCTCTCGATGAAATCGCGATACCGTGCGACAAAAACAAGAGTCAGTTAATTATCGAATTTTTTTTTTTTTTTTTTTTTTTTTTTTAGTATCGCGCGATACTGTTCCATTCATTTTTGGTTTTCCGATCGTATAGGAGCCGCGAATTAACGACGAAATTAAATACTATTTTCCTCGGTCCTCGTAGAATGAAATTATCTGGAATTCCGTGGATTTCACGGTGTAATATAGATATATATCCCGACGATACGTACGACCGACAGAGTTTATTTTTCTCTCTGTGTTACGAGGCTTTTCATTCTGCCGGTAATGAGTTTTTCTTTCATTTTTTTCCAATCAAAAACCATTCTACACGCCGTCGCACCCGCGGTACGCGAGCTCGGGCAATGACGCGATCAATTGTGATTCATTCCAGACTCTAACTCTCTCTCTCCCCCCCCCCCCCCCTCTCTCTCTCTCTCTCTCTCTCTCTCTCTCTCTCTCTCTCTCTCTCTCTCTCTCTCTGTCTATCTGTCTCTCTATCTATCTATCTATCTATCTCTCCCACTCTCGCTCGCTCTCATCGCGCGAGACGAGACTCCGCTGATAATCGAAAAGTGCACCTTCGACTTTAGAAAATCGAATTGTTCTCGCGATCGAAAGAACGGAAATGGGTGCGGAAGGACGGGAAAAGGGGACGAACCCTTCGCAGTAAATCGCGAACATATCTATAACGGTTTTTACGCGAGATTGGAGAGATATATCCTTTCGGAGACCGACTGCGTTTTTCATATCGAATATCGTTCGTGCGCCCTATAACGTACATTATACGCATAATAATACATGAATATTTCAATCGTGAACTCGAGAGACACTCGGGGCAATCCGTTTGCAGCATCGCGGTGCGTGCAAATGTTCGCCTTACTCGGAACATCAGCTTTTATAACGCATACACAGACACACACACACGTACAAACAAACCGCGCTATAATTATCGTAATGTAAACGCTTCTTGTCTCGAACGTTTGTCTTACAATATGCCTCTGTATCTCCGGAGAGTCTTCTCTCCGGTGCCGTTTACGCACCGATAATATCACCCAGAAACTATATTACCATTATATGCACGACGCGAGATTATATTATTCCCCCCATTCTACCTCTCGTCCCTTTTCGTGCTCAACCCCCGGTTCCTTCGCGCGCGACGAGTGCGGTACGCGAACACGAACAGGAACTTTGCCATATGTAAATGCGCATTGTTCCCGAGGTAAACAGAGCGTTCCGATCGCGTTACGTCTATGCAAAAACAGTTGTGAAACGCGTTGTTCGACTGTGTTGTTACACAATATGCGTGTGCATACGAATGCGAGTGTTAAAAACGAACAAAGACAGAGAGAGAGAGAGAGAGAGAGAGATTGCAGTGGCACCGGTAAGAATAATCGTAATATTTTATTCTCTGTCGACAAGTGCGCAAAAAAATACTCCCGGTCGTAATTTAATCTCGTAACGTCAATAGTTATTCATTGAAATAGACGATTCAATCGTAAATACTTGTTTATTTACGAGGATCGATGGTGGTTGAAGGAATATTGTATTGACAATAATTCACGATCGTTGACTTTAATCGTTTGTTTTTTATTTTTTATTTCTCATATTATTTTCGAATAATCGTTATTTCGAATGGCAAGATCAATTGTCGTGTGACGAATACTCGTTACCGAGACGTATAAAAACGATAGGTTACGCGTTTCGCGGTATTCAACGAACGATATTCGATATCGTCGTATCTCACGAACTCGAGGCTCGACGAACAATGTTCGACCTCGATTAATAATCGTCCAATCGGTTTTACAAGGTGCGAGATGTTGCACCGCGCCGGAGAAAGTATGCAACGAGACGCACAGCGGTTTGCTACAGGAGCGCGCGATATATCTGCGTTAAAAGAAAAAAACGAAAACGTTGAAAAGAAAAAAAGAAGATTAATACAAAAAATTTCTGGCGAGACTCTCGTCTTTCCAGCAGCTCCGAGAGCCACGAACCGTTTGCATAGCCGGCCAACGTGTAGTACGTAGGACCTAAATGGCATATATAACCCGCATATATCCGAAACGTGTTTCATCGCGCGCGCGCGAGCGCAAGACAGAAAGAGAGAGAGAGAGAGAGAAGGAAAGAGAGACGGTGGTTGCATTCATGAAGAACTCTGGTGCACCGTAGCCAGCGCAAACAAGTCCTGGCGAATATGCTCACGGCATAACTATATTTTCCAGGGCTAGTTGCTTTTATACCAACCATATCTTCCAGTAACGAGCCCTGAATTCTTCTTGGCGCTCGCGTGTGCATGGAAATAAGAGGTGGTGGTAGTTGCGGCGGGCCTTCACGCGCGAGAACTATTTGCGCGAGGAACGGAGCCACTGTTCAAGCGCATCGCGTATCTACACGAAAAGCTACACCTACACACACTCACACACACATATATACGTATATGTATGAAATATCCTTCATCCTCCTCGCTCAGCTATTTTTTCATACCATATTTCTTGTTTGTTTTTCCTACTTGAGCTCTTCCCAGAGCGTGCGCAGCCAGCGAGGAGCGTCCTCGCGACTGTGTAATCGTTCTTCCGTCCGGTAGCTTGCGCGCCTTCTCCACCGTGGAATAAGCTTGAATTATGCAATTTTTATTCTTATCTCGATATAACTGTCATTAATTTTATTTCAACGTTTCTTTTTTTATTCGTTACTATTTTTTCTGTAATTATTTAAGATTTCGAATGGAAAGACAATGTTCACGAGTTTTAATTTTTCGTGAAATCGGTATCGCTGCTTTTCCTCGAAGCGAGGTCATGGTTTGGGTTTAGGTAGTTTATTTCGTTTGAACGAACCGTCTGGCTTCCCGCTCAAGAAATATAAGATGCAACTTTATACATCGCCGAGCACGTAGAATGGTTAACGACCAAAGTCATGGTAAACTCTCGGACTGCTTGCCACCACCTACTAGCATCGCCATCGAGACCCATATTAATCGGTACGATTTTTCAAACTCTTTTCTCGGGTTCCGGTATCATGTATATATCTATGAAAATCTCGAGTTGCATATATCTCGAGTCGATGGCTCGCGTGGATAGAATCCTGCATAACGGGCGCGAAAGGCGTTTTTCCTGCAACGCCTCGCGCCGCTTGTATTAATAATACTACCTTCCTCTCTGTCATTCTCTCTCTCTTTCTCTCTCTCTCTCTCTAACACACTCCCTATCGCTCTTTCAAGCTTTTCTCTATTTCTCAACGAAGCGAGAATATTTCTACTCTCTTATATTAGACATATTGCGCGTGTATAATATATTTTCGCGCGAGGATTATTCTCCGATTTCTCTCGTGGATGTTCGCGGTGCAACGGAGCGCGCAACATCTCGGAGCCCTGGAAAACGAAATTGATCTACAACATGAAAAAAATCGTTGAAAATAAGTAAACAAAACTCTTTGATTGTTTAAATTTTGATTCTCTTTTTTACACGAACGATAATTTATCATCGTGTACCGAACGACAGGATATTATCACTTCTCGGTTCGCTCGCACGATTCTCGCGCGAGAATGCAGAAATCCTGCCTATCGATCGCGCGCGAAAACGTCGCTTTATCGATCGTTTATAAAGTTGAAAATCGCATTTCTTTAATAATGATTATTTCGTCCATTAATTTATCGATAAGTTACGATGATTTTGAGTAGACAACGCGGCAGACTTCCGAGATAATTTCACTTACATCATAAATCCTGTAAGAATCTTCGAGAAACTCCGAAGAATTATGAGAGCTCGGGTCGATGGCATGAGAGGCCGACATCGAGGTTGTATTCGTGATATTAGTATCTGCGTATTACCAAGAAAATTGCGCGCGTGCGTATATCTTACTGTAAAGAAACCAAAAAACAGCAGGTGGAGTAGAGAGATGACGAGATCGTAAAGGCTTGAGAGAAATAAGTTCGAAAAATCGAAGGTACGTTTATATTTTTAAAGATGCAATTTTTTATTTCAATTTTTCGTTGTTATTCGGCCGATAAAAGAAAATAACTCTGACGAAGAAAGTTACGTACGTATTTTATACAGACATCGGTAACTCAGGAGAATATACGCCCGAGACTTTTCCAGAACACTTTTTCGCTTATTGCTCGTTATTATATATCTGTTTTTATTCCACTTTTACGAGTTCGTAAACAACGAAAATTCCACAATGCAGATATTTCCTTCGATAAGCGTCTCTTTATATATGTATATATATATATATTTCTCTTTCTCTCGTTCTCTCAGCCCCTTGAACGTAATCGTATACTTCTTGGTGAAAAAAGTTTTGCATCTTCGATCTGTGAGAAAAGTCGGAGCGGCGAATAAAACCGAAAGGAAAATAATGCCGATGCGGCAGGACGAATGAGAGAATTATGTTCCATCTTCGTCGCTTCGGCATGAGTCTCGGCAGTTAGATTAATACGAAATGAATTCTTTCTTCAATTATCTTCCTTCTTTTTCTCATAATATATTATTCCTATTTTTACCACACAATTTTCGTTCTATCGTCGCAAGATCGATCGAGAGTTATATTTCGAATCGGATAAAAAATTAGGCCATATGCGGATAAAAGTGATAGAAACACCCGTAGTATTGGCTCGTCACCTCTGCACGTTATTTTATATCGATAAATCGAGAATTTTCGAAACCAAAACAAAAAAATTAATCGACAATTTTTGTCTCTCGGCCAATTTTTGTCTCCCATTTTACGTCTCTCTCTCTCAGCTCACCGAAGTTTATATTCCATCGATTGAACTCTTTGTGTCTCTCGAATGAAGTCTATAAACGATTCTAAAAATCGCAAAGGCGCAACTACCATGATTCGAACATCGTGGTTATGCCCTTTTTATTTTTCGATACTCGATCCACATATATATATATATATATATATATAGACATGAAGCGGTGACCCTACGGGCAACATTCTCTCCTCGAACGTTCGTCGAGAGCCGGGTATATAACGTTTATCTATAAACCGTGTTCGAACGACCGTGTGCTTAGCCTCACCATAAGCGTTTTCCAATCCTTAGCCGGCGGGTACCAGCGGGAAAAACGGAGAGTGAGAGAGAGAGAGAGAGAGAGAGAGAGAGAGAGGATAGGACTGGTCTTTTCACCCTGTATTTGCCTCGCATCCGAAAAATCTACATAGCAATGACATGCACTTTACCGACATGTCCTCTCGCATAAAGAAAACCCGCCGGAAGGGTGTGTGTTTGCAAACGTGCGATTGTGCACCGTACCCGGAGATTTTCTACCGCATATGTGGCCCGAGATTTCCAGAAAATTGGCGCTGTTACACTAGGAAAATTTACGTTCAGGATTATCACTTTAAAACGTGCTCTCCTCTGTTATTTATTATCGCAATAATACGCGATCCAAAGTACACCGAAGTGACCAATTTAAAAAACACTTCGTTACAATAATTTTCCATAATTGGTTCAACGAAAAAACGATGCGTCGGTGATTTTACGTAATCCAATTTATCTAATAACGTGAACCGTTAGAACATGGACTCTTTTTTGTTTCGTTCTTTTTTACGAGAAGTATTCCGTACATCGGCAATAGAAAAAAACGTCACTGAGAATTTGCGTTGTCTGGATCCTGATAAAACGAGAACGAATGTCGCGAGTGTGACGATACGCGAAATTCCTTGCAACGGGTGCTCTCAAGAATCTATATGTATATGGTCTTATATTATATACGACGATGCACTAAAGCGGCTGTAATCTTAGGGAAGAGTGACGTAATGCCAATACCGCGATGTACGCGCGGGATCTTTTACGATGTTACAATTTGATAAGAAAGCTCTCTCTCTTTCTCTCTCTCTCTTTCTGGACCAGCACGTTCTTGAGCAGTCTGTCGGGTCTCTCGTCTCATTCGCTTGTCGAAAACAGTTACCCCGGTGGGAACGAGAGAAAAAGATGGTTTCGGAACGATCGATCTGCGCTTCGGTAAGAGGAAAAAACACATGTACAGATGGACGCGTATACGTACAGAAGCCAGGAGAAGCTACAGACTCGTCGTAATAACGTTCTTTTATCTTGCTCTATAATTTGACGGGGCAGGTGCTGCGGTACTTCTCGACGATTTTACAAAGAATAAAGGCCGAATATAGACTGGAGCAAGACGAGGGAAAAGTGGCTCCTGCTGATGGTCGAGCGAAATTATTACCCTTCGAGTCGAGTCCGTGGAACGGACTTCAAATCGATCGATTTTGGATGCTTAGACGTATTATTTTCGACCTTGAATATTTTTCGTTCTACCCTCTTTTTATTTCTTTTCTATTCTTTCTTCGTATATTATAATAGCTGACACGAAACGTTTTGGATCGTTAAATAGAAGGAATTTTTATGAGTCGAAATGTTAAAAAAACGTGAATATTCACTTTTTTCCAGCTTTCGACCGAAAAATTGCGACATATCGAGAATAAGAACGGGGGGTTGGAGTCTCTCTACTATAAATGTCTCTCCTAGATTATATAACCATTGCGAGAAAATGCCGCACTGAAGAGAGGAAAGGTCGCGTCTCGGGAAACTAACTGGACCATTACGACCAAGCTCAACCCCTTTTTCAAATAAAACGAACTTCGCGGTTAACTCTGATTTAGTGTAGGTGTTAGACACACACCAATGAAAATTGTGACACGTAGATGAGCTTGCACGATCCGTATCCCGATGGTAATTTGGGAGCCATTGAATATACGTACAACGGTCACATGAATTTTACGACTATTAAGAGTTGATACAGTAAATATACATACCAGATATAACCTCCGTTTTATAACTCGATCTCTCTCATTACGCTCGAAGAACTCGAAAAACAAGTATTGAATAAAAAAAATGTACAACACTTTAGGGAATTCGCTCGGACGAATTCCGTTCGGCAATGATTTTAATGGATAAGACCATAACGATTTGTACATACGAATTTCATTTGTGCAGTGATCTTTGTTATTTTAGAAGAAAAAAAATTATAATTCGTATCGACGACTGATATCAATTTTCCTTGCGATTTATTTCAGGTGACGGTCAGAGACGATGGAAGACCTCCACTTTCCTCGACGACCCGCGTGGTCGTTCAGGTCGATGACATCAACGACCACGGTCCCGAATTCGAACAAAAGTTCTACACCGTCAGAATACCGGCGTCTCTGGATATGGAAAAGCCATTATTTCAGGTAGGCCTTGATACGTACGAATGAACTCTTCAAAATGTAAATTGTATTTTCACTTCCACGAGGTATCTTTCTACGATGTACAGCGGGTAAATTGCAGCTTCACTTGTAAAAACAGATCGATACGACCTAATGTACAGTCAAAAGCTTCGAACCGAACTGCCCCCCCCCCCCATGTCCATGCGAGATCGACTAATGTATAGGCTTGAATCCTTACCCTTGACGATTAATCGAATATCTCACGTATTTACCCCCATTTTTTTTACAATCGAACACGATGACGATTACATTGCGATTGAACTTCAACATGATTTACAGTAATGGTCGATAATCGCGGCACATTCGTGCACGAGGATTGAACTTCCCATATTTATCTTACGTATATCTGCACCGGAAATATGCATCGGCCGAATAACGAGTCGATTCGAAAAAAAATTTGGACTGAAGAACGACGAATAATTTTTAAATAGACGAAAATGTCGCGACTGTCATTTACTCGTAATTATTGCAAAAGACTTTTTTTATTCGAACGATGCTCTTTCCTGACTCGCACACGTAACCATCGATAATAATACAAAACCGAGGCTATATATGTAAAAAATATCACATTACCTGCATCATCCAATTACATTAATATACACACACACACATATATATATATATATATATATATATATATTTGTACATTGAAGCACGCGCGATTATCACATTGAACGCAACACATGTGAGCCCCTATCACCGTGATGCACCAATCCACCCACCATCATTCTGTATTATTACTATTTTCATTATGATCGATGTCATTGTCAATATAATTGTTATGATTTTTTATATCGAATATCACGGTTTCCGCGTTGGATAGTTCGCGTTTAACATCATTTTTCCAACGCGATCGACATCGGTTCTCGATCGCCTCGATTAGACCTTACGCGCCAATATTTTATCATCGACGAAACAAACACGAACGAGTGAACGTAAATTACGGTCGAACGCGATGAAAAAAAATATATACACATACAGGATAGAGAACGAGGAAGGAAGGAAACTAAAAATACAGAAGAGATAATGGGGGATTCAATTCGTTCGTTGCTTGAACGAAAGGCTTTAAAGAAAAGCTTTTATTATCTCGTTCTCGACAGAAATCGAGGAACCGCTCGCGGGCTTACGACCTCTCGATCGATACCTTACTCGAGAATGGAACTTGGGAGACATTTAGCCCCGACAGCGTGTCAGGAGATCATTGCTTCAGGGTAAGGAACTTCGGCACGTCAGTAACAAAAAAAAACATTTAAAGCAAAAAAAAAGCAACAACAAATCAAAAACAAGAATCTATCGCAACCGTTAAACAAATATAATACCATTAATAATACTCGTAACAATGGTTAATCAATCATTAATTAATCGATCGATAAATAATCTTATCACATGCGAATTAATGATTGGGCGGATAGTCTTTGCATCCTACACTGGCAAAAACCAAAAAAAAAAAACATATTTTTGATCCGACTAAATGTGCATTAGTCCCTCGTTCAATGCCGATAATCAGTCCGCGGAACGAAAATTTATGTTTCATTGAGAAACAAAAAAGATACCATTATCGAATTTTCAATTTAAATCGATTAAAAATGAATTCAAAGATAATTATTTAATCAAACGTACGTTTTGTTTGGCAAACAGAATATCGCTGTTCAACATGGGCAACCGCACGTTTAATCAGATCAACAGTTTTTTTGTTTCAATGCATCCGGAATTACTGCCTTGCAAATTTCTTAAATATCATATATATGTACCAATCGCTTCATATTATATACATATATGCGTATTATATTTACACCTATCTGTCGTTGATGCATTATTGCAATTGTCAGGATAATTTAATGCAAAGCCCTACTGTTACGTGTACCAAGCATATATATATAGTTACATACATATATATATATCCATATATATATATGTATATCCTTGTTAATGCCTGTAGGGAAAGCCGATGCATTTATAATCGGCTCGTTACACCTCTCTGAATATCTGCTGCAACTCTCATGCTCGTCCACGTGTAGTCACCACTAATAATTTCATCGATTACGCATCATCATACTCCCCCACATCCTAGTTCCAATATTAAATTATTACACTACCCCCGCGTCTCATTCTATTACCCCCCCCCCTTCCATACATTCTTCATATTCTCTTATTAATTGCCATCTACGCGTATGCGCCTTTATATTATATGTGCAACCCCTTCATTACCCGAATGCTACATGTTATATTAGATATTTATATAATATATTGTGTTATACGTGAGAGTCAACAATTTGTGAATGTATCTATACTTGACTCCGTTATTAATTATCTATTACAACACATGAATATAATAATCGATGAATTATGGAAATGGGAATATGTACTGGGTAATAATTCTGACCTCACTGACCTATCATCGCAAAATTCATAAAATGCCGTTTTTTGATCATACGGTTGCAACCTCTTTTTGTGTTTTCACAGATCTGAAAAATTTATAGGTCGATACTATAGGTAAATTTTGCCCCTTTCAGATTGAAATTTGATCGTTTTCAATCTGTCGCCACGGTCACAAAAATTTAATTATCGTGACAAATTAAACGCTATTTTCGAGGTATTTACGCGAACTTTGAAAAGCATCGTATAAAGTTACTTTTTATAACGTTTTACCGATGCATTTTCAATAACTTAAAATGAAATGTTTATTTTCTTGTGGAGGAAACGAAAATGGTATACTCGAATACACTATGCATCCCTTAATGTCATACCACTGTGGCGCATGGAGAGAATGTGAATGGCGCTGCTGCGAACGAAAAAAATAATCGCTGAATCTCTATTATAGCGTACTATAAATATATATGTTTATCAGTCGTATTACCACGTCCGATAGAGAACGAGAGACAAGAAAGAGGGATAAAAAAATGTCGGGAATGCAGTGAGAAAAAGAAAACGCGATAGAAACTGAAGTTGATGTACGTAATAATAACCGAGACTTTTCGTTCCTGAGATTTTGAACAAAGCGTGAAAAGAAGAAAATACGGTAAAAGTTTGTGTGGGGCAATATTACGTAATACCCTCGTTCGGGACCAAACTATACGAGTTCCAATCTCGATGATTCAATGCTCTCCAGAAGCCCATTGAAACGTAACATATATATATATATATATATATATATATATATATATATATATATATATATATATATATATATATATATATATATAAAGTACGAAGAGCATACCGACGAATTGTTCGTTTCAATAAAAGTATCACAAGTCATGTGTCTCTCCCGATTTTTCCCAACTAATGAAAAAGTTTCTCGTTCTCCTTTTATTCCAGTTTCTATTATAAAACCTTCGCAACTTCGATCATTATATATCTCGCAACGAGGAATCGTTTATCGTAGAACCATAAATCACTTGATTTTTTCGTCGGTGGAATTTTTACGAGGTCGAAAGAGAAGGAAGAAATTAAACAAAAAGTACAGTAACGATTAGAAATTTGTGAATCTTAATTGCGACATAGGCTGCGGGCTAACTAACTGTACGGTCGATAATATTGTTGTTGGTTCGATTATCGAAGCTCACGTATAAAATTTGGTAGTAGTGCGAAACAACAAAGAGATAAAGGACAATGGTAATCGCGGCTCTAATTTTAATTTCTTAATTTCAATTTAACGTTATTATGATTGACAATTTGTTATTTATCTCAGGTCCTGGCGAGCGACAAGGATGTCGGTGAAAACGGTAAAATCCAGTACAGCATAAAGGGTGGACGAGGAAAAGGAAAATTCAAGATACATCCGACAACCGGTATGGTCTATTCGCAGCGTGGCTTCGAGGCTGGCCAAGAGTACGAGATGATGGTAAGAAAGTATGAGAGACGCGAAGAATATTCGTCTTTGATCATCGTTATAAAGATTCTTACACGTGTAAATAAACAGCGGGTGTAGTGACTGGCCCTTTACGTATACATATACGAGAAAATATTTCCTCGCTTCATCATCTCGACGCATCGCTTTTACTTTCAGATCAAAGCAGCCGATAATGGAGAACCACAGAGAAGTCATCAGACCCGTGTTTCCGTCCAGGTTGTCGAAGCACCAAAGGAATCCGAGAATCCGCCGATTTTCAAGACAAACAATCAGACGGCGGAAGTTACGGAGAGCGACGAGGTTGGTTTTCTCGTCGTGCTTGTACAAGCTACGGATAAAGATGGTGATGCACTGTGGTACGACATTATTGGTGAGTAACCGTGTGTCATCGATCATTTCTTTCATCCATAATCCGATGTATGAAAATTAATTCAGAGTTCATATCGAGGATCTCCTCGAAATTCGTTAAATTATCAACAATATTCTTTTATAATTAAAATATTTATCCTTTTCATCGTATTAATTTTTCTGCCCCATTTTCCACCAAAAATCTACATCAGATGGTGACACACGGGACGAGTTCTTTATCGGTCGTGACAACGGCAACGTTCTATTAGCGAAGAAGCTTGATTGGGAGACTCAACATTCATACAATCTCACGATAGCCGCGAGCGATGGAATTCACACGACGCATACCCAATTATACGTAACGGTGATCGATATAAATGATCATAGGCCCGAATTCACGGAGGCAACGTATCGAGTCGACATATCGGAAAACGTTGAAAAGGGCGAGACCGTTCTACAGCTTCACGCGACCGACGAGGACGAGGACAAGAAAGTATTTTACAGCCTGCACGCGGCACAGAGTCAAGAATCATTAAGAATATTTCACGTTGACTCGGTCACGGGAACGATAACCCTCAATGATTATCTCGATCGCGAGGCTATCGAGGAACACGTGTTGACGGTGATGGTGCGAGATCAAGGAACACCGGCGAAGCGCAACTATGCGAGAGTCATCGTGACCGTTCACGATCACAACGACCACACACCGGAATTCATAAGCGAGATTATCGAGGGCAAAGTATACGAGACCTCGCCGATCGGCACTGCGATCGTTCAAGTATACGCGATCGATCGAGATCGTGGTGAAAATGCAAGAATCTCTTACACGATTACTTCCGGAAACGTTGGTAATGTTTTCACGATCGATAACGATCTTGGACTGATTCGCGTAGCGCGCGAGCTGGATCTTGGTGTTACTTCCGAATATATATTACTCGTAAAGGCTACCGATCATGGCTCACCACCATTGACCAATACCGTTCCGGTTCATGTAATGATAACGATGGCCGATAACGCACCACCGCGTTTTACCGATCGCGAATTAGCGGCTGAGATCTACGAGAATCAGTTGACCGGCGCGTACGTCAAGCACGTCGAGGCTCGAAGCACATCGTCCCTCCAGTTCGAGCTCAGACGAGGCAACAAAGACGACACTTTCTTCATAAATCCAAGCACCGGTGTCATCGTCACGAAGAATCGTTTGGACTACGAGAAAACGAAATTCTACAATCTCACCATCGCTGCGACCAACATGGCTGGTGCAACTGCACTCTGTAACGTGATCGTTCATGTCCTCGATCGCAACGACAACGCGCCAAAATTTTTGCAAGCTCTGTACAGCGGCGTTATCAGCGAAGGTGCCAATATCGGTTCTTTCGTTCTAACGAATAGCAGCACACCGCTCGTTATAAAAGCCGAGGATGCCGATTCGGAGCTAAACGCACTCTTGAATTACGACATCGTCGAAGATCTACCGAGAAAATATTTCCATATAGATTCCAGCACAGGCGCTATTAGGACAGTGATGATTCTCGATCACGAGACAGTTCCCACTTTCGAGTTTCACGTCAAAGTTTCCGATCTTGGCAAGCCGAAATTATCGTCCGAAACAACTGCCAAGGTTGTGATATCGGTGACGGATGTAAACGACTGCCCGCCGAAATTTTTACACAATGATTACAACACGACACTTTTATTACCGACTTACAAGAACGTCGCTGTCGTTCGTGTCAATGCCATTGATCCGGACAGTACCGAGGGAACGCCACTCAGATACGACATAATCGACGGTAACAAAGCTCTCACTTTTGATATCGATGCCCAGAATGGTTTTATAACGGTCGAAAATCCGGAAAAAATGAAGAAACATTATCTTCTTCACGTGCGTGTGTCCGATGGTAAATATTCGAGCGTCACTCAGGTCAACGTTAATGTTGAAAAGTCGGAAAATTCGGGACTCGTCTTCCAAGAGAACGTTTACGAGGGTACGATAGTGGAAAATTCTACGAGAAAGAGTACGGTAACCGTGGTAAACGTTCTCGGTAGTGCTCTCAACGAGCATATAGTCTTCAGTATTTTGAACCCGACGGACATGTTCGAGATCGGAGCAACTTCGGGCGCGATAAGAACTACGGGAAAACCCTTCGATCGTGAGTTGTCCGATAATTACGAACTGATCGTCGAGGCGAAAAGCCAAATGCCCGATAGGGAAAAGCCTCGGGTTGCTCATGTTATCGTCAATATCACGATACTTGACATCAATGACAATTGTCCGATGTTCGTGAACCTTCCGTACTACGCTGTCGTCTCGGTCGAGGCACAGAAGGGCGATGTTATATCCAAGGTAAGTGACTATACTTTGAAAGAAGATTTTTTGTTCTATACCCTTTAACTTGTGGATGGAAAGAATAAGAGTTAAATGAAAAAATCGTGCGTTTCGTTGGGCAGGTTCACGCCATCGATATGGACAGCGGTGATAACGGCGAGGTCAGATACGAGCTCAAAAAAGGTCATGGGGAATTGTTCAAGGTCTGCAGGAAAACAGGAGAGATATCGTTGAAGCAGAATCTCGAAGGACACAATCGCGAATATCAGCTGACGATCGCAGCTTACGACGGTGGTGAGTAACGAGCATCGATGAATTTTCTAAATTTATTACAAAGTATCCTGAAATTAAATACGACAATTTATAATTCACGGGATTTACATCGGGGAATATTCTCATTTTGTTTCATTCGCAGGCCAAACACCTTGCTCGATCGAAGTCCCGGTAAACGTCAAAGTAATCGATCGTTCGATGCCCGTATTCGACAAACAATTCTACACCGACAGCGTTCTCGAAAGCATCGAAGTCCATTCACCACTCGGTCTCTCGATCCAAGCTGAATCTCCGCTCGGCCGTAAACTCATCTACAGTATCACCAAGGGCAACGATTTCGAAGAGTTCGCTCTGGACTTTAATACCGGTAAGTGTTCAATTTTTATTTCACATCTCTCACACGTTCGGCACGATACGTTTGAACGGTGATTAAGAAATATGATTAAATTATAATGATAGGTAATTAAAACGATTTCGTGTATACGGTCGGCACGAGACGCTGTAATCTCGTACGAACGATCCGTCATTTTCAATATTACGCGTTGGTTTGATGCAAATTTGTAAATATATTTTTTGCGGCTCAGCTTTTGTGTCCCCCTTAGCGTTAATTCATGAAGATGGATGAAAATGTGCAAACTACCAAAATTTTCAACTTTGTCAGTAGGATATATCCTAACACGTATCTAAACAGCAGTGTTCCCCGAAAATCCAATACCACTTCGTATTTATTTCGAGCAGGAAAATCTATGCAATGATTTATCACCGTTCTACCATCGACACTGTCTCCGTTAAAAAATTTCTTTCGATTTAAACAGAATAAATAGATCTAGGTCATGACTATTTTTCTTTTCTATCTGCGTAAGTGATGAATCATTGCATCGTTTATCCTCGACATATTTATTTCGCAAATATCCTCTATCTACTTGCTGCAACAGGGCGGCTTTCAGCCACGAGCCGCACCCTTGAAATTGCGATAGATTATTGTACAACAAATTGAACGAACGTTCTTTTTTTTTATACCATTGACGAAAACAAAAAATCGATCCACGTAAAATTATTCCCACCTCGAAATCCTCCGAGAATGCTTGATTGAGAATTAGACATTAAAGTTTTGTTGTATCTCCCTGTTTCGCAGCCCCCGACAATAACAATGGTCCTTGTGAGTATAAAAAAAAACAAACAAACAAACAAAACAAAAAAAATTAGATGTATCAGCCTGCTGTGTCGCTGTTTTTTTTTATCAATCGATTAGCTATTTCGCATCGCTCTGTATGCACGACATCGATACAAACATAACGGAACAAAAAAAAACATCGAAGCACGAAGGAGCTTTTATTTTGCGGTTTTTATTTTGCATTTTTCGTAGACTTTGTTCTTTTTCCTTTCACACACGCTCGATTCATTCGTTCTCGCCTCGGTATACTCGATTCGATCGATTGGATCGCCTTTTTTGTTGTTGTCGTTCTTCTTCTTTCGCCGAACGACCAAAAGCGTTTTCGCGACTGTAGCGTTTTCATTGCTTCATCCGCAATGTCCAACTAAACGCCAGTGTAAATATGCTTCGCGACATCATTTTTATTCTTTTAGTTCTCTTGTGGTTCATTCATGTACATGTATATACACATAAATATATACATATACACATATACATATATATATATACATATTTTTTCGGGCAACGCAATTTCATTCGTGCAGCACGCTCCGCATGATATCCTCACTCATGTAGATTTAACTCTCTGTGACTAACAGATCAAAGTGGCTTTTTGAACAAACATCGAAGCGTAATTGAATCGTACGAAACGCCGTTCTCATCTACCGTTCCACAATATCCTATCTCGTATCGTGAATAATCCGAACCGTGCATGCGATTAGTTACACATTGAAACGTCCCATTAATTACTCCTCGATAATCACGTTTTACGTTCGATTTAAAATACACGCTACGGCTCTTATTCCGCAATTCCGTAATTCCATTGAATCTCAACTGTTCAATGCCACTTTTCCCATCACAAAATCATCGAGCGAAATATCCTTCCGTCATACGTCCTCGATACAAAATAATCCCGTCCAGAAACATCTTGCAACTCGAGCGCTTTTGTTCCACGACAAATGGAACAAGTGTGTAAATTTTACTTTCACTGCATGATTCGCCTGTATTATCCTCATCCGATCAAAATTTTCGGGCGTGTTCATACAGCATCGATCACTCATCCACGAATTTCGCGAAGTTTTGTGTGTATAGACACGTTACATTTTTTTTCACACGAACGCATTCATTAGTGTCTCTTGGTATCGACGAATCCGATAATTTCAATTGCGAAATCTCCTTTTGGTTTTAATTCCGTTCTTTTTTTGTTTTTTTTTTTTTACAATCGCGAAAATTCTGTACATACGAAAATTAACGTGGGAAGAAAATATCGGATTTGTCGTTGCTACAGCTGGATAGCGCTTTGGGTCTACAACATTCTCTTCAATAAATTAGGTGTAATCTATGTGGTGGATGAGCTGGATTATGAGCAAAAGAAGCAGTACGAACTGACCGTGAGAGCCACGGATAGCGTGTCAGGTGTATACGCCGAGGTACTCGTCAGCATTCTCGTACTGGACGTTAACGATTGCCCACCGGAATTCACACAAGATTCGTACAACATATCCGTCTCGGAGGCCGCCTCCTTTGGCACATCGGTTCTTAAAGTTGGCTCAAGAGACAATGATACGGGTAGGTCAAAGTAGTTGCTTCTTTTTTTCTTTCCATTTATACAAATTTCCTCGTTCCCATTTTTGCGAACATTCAAGACTTTCATGAGCTCTTTCATCGTTTCATCGAATAGCGTTAAACACAAAATCATAACGGATGTTTTTCTTCGACCCTTTTATCTAGGAACGAATCAGCTGGTCCGTTACGCGATACAGAACGACACGGAGAACAGTAACGAATTGTTCCACATAGATCCAGAGGAGGGTGTCGTTTTTCTAAAACGTTCGCTCGATCACGAGTCGCGCGACTCTCATCATTTCACGGTGATAGCGATGGATCGTGGTGTCCCAAGTTTATCGAGTACAGCCCACGTATGGGTGAGCGTGGTAGACATGAACGACAATCCACCGAAATTCGAGCAACCGTCCTACACGTGTTTCCTGTCGGAGCATGCAGAACGTGGACAATTCGTGACGGTGGTTACAGCCAGCGATCCTGATTACGTCGACGATAAGCTCATTTACACGATCGTCGGTGGTAACGAGCAGCAGACTTACAACATAGATCAAAATACGGGAATCATATCGTTGATAAATATGCAAAATTTTGGTGAACAGAAGCTCAGAATGCTGAACGTCTCGGTGACGGATGGCGTTTATACGAGTTTCACGAGAGTCAAGATCGAGATATTGCCAGCTAATCGGCATAATCCCAAATTTCAAGATCCGTTGGTCGAAGTGACGGTGATGGAGAATCAATTACCAGGGAGGCTCGTTACGAGCGTTCTCGCGACTGACGAAGATTTCGGGGATTACGGAACGATTATTTACACGATCCCGTCGGTCCTGATACGCGAGACTTTCGACATCAATCGTATGACCGGTGAAATCGTTACCAAGAAAAAATTGAACAGGGAAGCCCAGAAACTTTATGAAATTCCTGTAATGGCTAGCGACGGTGGTGGAAGGTCAGGTTTTGTTATTGTCAGAGTCAAAGTTGGTGACGAAAATGACAATACTCCTGTATTCCTTCTTCGGGAGTACAAAGCCTCGATTCACAGCAATTTGTCGATAAACACGCCATTTATGAAGGTCAAGGCTCACGACGACGACGAGGACGAAGCCGCGAGACTCGAATATTCCATCTTTGAGCTCCAGACCTCGGAAACTAAAAATCTGTTTGGTATAAATGCGGCCACCGGTGCTTTGTTCCTGACGAAAAGCGCCACTCCATGGGGTAAGAAAAATTGTCATTTTGATCTCATAATCGAAATAACAATTGACACAATTGATTATGTTTAATTTCTTAAATTAAAAAATCACGTTTTTCACGTGACTATATCGATTTTTATGTATTCTGTTCCAGAAAATCAACTCTTTGAGTTTTTCATCCGTGCAACTGACAAAGGCCTGAGACCTCACCACGCCGACGTGCCAATCAGCATTTACATAATGTCACCTCAGGACATTCCACCGCTGTTCGAGCGCAAGGAGGTCAAGTTTTTCATGCGCGAAGCGTCGCCAGTTGGAAATCCCATAACGCGAGTGAAGACAGTGACGAACACCACGGTGACTTATCGCATTGTATCAGGAAGCGAAGAATCTCCATCTTTCGCCGTCGATGCGAACGGTCATATAACACTGGCGCGTCCGTTGGATCGTGAAATCAAGGACAATCATCTTATAGCAGTTTTGGCCGAAACAGACTCGAGTCCACCGTTGACGGCACTCGCCGAAATATCTCTTCAGGTTCTCGACGAGAACGATCATCCCCCAAAGTTTGAGAGTAATCCATACATCTTAAACTTAGCGGAAAATGTCGAGGAAGGTACTTCCATATTGAAGGTCATAGCTCATGACGAAGACCTCGGAAGTAACGGTGAGGTTCGTTATTCGTTCGGCTCGGACATTGGCGAATTAGCAAATGTTTTCACCGTCGACGCTTACACCGGCTGGGTCTCGACGTTGGTTCAACTCGATAAAGAAAAACAACCAGAATACAAATTTCAAATAGTCGCCACTGACAACGGCAATCCGAAACATTTCGCTAGAACGTCGATGCACGTCAAGTTGAAAGATTACAACGATAATGCTCCGGCATTCGTGGACGACAGATACGAAGCGACCGTCAACGAAGATGCACTGCCAGGGACGGTAGTCGTCAAATTAGAAACCATCGACAAAGATACCGATCTCAATACACCCGTAGAATTTTACATAACAGCCGGTGATCCAAGATCCCAGTTTCAAGTCCGAGCTACCGGCGAGGTATACGTTGCTAAATCACTCGATCGAGAAACGACGGATCATTACGAATTGAACGTCGTTGGTACCGATGGAAAATACGTCTTCGATACGAAAGTAACCGTCCAGATTCTCGACGTCAACGACAATCCTCCGTACTGCCTGCGTTACAGATATCGTGAAATTCTTTCCGAGGGTTCCCATCCAGGAACTTACGTACTGACAGTTTTAGCAACAGATTACGACGACGAGCCCAATGCCAAGCTACGTTTTTACCTGACAGGCAATAATAATGATAAATTTTCTCTCGACAAGGACACCGGTGTACTCAAGACCATTGGACAGTTGGATCGCGAAACTCAGGCGAAATATTCGTTGACCGCTCACGTTCAGGATCGCGACAAGCCCGTTTGGGAGTGTTCCTCTCAATTGGAAATTCTCGTGTCCGATCTTAATGACAATCCGCCGAAATTCACCATGACATCTTACAGTACGACACTTCCGGAAGACGTTGAGGTCGGTACTCTAGTGACGAAAGTCCATGCAACCGACGACGATATCGGCATCAATCGCAAAGTTCGTTATGAATTTATCGACTCTGCCGATGGTCATTTCCTCATCGCTTCCGACAGTGGAATAGTTACACTGGCCAAGCCCCTGGATCGTGAAACAAAGGCCATGTACAACGTAACCATTCAGGCTCTTGATCAAGGAACTCCTCAACTAGCGAGCGTAGCTACATTAATCGTCAACGTTCAAGATATCAACGATAATCCACCGGAATTCACAACGAAATTCTATTTCGCAAGCGTACCGGAAATCGACGCGGTCGGAACGGAAGTGGCTCGTGTCGTGGCTACTTCCAAGGACACTGGGGTCAATGCCGATGTGTATTATTCGATCGTCGGTGGTAACGAGCACAAGAAGTTCCAGATTGAAACGCAAACGGGTGTGATTACGATAGCCGAACAGTTGGACTACGAGAGAGCGAAGGATTACTTCCTAACGATACAGGCGATCGACGGTGGTATTCCTCCATTGAATAATCACGCCACTGTCAACATCACAGTTGCCGATTGCAATGACAACGCTCCGATATTCAATGAGGTTTCTTATCGAGCCGCTATACGCGAAGACGCGAAAATCGGTGAGCGTGTATCTCAGGTTTTCGCGAATGATCTTGATAGCGAGCAAAATGGCGTCGTCTCTTATTACATCGAACGTGGCGACAGACTCAAGCAATTTCTAATAGACGAAAAGACCGGTTACATATCCGTAGCTGCTGGTCTCGATCGGGAAACGATATCGAACTACGTTCTCGAGGTTCATGCACGCGACGGCGGTCAACCAATGCTCCAGAGCTTCGTGATGGTTAATATCGAGATAATGGACGCGAATGACAATCCCCCGTTGTTCTCTCAGCCAAATTACACGGCCGTGGTTCAGGAAGACAAACCTCTCGGTCATACGATTTTGAAATTCGTTGTCAACGATGCCGATACCGTGCCAAATGCCGAACCCTATACATTCGACTTTCGTTCGGGCAACGAGGGTGACACTTTCAGGCTCGAGCAGGATGGCTCGTTGTGCACAGCCACGAAATTTAATAGCCGAGTTCGCGACAAGTACGTGCTTCACATACGAGTTTTCGACAACGGAAGTCCACCGCTGTACTCGGATGCTTGGGTCGTTGTCAAGGTGATCGAGGAGTCACAGTACCCACCTGTAATAACGCCACTCGAAGTCATCGTCAACTCCTACTTGGACGAGTATCCGGGCGGTATAATCGGTCGAATACACGCGAGTGATCGCGATCAATACGACACGCTTCACTACGGTCTCGTTCCATCGTTACCCCATCTGAACGTCGATCTGTTCCAGATAGATCCTCTGGACGGTACTCTTCTAGCTCTGCCAAGGCTCGACGTCGGCGAGTATCGCGTTAATGTCAGTGTAAACGACGGTAAATTCAATTCTTACGCAATCGTCAAAGTCAACGTTGATCTAATTACCGAGAAGATGCTTGAAAATTCGGTGATTGTCAGATTTCGCGAAGTCAGCCCCGATGATTTTATTCTGAGCCATCGAAAAGGTTTCGTGAGAACCGTGCGTAACG
The DNA here is from genome assembly GCA_951802705.1 of Netelia virgata. Classification (NCBI taxonomy): domain Eukaryota; kingdom Metazoa; phylum Arthropoda; class Insecta; order Hymenoptera; family Ichneumonidae; genus Netelia; species Netelia virgata. The sequence goes on along the minus strand of OX637865.1, from coordinate 34,166,208 downwards.
CGATGAATTGCAGACTGAAGGATATCGTTATTATAAGCGTACAGCCTTCTACCGATGATTCTGTGAATCTGATAAAATCACGAGCGACGCGACAGGCTGTTCACAACGATCTTGATCTTCTGTTTGCCGTGAGAAAGACGACGCCTATGTTAGGAGCCTCGGGTTTTTACTCATCCGAGAGCATAAGAGAGGCACTCAATGAACACATAGAGGAATTGGAGGAATCGACGAAGCTCGTGGTCGAGGAGATCGTACGTTTCAAGTGCAACAAGGGCTACTGCGTCTACGGTGATTGCCAGGACAAGATCGTTCTCGATCAAACGATCATATCTCCAATCGCTACGGACGTTATGAGTTTCGTGTCACCGCGTCATCGTCACAAAATCGAGTGCAGTTGTAAAGAGGGATATGCAGGTAATCACTGCGAAGTTGTCGTCAACGAGTGCGCCACCGACCCATGTCCGGTCTTCAAAGTTTGTGTTCCTGACTCGTCGGTACAGGGCTACACGTGCCAGTGTCCCGAGGGCTTTGCCGGTCAAATATGTGATATCGATATCTCCAAATGTCACGACGAATCCTGCTACATACCACGCAATCCAATATCTTTCAGCGGCAAGAGTTATGCTCGTTACAAGATCGAGAAGACTCAGATACGTCAGACGATCGAGGATCGTCTCAGTCTCTCTTTGAGAGTACGTACCGTTCAACCAACCGGCAATCTAATGTACGCAGCTGGCAAGATCGATTACAACATTCTCGAGATCGTTAATGGCGTGGCTCAGTATAAATTTGACCTAGGAAGTGGCGAGGGTCTCGTCAGAGTAAGTAGCGTTTATGTCAGTGACGGACAATGGCACGAGATCCAGCTGGAACGTGAGAGCAACAGTGCCAGGCTCACCGTCGACGGAAAACACGTTGCTCATGGTTCGGCTCCTGGTATCAACGATATTCTCAATCTTCAGTCCGACGATCTTTATCTCGGTGCCGAAGTGAGGCAGCATCCTTCGATTCTTGGCTTCGAGGACATACAGCGTGGTTTCTTCGGTTGCATGGACGACGTTAGAATCGCCAGAATCTCCGTGCCGTTGCACATGAGTGGCGCGAGTAGCGTGGCGGTTCTAAAACTTTTCGCCAATGTGGCTTTTAGCTGTGACACTACGACGATACTCGTACCACCGGGAATATGTGGCTCGCAGCCGTGTCAGAATGGTGGAACGTGCAAAGATACCGAAGATGAGAATTATCAGTGTCAGTGCCACGGGAGATTTACCGGTACGACCTGCGAAGTCGACACCGACCCTTGCGCATCTTCGCCCTGTCTCTACGGTGGTAGATGCAAAATCATACCCGGCGGTGGTGATTACACGTGCGATTGTGTAGGACCGAGTCTCACTGGAAAACGTTGCGAGTTTGGACGTTACTGCAGTCCGAATCCTTGCGTTCACAGTGGTATTTGCGAGGAGGGCAACAATGGTCCTATTTGCAAATGTCACGGTTTCACCGGTGACCGTTGCGAACTCGATATCAACGAGTGCGAGACGAGCCCTTGCATCAACGGGGGCACTTGCATCAACGAGATCGGCACGTATCGATGCATTTGTCCGCCGAACATGACGGGACTGAATTGCGGAAATCCCGTCTACTCAACACCAATAATCTCGGATCCTTTCAACATCACCTGGGAACAACTAATGTGGATTGGCATCGCTCTCGTAGCCAATGTCTTTCTCATCATCATATTTGTGACTTATCGAAAGATCAGAATCAAGCGGACACGGGCACGTGCCAATAACATCAACAACGAAACCAGGAAGCAGATCGTCCTGAATTCGGCCAGACCGCACGAGCACGAATTCAAGCGAAGCTCCAAATTGAGCAATTTGGAAGTTATACAGGTATAGAAATTTGCACTCGAAACTCTATTCATACATGGTTCACATATTGCTAATGTTTTTTTTTTCGTTATTTTTTTCGAGCATGAGTCCTGTGTATATTTTGATTTGAATTCTTTTTTCTTTTCGTTCTTTTTTTTTGTTATTAATTTTTTTTAAATTTGTCTAGCGTGTTTCATTATTCTCGTTATAGACCCCCTATTTTTCATTTTGCTGAATACGCGCTGAGGCTGAGCCATTGTTTTTGTTTTTTTTTTTTTTTGAAAGAGAGAGAGAGAGAGCGAAAAGAAAGAATCCCAAGAGACCCCAATAACGTTTGAATGTTGCGTGGCTTTCTGAGATTATGGTGTTCGTGTGATTTCATTGCAGAGAGAACCTCCCCAATGTCCTCCCCGACCCGCTTCCTATACCCCGAGCTCGAACAACGAGCCGGTTAATTACGGAACCGCAGCGGCGGTCGCACTCAACAATCTCGACACTTTGCGAAGCTACGGTAGCGCCGGTGACGAGCTGGAAAATTTTCCGCCCGATTATCTAAGAAATCTCAATCGAAGTACACCGGTACCACCCGCTACATTGACACTGGCTAATCCAGTTGGTGGAAACGCTACTGGCAGCGATACGGACAGTCTTCACAAGCCGATCTGGCAGGAACAGATGCATCTCGCCTCTTTCATCACCGATACAGCCAAGATTAAGAACGGTGAGTTTGCAACATGAAAAAATCCTCCGAGACAGAGAGACAAGAGAAAGGACCGAAGAACGAGAAAAACTGGGGTCGGAAGAGTCACTCTCGGTCCAAAAACAAAAACGCATATATACATACTACTATCCCACAAGCTCGACCCGGCTTCTTTATATTATTTGTTTGAGTTTATATTTTTTCTCGCTTGCCGCATGCCTCATATTTATATGGGTCTCGTCGACTGTTATATAGCTTCTATATATATATTTATATATACGTATATATATATTTTTGTTTCCTTTTTTTCTTTTTTTTTTTCATTCGCCCAAAAATGGGCGATACGTATACTCCCCGCATTTCGCATTACGCCATTGATTGATTTGATATATTTGTGTACGTTGCCCGATGATTGCTGCCTGCTGGTGGGCATTGTAGCGAGTCAAAATATTAACAAACGGTGTGTCTCGTCCGTGTGTGTACTAACAGACCTGAAACGAGCGAGTCCAGTGGTACCAGAGCTGACCACTGGAGGACTTCTACTAAACTCTACCCGGCGGACTCCTCACGGAGGTGGGACCTCCGTTGCGTCCTTATCGTCCATCGAGGATGATCCTCGCATCGTCGGTGGTAAGTCGATGGACAAGCCTTCGTCTCTCACTCACTTTTTCTTCAGATCTATCCGAGGGTCGCTTCGCCTGCCTGAACAAAACCCTACTTTTGGACATATTTTTCTATCCTTCCTTTGCAAAGATTCCTGGCATATATACATATACATATATATATATATATATAAATATATATTTAGGTATATGTATATATGTGTATACACGTTTCAATATAATACTATAGATAGCTTATCAGGACTGAGCAGATCTCCGAACGAAGCAATACAAATCTGTCGCATGTCAGCTCGTCGTAAAATACATTTGTTGTCTGCAATGTTTTTTAGGGTATCACTGGGACTGTTCAGACTGGGTCAGACCAAGTCAGAACCCTCTTCCTAACATCACGGAAGTACCTGGCAGCGAGGTTCCAGACTCATCGAGCTTCCACAGCAATGAGAGTAACGAGTCCAACACTCATCAGCTACCATCGAGTTAGTATCGAATCGATAATCAATTTTCTCTACGTTTTCATCGAACTTAATTCCATCGGGTAATGGATATATGATTGAGCGAAATTATTTATAATTCACAGTGCATGGTCCAATAGATCCAACGAGGGACATCGAGACGCTAAACGAGGATCAAGAGTCCGAGTACGTCGGTGATTCGGAGTGCGGTACAGAATTTTCCGAGCATTATCACTGTCCCGAGACGCAGAGACTGAATCCTCTGGACAGCGGTGGTGAAGGAGAGTACAAATACAAAGACTCGGATAGTTATCTGAGACATCCGAATTCTTATCTTCCGCATTACAACATTCATACGGATACGGAGAACGAGATGAATCCCCTAAACGGTCGCCTTAGTACCCTCGAATCCGACGAAGAAGAGGAAGAAGAAGAAGAAGATGATGTAGTGCCTTACGGTTTTCCGAGCACCCGGCGAAACAGATGCCACAAGGGTGACGACGTTGACGAGATTGGCTCGGTAATAACGACACTCGAGGAGAGAAATTCGTTACTAGGGGGCGGGACGAGCAACAGTGATCTGTCGACGAATCTTTGCGAAATCGATGATTCCGAGTACGAGATTAACGATCAAAAGAACAACGGACGTATGTGGCTTTCGGGTAACAGCATAACGCAAACCTCGGTGTGACGAACGCTACGAAACACCGAGGATTCACTAGATCGCGTTGTCACGTTTCTAGTGCTTCCTCGATATATAAAAATGGAAAGAGGAGACAAATCGTACGTGCGTCGACTCGCGTCTGATATTGCAATTTTGTACATATATTTTAATCCATATATACGTATAGTTAGAGCAGTCTATGGCGAGGCAGCTATTTAACGTGAGACTGACTTTCTAAGGATGCGAGCGATTTATTGTGAGTGGATGGTTACTCTTGGTTGCAATCGTAATCGAATGCTCATTTAATTCTATGTGCGTGTATATAACATCGCGGTGAATCGTGAAAATATCTCCTATCTCCGTTATCAAACAAGGAAAGATCTTGGGTACGTTTGTACTTAATCCCTGTGAATTTTCACGAGTTATTTGATCGACTTCGCACACCACCCTAAAAAAAAGCATCGAGGAAAACGAAAAAAATCAAACGCGACTCGTGAAAATTTCAAAGAATCATCGGAATATAAGATTCTTTTTCTTGTTTTTATATAAGTATATCGTTTGTCGAAAAAAAAATGAACGCGTCTCATGAGAATATTAAAGAAAATTATAAAGAATCATGATCACGTCTACAGACCAATGAATATATTATTTATGACGTAAAGCGTTGAAACATGTATCGTTTTCATATAACAATTTATTCGAATGCGGTATATTCCAACCGGAGAGGGATATAAGTGTGTGTATATATATATATTTATATATAGATGTATGTATGTGTACGTGTATATGTATATATATATATGTACATACACACACACACATATATATAAAAGTATGTTTACGTATTTTTACTAAACGCTAACTGACTTTATTTTGAATACGTGTAAATGAATTCGATGGACTACTTAAGTGCGATGAGTAACGATATATATATATATATATAAAATATGTAGCATACTAATCGATAAGTAAAACGCACTAAGTAACGATAGAAGAGAAACAGTACGCTACTGCTGTTCCGGGGAACGACGCGCGTTCACATGCCCCGCCAGTGGGGCAAGTTACATAGTTGAAAGAATATTAAAAAAAAATAATACAGATAAGAAAAAAATAATAATATTTTTACTGTGATGATAATAATGTTTATACGATGATCAAATACTATGACTTGTATTATAATAATCTTGCAATGTTAAGTATGCAATGGTTTATAAGAGCAGTTTGGTAAGATCACGGTGGACGTAGTTCCTCCTGTACATCGTTCTGTATTGTATAAATTAAGCCAACGTTCCGTTCCTTCCATTCCCACGTCTCATCAAACGTTCATTATTAGCACGTTCAGCGTTATATTGCAATAACGGTGCTACTACTCCGATAAAACTGCGACTACACGCGAATACATATATTCCGATAAGACTGCACAGCGATCGAAGCCATTTCGCTGCCGTTTATACTTTCGTCACACGCGCCATTTTGTCACAAATAAAAAGAAACAACAAAAATCCGTGTATCGCCGCGATACCACGTTTCGACTTGATTTCGCTTGTTTTGTTTCATTTTTTTTATTTCTACTGTTCTTTTTATCCGGAGCGTAACGTAGCGAATAAGAAATTAATGTTAACTGCCAATACATTTCCAAATGCCATATAAAAACAATGCATTCTCCTGCGACTAACTTGATAAGTTTATACGATTATTTATCAAGAAAATGAAGCTTTTTTTTATTCGATTTTGCGCGAGAACCCTTGCAATACTTTCCATCCGGCTTAGCATAATTTACGTGAGAATTAATCGTATAATGGCAGCTTTACTGGGAGTGGTATAAATGAGTGTTTTCGTTTGTTTGTTTTAATACGTATACACAGACTTGTTTATTATGAAATTGCGATTTATGTTCCTATTCTATAGAGGACACCGACGATCCTGCTCGTATATAAGCACCGTAAATTAGTAAAAATGCATTAACGATAATTGATAACGTACTAAAGCAGGGTCATCATTTTTGTAACGTTTCATCCTTGCTGACCAAGACGGGTTATCAATCGACTCCAATGCATGTGACTCAATCTTACACGAAACGCGTCTTCTCCTTATGACCTTCAAAGCGACACAAACACGCGATTACAAATGATCTTAGATAATTTATTCTATATTAGAATGCGGTAGAAATGTACAGTTTTATTTAACAAATTGTGTCGAAACGATCATTCGGTTAGCGATGAAACATTGAGTCAGCAATTGACGGCGCATGAAGCGGAGAATTCTGCGGGTTACGTGAGATTTATATGTTTCGAGGAAAGAAAACAAAAGAAAAAAACAATACAAATAAATATGACGATCGCTCGTACAGTGAAAATCTTCCTATACTTTTAAACGGAGCTTAGGTAATTACTGGTAATGATTTTTTCGTTTCAACAGAGCGTGTATAGCGTTTTTAAATTTACTTGACATTATACTCGATTTCCTTATGGGACGAAATTGGCATAAGCGCGAAAGTGGAATTAAGAAAAATATATATATGTATACAGCGAAAGTATATTTATATGCGTTGAATATGCGTGCCGTTGTCATTTCATGATTTCAAAGCGACATTACAAGTTTTACAAAAAGTCTTCTCATGCAAACGTCATCGTACATTAAAAAATGGTTATTCAATCACCAAATAATTTAAATTATCATGCCTCATGACATACAACACAGAATACACACACACACACACACAAACGAACACAAACATTATCATGTCATTAGGTAATTGAATGGCAAAATGGGTACAATTTCTAAATTTTCCCCGTTAATCGTTCTGACTAGCTCCTAATATAGTATACATATCGATAAAACGAGAATTGTCAGAAAAAATGAGGAATTTGACTTGTTATAAATATAAGCCTATAATCAATTTGTACAAGATCAACCAATTGTAATAAACAAACGAATCTTGCCTACGCGTTTCTATGAATTTATTATAATAGTCTTCTTCGCATTACAATGTGTCTCACACCAGTCATCAGATACTCTACAGGCTATACAGTCTTTATGCTACGGCCACACTCCTCGCCATACTCCGCTACGAGCGCTGGATACAGAGCGAGTATGTGGCGAGCTTATTCGTCCTCGTATTGCCGGATCTTCGACTCGCGCACGAAAAACCGACAAAAGAGGGAGCAGTGGGCATGACGAGTAGCATGCTGCCTACTTTCTTCGCATCTCGTCGAGTGTGTGGCCGTAGCATTAGCAGAGATGAGTAGGGAGATCCACCAACGCTCGACAAACGTTGAAACCTCGACAGTTGGTCCGGCGGGGCGACATTTGTGAGCGGCCAAATGGTAAACTGTGGGTACTTTTGTACCCACGACACGAAGATGGCTCAGCTATCGTAGTCACATTGTCTCGTACTTGGACGAGCTACTAAAAGAATATTACGTAAGTTTTGTAGTCACAATATAAAATAACAAGAAAGGGAGATTAGGAGAAGTCTGTCATGCCCAATTGTCTGGGCCAGTAATAAAACATTTGGGAACCAGACGAAAGTGCCCTAATATTTAGGGAACTCCGACGACACCCGACATCGCAGGCGGTAAGGATGTCGAGCGAAAACCTCCGGTAACACAACCAATGAGAAAATCGGTTAGAAAATCTACGACGCATGCATGGTGTGCACCGTATACAAATACATGTGAGCGGTTTGTTGCCTTTGGCTGCAATGAGTAAAAAGCATTCAAACGTTCCTGCAGTGAATGTAGAGCAAGAAAATACATGTGTTGGGAAACGGCAACACGACGCATTTAAGGGCTAATCTCTGATTGATATATCCGAAATATTAAAACAGGCGGTGGGCTGCTACCTACTGTCGCATCAAGCGTCAATAACTGACCTATTGGACAATAACTGACCTATTGGTCAGTTATTGTGTTGTTAATAACTGACCTATTGGTCAGTTATTGTGGCGACCCGAGTGGTGAAATCTGTAAGCCTTCAATGTGATACATTTTGTGACGCTTTTTCTGCCCCATTCATGTGGGAGTTGACACTCCTTTCCCCTAGTCACCCTGTTTTACAGCCTCGCCTTTTCTTCTTTTCGGATATCCCCGACTTTTCTTCTTTTCGGATATCCCTTGCCCTATGACATGTCCTTATAAATTTTCGGATTATATTCACAGAGCTTATCGTACGATTAGTATAACTTTCTTAATCCTTACCAACAAATTCGTGGATTTACTTACCAATGATATACAGTTCTCTCCGAGACTCCTTGTTGGCTTATCAAAAAACTTTGATATCGTCATTTCGATTCCATCGCAGTCGGTAGTCTCCCATGTTATATCTACTTGCCGGCAACGATCTGTCATCGACAAGGAAGATTCCTTTAGCTCAGTCGATCACACGTAACGTAGTTCCATAGTTGTGTATGAACGGTTGGTGAAAAAGAAGCTTACTCCGATCAACGTTTTACCCTACGCGGCCGATCAAGAAGGGATTGCGCCAAGTTGCCGTTCTTTCGATCGACATGAGATAATTCAATGATAACGTACATTCGTTAGTGCGCTTTTGTTTGGTACGAGATCCGCGCTACTAACTCAATCGATAACAAAAACTGTAATTCAATTTCCTTCGTGGTCGTTTATTCGTTGGAAAACAGACGAGAATAATGAACTCCGCCCATCAATTACACAGGTCGCTGTTCGTATTTCCATTTCGAGCCATCATTGAACAAAATTACAGATTTGTCAAGACAACGATCTCTCCCTCCAACGATCTCACACACGGTCTCGAGGTAATCCAGTTACGCTACATAAAAATCAAAAATTACAATTCGACAATGGATTTTAACATTGTTGAACATTTCGAAGCAGATTCTCGTATTTAAGGGATGTAAAAGTCAATTCTAAACCCGGGATGAATCTTCATTCGCTCGCAAACGTCTCGAAACTTTGGAACTTCCGCTCATTAGACTTTCACATTCTCTAAAAGTCGAGAACCATCATTGTCATGCACTTTGTTCGTTTTTTCAGCCAGTGGCTGAGAAAAAGTTTGTTTTTCTATAAAAATTACGAATTTTACGATGAACGAGTATGAGAATTGTTTTTTTTTCTTTCCACTCTAATTATCCCGATGTAACGGCGAGTCGTCAGCTCCGAGCTCGTGGACTAAACGATCCATACTAACGTAATAAGCGCAACGAGTCACGAGCCCTAATATTCGAAAAGGGTTAGAAACGTCCGTGTAGGTTTCCAGGGATTATCGCTAATTGTAGTTTACGCTCTGTACGCATATATGATATTTCCTGCGGCCTGACGAGCATACGTATATCCATACATCTAAAAAGTTAACACGCAATGATGGCCGACCCCTACCCCAATACGTGCCTGTACATAGGTATATATATATATATATATATATAAACGGTGAAAGCGTTGAAAAATATGTACATCACACGTATAAAGCGTATACTCGAAAGAGAAGCTTAATATGATGGGGCGCGGTCTTGGTGGACTGTCATGTCCACGTGCCCGTCACTCTCGCGGCAAAATAACCGGGCACGGCAACTCCCATCACACCTAATTACAAACCCAACGTGTTTCAACCTCGCGCTTATCCCTTTCCGAGTCATCTCGCTATACATCGAGTACATCGTAAAACCCGACGAGAATCAGTGACGAATATTTCATCGAGTTTTCTCAACGGACCATTATCAGCCGTGATAAAAAAAGAAAACAAAAACAAATAAAAAAAAGAATACTCACCCCGATCTTCGAATATTCTTCGATTGAATCGAGCGCAAAAGATCTTTCCAGCCTCGATGACTCGGTTTGCCTGGCGTAAATTCGTGATATCGGTATGAAAAATGTATAGGAACGGGATTGAAAGATGGTTCGATACATTTTCTATAATATATTTTACATTATAAACCAACCATACATTATAATAATATTTTATATCCTTATCTCTAAACGTGTGTGTGTTTTTTTGTTATCCTGTATTTCTCGTTTACATACTTCCTCCATATTTATAATTTTTGTTTTATTGTTGTTGCTGTTGTTGTTGTTGTTGTTGTTGTTGTTGTTGTTTTCTTTTTCTCGTCTTTTCTCGTTAATTTTGTATATAGCATATATTTTTTTGTTTTGTTTTTTTTTGTTTTGTTTGTTTTATTTATATTCATCATCATTATTTATAATATATACTTTATGCTATGTTATGTATATGTATAATATCATACATGTTTTTACGCACGTCCCTGGCGTCGTCGTGCCAAACTGTACGCGAGTATATGTGCTTGTGTATGTCGTGTTCCCATATATACATACATATATGTATATACATACATTCATATGTATATATGAATGAATATACATATATCTATATATATAGATATATTTTTTTTCTTTCTTTCGTTTCGTTTTTTTTCTCTCGCGTCTTCTTTTCTCCCTTCATTTGTATCAATGAGCGTACATGCGTGGCGTGGCGGGGGGGTTTGGGGCGTGTGCCTTGTCGCATATGCAATATGGCATTTATGTATCAAATTACATACAGGCTTTATTTTTTTTGTTTTTCTTTTTCTTTATTTATTTATTTATTAATTTTTTTGTCTTTTGGTTTGATTTATTTTGATCTATCTTTCGCGCTTCGCTTTGATTCTCTCGACTTCTTAATAGCTAGGTGTGTGTGTGTACGCAATGCGACCGCCATGGAAACCCGTGTGGGTCTTGTATACGTTTTCTTCTTCTTCATTTCTCTCCTCTTAAACGGGCCCCACCATTCCCGTTCTCATTTTCCCGCTCGTCCCTTTTTTTTTCAATCAATGCGCGCTGTCCGCTACGCGCGAGGAGGAATAAAATTTCAAATACGAGGAAAAAAGGCACCCGACCCGTTTTTGTTCGTTTGTTAGTTTTTTTTTTTGGGGATGCGAGGATGGATGGTGAACAGTGATATGCCTTACCACTCCGGGGTTCCATGGTGTTTTTAATCTTTTTTTTGTGTCTTTTTTTGTATTTTTTTTCGTTTTTTTTTCTTTCTGTCTTTTTCCTCTTCAAATAAAAAAGAAAACACACGCGAACCCGCGCTCGCGGGTCCCGTCGCCGTACAAAAACAAACGAAGAAAAGAAGAAAAACAAACAAAAAAACGAAAAAACGAGTACAAAAATAATAATAATAATCACGATACAATTATAAACGAGGAACGTCGTGCATCACTACAAAAATTCGGACGCGATAATACTTATATAATGCACTTAGCATTGCCCGGGGCTCCTTCGCTATACATACATATATATATCTCTCTATATATATGTGTGTGTGGGTGTATGTGTCTGGATGTGTGTTTATTTTCAAATAATATATATAAATATATATATATATATTTATATACATATATTTATATATATTGGGTAATTGGGTGAGGGGAGGGGAGGGCTCGTGAGGTCGGGCAGGCTAGCCCCATACATTTGTTGTCCTTAATAATTAATGCTTCCTCGAGATTGCTCAAGTTGTTCTCATATTATACATACACACATATATATATATATATATATATATATATATATATATATATATATATATAAATATGTGTTTATGTTAATGTATATGTATATATGCGTGTGTGTGTATATTATTATACGGTAATTAACACAGTATCCCACGCCACGCATTTTGCACAGCGCGTGGCGGTGCTCCTCTCCCCATTCTTCGCAAACCGCCGTTTTTTCATTTGTTTTTTAATTTCATTTTATTTTAATCATCAGTGTTGCCCGACACGCTCTAATTAATCATCGCCTAATATTACACTTATACATGTAATGTATATGCATATATAATATACATATATATCTCTCCCCGGTTTTTCTACATCGCGCTATCTCTCTCTCTCTCTCTTTCTTCAATTTCTCCACTTTGTTTTCTCTCTTTCTCTCACGCTTACATTCTTTCACACTATGCATATTTATAATGGCTCATATAAATACATAAATATTCTTCGCCCGTTTATATTTATATATTTATATAACACGTGGTTTATGTATAATCGTTAATATTTCGTACACTTCTACGCTTGTTTCTTTCCCTTCTTTTTTCTCAATTTTTTTCTTTTGTTTGTTTGTTTGTTTTTACCGGCGTCTAAATAGTCATTTCTTTCTTTCTTTTGTCTCTTTATTCATCCGTCACTGTTTATTTTTATTATTTTTCTTTATTTAAAATTTTTTTTTTCATCGACGCCCACCTCGGCGTTCCCCCCTCTCTCTCTCTCTCACTCTCATGCTTTCTCTCTGTCGTATCTCATTGCACTAACTCTAGATATTCTCTGCGGTGCTCTGTGTCAATTAGTATTCGTGTTTGAGTTTGTCTGTTGTGTCTGGATGCGTGAACGTTCTATCTCTCTCCCTCTCACACACAAACTCTCCCTCTCTCTCGCTTTCTCTCGAAATCTCTATGTGTATTGTGTAGAAGCTCAAAGATGTGTGCCGGGGTGTATTTGGGTTGGATATTGCTGGCCTGTGGCTGTGATATCCTGTCTCCTCTCAGGATTCTATGTGTTTTGGGATCGCGTGGATACGGTGAGAGCCAGTCTTGTCATTGCCATATGGAGAATACCTTGAATCCCCTCCGACCACTCTCTCTCTCTCTCTCTCTCTCTCTCTCTCTCTCTCTCTCTCTCTCTCTCTCTCTCTCTCTTTCATTCTCTCATGCTCGCTCGTGGCTCGTTGTAGCATCACGGGAATTCAATTTAGCTTTCCAACCATAGCACCCGAGAGGAACCAAAGCTCAAAACATGACTCCTAATCATCGTGCCTTGCACTATTCATCTCGTCAGTGCATTTTCGCTCCCTTCCACTCTCTCTCTCTCTCGCTCTCTCCCTCCCTCGTGCTCCGTGCCAATTCCAACATATTCTCTTTTTCGTTCATCATTAACTTTACGACCGAAATGACCATTAAAAAAATATCGTTACGTAAAATGAATAGCCGTGTGCTGCAAGGTTCAAGTATTTGGTTGTAAATAGAAAAGTAGCAGAAACCCCTCAAGAGACAGAGAAAGAGGTAGAAAGAGAGAAACGATTGGGAGCCGTAAATGAAGCGTTTCTCGCGAGAAATAATTCATGGTCGTGTAATTTGGCAAAACGCCGAAAGTTTCGGCAAACAAATGTTTGTTTGAGAGGGGTTGGAGGGGGTATATACGAATTATACACGACGATTGTGCTTTGTATACGTCGTGAGATAAATTGAAAATTCTTCTCCCGGTCAGTGCTTTAAAACGCTCCGTATACGAATAATCGTGAGCGATAACAGTAACGAGAGTGACCGATATTACGTGCCACTCGTGATTGTCAGATATCGGGGAAAAAGATTTTTCCAATTGGAACCAAAGAATTATTAAAAAAGAAACGAAAAACAAAAGAGAAGGAATAGGATCACGATCGTTCGACCAGGAATCGTAACTTTTTGTCACGCTGAATTTCAGCTACGCGCGACCGATCTCTATCGAATTTCCGGCCCGAACGTGTCTCAGAGGCATCGAGTAGTCGAATTACATCGAGGATTCGCGTTAACTTAAGAATATTAAAAAAAAAAAGAAAGAAAAACCCGATGATAAAAATAATTGCCATACGTCGAGAACGACGCATACGTATGGGGGAGCGTATAGCGATCGCGTTCTGGAACTACCGGTGGGATTGCATCCCGAGATAGACGGGAGAGAGCATAGAGAAACGGAGCAAAAAAAATTAGAAATTGGATTTCATGGCAACTCGCGGATGTCGTGATTCGATAAGGCGAGAGAGCGAGAGAGAGAGAGAGTGAGAAAGAGAGGGTGAGTGAGCTCGAAGAAGAGGAACAAGCCGATAGGTTTGGAGATAGGAATGCGGAGAGAGCTAGCTTGTCGATTCTCGAACGACGCGAGGGTAGACCCTATGGCTGGAAATATGTGAAATCCTGGGACGAGAAAGACGCGAGGAGACGAGAGCCGAGCCCAACCGAACGGGTTATATAGGATCGTGGAAAATCACGTGGGCGCGAATCAAAGCCGATCGAGTGTCGTAGGTTGGATGGCATGGAACGAGGAAAAAGGAGACGAGGGATAGAAAAAAAGGGTGGATTATATTGGAAGGAAGGACGAGAAGGTGGAGGAAATTGCACACGCGCGTCTTTGAGTTTGTGTGACTTTCGCCTTTTTCCCTACGTCGCTCTTCCCATCTGTCTCTATGTGTGTATGTGTATGTCCATTTGTCTGTATTTTTGTTAGGCTAACGTAACATTACGATGCTGATTTTTGTTTGTTTTTCGCTTGTCTGTTGTCTGTGTGTGTGAGTGTGTTACGACGGTGAATAAGGTGCTGGGTGCGTTCTGCGCGGATATAGTTACATCGCTATATTTTTCCAATTTTTTTTTTGTTATTTTTGTTTAATTTATATTATATGTTTTTTCTCTCGCTCGCTTGCTCTCTCACGCTCTCTCTCTCTCTCTCTCACACACATACACACACACACACGCATACACATATCTCTCGCTTGGTTTCTAGTTCTCTCTCTCTCTCTCTCTTTCTCTCTCTCTCTCTCTGGTTATCAGTAAACCTAGTAACCGACGGGCTAGACTAGAGCTAGACTAAGTCTAGAGCTTCACTTTTAAGTTTCATCGCCTCCCAATTTCTTCACCACGTGTACTTCGTCTTTTACATTATTCGTTTATTATTTCTTTCACCTTCTCGTCGCTAATATATTCTACAGTCGCGCGTGTACTGCGTACGACGACACGTGTGTGTTTTCTCCGTTTCGCTTCTTCGTATCCGCGTTTTGGATATATATATATATATATATATATATATATATATACTTTTTGTTTTATTTTGTTTTCGTTTCTACATTCCTCTTGTGTTAGACGTGTATTTTGGTTTTTGTATTATTTTTTGTTTTTTTGTTGTTCATTCTCGCTGCGTGTGTCGAGTGTCCTTGCGTGTATTTTTTGGTGTTTTTCGCGTATGTTTTTATTTAGCTTCGACTTTCGGCTTCGACTTAAGATATAATTGGCTCTTAAATTTGTAAACTTAAACCGTTTATAGTGTTGTATAATTTTTGTTTGTTTGTCCTCCTACTTGACCGCCTGCTCGTCGTCGTTGACCCGGTTTCATCGTTTTCGTTCGCTTCGACCCCCTCGCACCCACTCTCGATACCAAAAAAAGAAAAAGAAAAACATTTTTTGTTTTGCTACTCTCTTGCATTTGCCGCTCTAATACGTTGCTTCTTGTCTTTCAATCTTACACTTTCGACTAATAATCCTTTTTCATGCCTACCCTCCCCTTGTTCACGTCCTAAGTCAATTAATTGTCTACTTATTAGTTATCGCCTTAACTCGTGTCTCGCTCTCTTTCATTCGCTACTCTCCTCGTCCTCGTTGTTGTCGTCGTCGCCGTCGTCGTCGTCGTTTCTTCTTCTTGTTTTTCGTTTTGTTCTTTTTCTCTGTTTTTTGTTTTTATTATTTCTTCTTCTTTATTTTTTTTACCAACACATCTCTTATATATAGTTAACATGTCGTGCTCTCTCGCCGCGCGAGGCGCGCTAACTAAACACACGACTTGTACGCTCTACGAAACGTCGCTAACGTCTATACGTGCCTTAATTCCTAAGGCGTCACGTGTTTTATGTTTTGTTTTTGTTTTTTTTTTGTTTTTTGCTTTTAATTATTATTTGTTATTTTATTTTCCGCCATCTTCCGTATTGCTCCTCTCGTTTGTTCAAACGTTTCTTTGTTTCTTCAATCTCTCGTCGCCTTTCAAATTTATCAACAATTTTTATAGGGTAGACCGTCGAAGGTCCTCGCGCAATTTCTTCTCGCGTAAAATAAAAACGAAGCAAGGAGGGCGGGGGCAGGGCGAGGTCTGCCTTCTTTGAAAGTTTGGCGAGAATCGCGAGTCACGAGCATCGGCCGTATTATATGTGGAAATTGAATGGCGGCATTGTATCTACGCTTTCGACACATACGCATAAACACAGTCATATGCATATGTGTACGTGTATATGTGAAAGTACATTAGAGACAAGAGGCGGGTAATTCGTGAGCTCCGAGGAATCGATTTTCCGTTTTCACAATTGCGAGCGTAACGCGTCGCGAGAAAAGCATGAGGGCATATATACGTGTATACAAATATATATATACGCACGACACGCGACGGGTTTACAATAATTTCCATTACGTGCACACGTTTTTTTTTCATCCTTAATAATTGCGACGTGACTCAAGCGTATCCGTCGCGTTGTTCGATCCGCTTTTTCAGCTATTTCAATTTAGCGTGACGAAATAAAAAAAAATGGCCGTTGCTCGTCGCGATTCGTCTCAAATTTTCTCTTTAAAAATAAAAACAAGAAAAAAAAACCGAAACGACGCGTCTCGACCAGCCTCGACCCACTTTCGATATAAATCCCTCCCGAATCTCTTTCTCTCTCTATCTCTCTCTCTCTCTCTCTCTTGCTCCCTCTTGCGCGCTCTCTCTCTCTCTCTTTACAAAATTTGCCTATAGTTTTATTTTTTTTCTCCTAACTAATAATGTACACCATTCTCGCATTTGCAGCGTCACATGGACGCTCGATCGCTCTTTTTTTTGTTTAGCTATTCTCCGTGACTCACACGCGCTTAATGCTGTTTGCAATTCTTTCTTTCTGTCTTTCTTGTTTTATTTCTTCACACACGACGTTCTATTTTCCCTAGCCTAGACTATCCTATACGTATGTATAATCATATATTTATATGTGTTTATGCTGTATACGAGGCAGCGAGTCTTGCACGCACTCTTTCGTTCTTTCCCTCTCTCTCTCTCTCTCTCTCTCTCTCTCTCTCTCTTATACATTTTCTCTGTCTCTTCTTCTCGTCTACGACGTGAAATTACATATATGCTCACGGCTCTCTCTCTCTCTCTCTCTCTTGTGCGTCGCTCTCTCACGACGTTCCACAACCCCCGTCATAGCGTCTCCGACATTTTCCTCTCAGTCATGCCGATATTATATTTTTTCTCTCGTTATTTTATACATACAAGGTTTTTTGTTCTTTTTCGCCATTGTTACCTTTCTTTGTTCTTGTTTTTGTGTCCGTTCGTCCGTCCCTTTTTCCGTCTCTGTCTTTCTTTTCCTATCTCACACACACACACACACACACACTCTCTCTCTCTCTCTCACTCCCTCTCTTTCCCGCTATATACCGATATCCGACACGTCACAGTGACCTTATTATGACCACTTGGAGTTTTTCTCAAGCATTCCCGTGTTTTAGTCGCAATTCGCGAGGAGGAAGGGAAAAACGACGGAAAGTCCCGGGTATAAGAATAAAAACTTTCGCCGGAAATGATATATTGACGATAAAAAAAAAGAAAAGAATATCAGAGCCCGGAGGCTGCGAGGAACAATGGGAAACGTCCTGCTTGCACGTTTTTATCGTCGCGTCTCATCCAACACCGGACTTATCTACTTTCGACGACGGTGCTCGGCCTCTTTCGTGAAATACCGTCGTTGTTAATACGTCGTATATATTTATATATTACACGATCGACGAATGCGATCTTGCGAGTAGAATGTTCGACTTCGCGTATCACGCACCGCGATCGAGTCATCGCGCGATCGCGACAACGCGAAACGGGAAAAGGAAAAGAATAACAAGAAAAACAAATCCCCGCGTGACTATTGGAAACGTAGTTCAACCCCCGGCCTATCTCGATCGCGATAAATCAGTGACGAGCGAGAACACCCGAGTCGCTTCGAAGCTCGCCTCGTCCACTCGCCGTCGCTCGCTCCTGCAGGTACTCTGGCGTTCGATTGGTCGAATCGGCGGGAAAATACATTTCAGAAATTCTCGACGGTACTCTTCCACGCCCTCGCTCTATTCTATTTATCCACGAACACACGCCCGATCCTCTCTTGCCACGATCAATGACTTTGTAACGATTAATTTATTTATTCAACGCTCCCGTAAATTGCCGTGATATAAAACAAAAACAAACAAAATTCAGCACCTTTTTTCTTTTATTTACTCGTGTTTTTTGTTTCACCGATTCACTTAGCACTCGGCTATTTTTTTCGACCTCTTCGCGTTTTACCTCGGTCTCGTTATTTTGCTCTATAAATTCTTTTACCGAGCCTCGTCACAATTCCCCTGTCAATACTGTTTACGTACTCTCGTACACGGCGAGCAATACGGGTTTACTTTTCGTTCTCTCGTTTGTGCGCTCTCGTCGCTCGTCAAATTTGCCAATGAGAATGAACGGGGTTGGGAGAGGGTGAGGGGGGGGGGGAGCACGCGATTTCGATTCCCGTGGGTGTTTGACGTTTGCACGTACATAAATGCGTATAAAAAATAATATCCAAGTACACGATGCCGGGTGTAATAAAACGAGGATAATGAAAGATGAAAGATAAATAATGTGAGAAATCGTTGGCGGTTGATGGAACGACGGGAGACAGCGCGCCTACACACACGCATACACGCAAAGAGACAGAAAGCGAGCGAGAGAGAGAGAGAGAAAGAGAGAGAGAGACAGAGACAGAGAGAGAAAGAAAGAGGGAGAGAGTGAGAGTGTAAGAGAGAGAGAGAGAGAGAGAGAGAGAGAGAGAGAGAGAGAGAGAGAGAGAGAGAGAGAGAGAGAGAGAGAGAGAGTTTCTCGTCATTTCCCTTCCTCCTTTCATCACGGATCTCATCCGCTATCTCTACTCAATAATATCTAGTATCAAACACAAATACGATTCGACCACACTCGCCGCCTAGTTCCGAATAAGCCTCTCATACCGCGGGTACAATATGTACTTTTGACATTGTAATAATGTGTTTATGTATAATATATGTATATATATATATTTATATATATATATATATTTTTTATTTATATATATATATATATTCATTTATTTATTTATATATTTATATCTAACTACCTACTTGTTGGACTTTTTTTTATATTATATATTTTTTGTTTGTTTTGTTGTTGTTGTTGTTGTTGTTGTTGCTGTTGTTTCATTTGTTTATTACTACTCGAACGTGTTTTACTTACACCCGATAACGCCTCCCTTCGTTTATCCTCCACGACGTATTGTGCGCTGCGCTTGATCACGAGATTCTCGCCCACGAAAAAAAAAACGATAACAAAATCGACCCCCCCGTCTTTGATATCGGGGGGGAGGGGAGGGAGAGAGACTCGCCGCAAAATTCATTTATTTACTTTAATTACTGAGTAACTTATTTATCGAGTTTATTTTTCTCTTTGTGTTGTTCTTTTTTTTTCGGCTTTTTATGGTTTTTTTTTGTTTTATTTTTTTCTATTTCGTTCTCGCTCTCCTCGCTCGTACTTTATTTATTTTACTTTTATTTGTTCTTTTTTTTATGTATGCCGCTCGCGTGATTCTCGCGGGCCGCGGAGAGTGGCGATGGTGATGGTGGTGGTGGTGGTGGTGGTGGTGATGGCGGTAGGGGTTGGGTGGGAAGTGAGGGCGGGACGTATACCGCGTGAGGGCAAGTGGCTGATGTCAATGGTGTATCATGATAGTGTCGTGTTTCTTTTAAAATTTTTTCATGTCGTTTTTTTCATTTATTATTTCGATTCTCTTTCTCCTTGATCTTTCTCAGCGTCTGTTCTTTCGTATGTTTTTTTGTTTGTTTTTCTTTCTTTCTTTTTCGCAAAACGCTCGATCCGATCGACGTTCTCCCGACGTACCGTAAGATACCGCGGCCATGAGGGTGGGGCCTCGTCGACGTTACAAACTACCTATACAAAAATAACGGATTCGCTTGGCACGGCAATATTGGCCGAGCGGAGATCCACTTTGCGTTCGCGTGCGGGGGGATCGGTGGAAAATTTACAGAGCCCCGTCGTGCATATACATACACATCTATATATATATACAAACATCTATAAATATATATGTATATATACGAAAACCGCGGATATCTGACGGCGACAGAGAAAATGAGATACAAACACGGGGCACCGCTAGAGTTATCGCTCGTAACAAATAAAAGGTCGAATAGTTTGTCCGCTAGGGAGCGGACGGCGTCTCGTTTTCTTCTTTTTTTTTTCGTTTTTTTCTCTTTTTTCTTTTTAAATCTCTTTTTCCCTAATTTTGTTTTTGTTTTTCGTTCTTATCGCTCTCTTCGCGTTTATATACCGTTTCGAAAATGTTTCGGCTTCGAGGCATTCGCGAATTTTGTGAGAAAAGCTATATATATTCACATATCGAGCAAAAAATCGTATCGCACCAGGTCCAAACCGACTCGCATAATTTCGCGCATTGTCCGATCTTGCCTGGTTCCTCGTTTTGTCAACGATTTCTCGCTCCTCGTAACCCCGAAGCCATTATACGTATTTCCCCATCGGGGAAAACAGCCGAGAGCACGTCGCGTTCCGCGGGTGGGAATAAAATTTTTAGTTTTTTCACGAAATTACAATGGCGGTTTTCGATTATTTCTCGTTTCTTTTCGTCGCGCAAGGACTTGAGTGACGCGGAACTGGGGAGAGCAGTCGTCGGGTTTCGCTCGAATAATTAATTAATTATTATTATTTTGTTATCATCTATCTGACATTTCCTCCTTGTCTCTCTTGCTCTCTCCATTTCTCACTGATTGACACGAGCCGCGACTACTACAGGCGTGCATATAGCATTTTATCCGTTCGTTTGCTTTTTTGGTTTTTTTTATTTATGTTTATTTTTTGTTTTTTTGTATTTTTTTTTTATTAATTTTTTTATTTTATTATTTCGTTTTTGTTCCGTTTGTCCTCATTTACCTCGGCTCTCGTATTAACGCTAACGAAAATTCCGTCTCTTTCGTACTTCTCTCGCTCTTAACGTCCGTCGATTGTTCTCTTGCGTTTCTCATTCTTCATCTACACGTCGTTGAGCATTTTTTGTAGCCCGCTGTGACGGCAGCTGTTGCGGTGACGACGACGACGTTCGAAGTGATATTTGTTGGTTTCGTAACGATGACGGATACGGTTGTAACGTCGCGGGGAGCGCTTACGGCGACTTCGGCGTTATCGTTGATGGCGATGGTCGTGGCGGTGACGATAGTTCCTGTCGGTTGGGGGCGCTTGCTTACCATCACACTAGGAGGCTAGGCGTCAGCCAGTCCTCATCCGCTAGCTGGACCGCAACCAAGAACACACTTTACCATTTTAACACACAAATTATGGTTAAGTCTTGTGTCCGAATTTCAACAAGGATGATTGTCATCTATAATGTATATATATTTATATATATATATATATATATACATATATATATATATATGTATATATACAAACAATATGTTTTAGAACGAAACGACATTCGCATTCTCACCAACATTCTCTCATTTATACTTCTTCTCGTTCCAGTCTTGCGCGCTCACACTGTTTTTTCTCATCGTTATGCTTCATGCTATCGCAAAACGCTACGGATATAGACACGAAGTTCACCAACGGCTAATCGCTTCACTGTGGCGCCGACTCAGCCTCGCGTCACTCCCCGTGCCTTTCCTCCTCGACGCGCTCATCACGCTCGCATTGTGAACTCGAGCGAAATCTAACGAGAATATTCGAACTATCTCGACGGATTATATCTCATCCCGATGATCCATACTGATTCAACTTGTTTGACACGAATGATGTATTAAGGGCATCGCCACGTCTTTGCGATTATTCATGTTGACTTTATGCGGGGGGAGTTATTAATTGGTTTCCGGGAACAAGAAAGATGCTCTGGTGTTCCGAGGCTGAGTCGGAGTTAAGTTCGCGCTTCGAAGCTTTTTTTTGGGACATGCGAGCTTGGAATTGAAATTTCGTGCTGCTAATTGACGTAGTGAAAAGTCTGGAAACACGTTCGTGCCATTTTGTAGCGTGGGACGAAGAGGCGGTGGAGCGATCATCGTGGCTGGCTTGGGCAACACATGCATGAGAAAATGTCTTTGCTCTCTACGGGACGCGGAGGATACGTATAGTTCGAATATCGTTCCCTACAGGGTTCTCTGCTTTTTCATCCGTCTCTCTCTCTCTCTCTCTCTCTCTCTCTCTCTTTCACATACACACACACACACTCTGGCTTGCTTCATTCGTCTAGCTGGAAGGAGAGTCGCCTTCTTCATCTACGACATATACACAGAAGATGTCGAGACGTTGGCAGTCACGAGAAATAGCTGCTGGTCGGGAAGGAGGAGAATGAGGACGGCCGAGACGACTCGGTCCCGCGAGTAATCCAGGTGGAAAATTTTGAATAAATTTTATGGACGTTGGCGGGATGGCAGAACGGCGACGCTCCTTCGGGGAGTTACTCGATTATAAGGATGGGGAATGGGGTTGGAGAGAGAAGGACAAGAAGTAGCGTTAGAAATACCAGTGGATCTACAGACGAGCTCTCCAAATCCAACTCTGCTCTCTTTTACTCTTCTTCTTTTTCTTCTCCTTCTAACTCTCGCTCTTTTTCTCCCTTTCTCTCCCTTTCTCTTTCACTCTCTCTTTCTCGCCTCTGTTTTGAATCCACGGGAACGACGCTTTTTAGAATCTCTCAAAATCCAAAGTTAAGCCACCTTACCACAGCGAGCCGCGAATTCATGCCATATCCATATAAGAGCGAATCATGCCATTTTCACAGACGAGAAAAAGTATCCCTTTCGCCTCGTTAGACGCGATATCTCTTTTCACAGATGCCAAGCATACGACGTTTATCGAAACACGGACACGAGACCGGGTGCAAAAATAAATGTGTACTTATATAGAATATTCGTTGAAACTGCAAACGGCAACGGTTCGACAGTGTATGAAACATACGCAAGAATCGACCAACATGCACATACACGATGCAATATGCAATTTCTATATCGAAGCTATTTCCATTCATGCGTCTCGTGCACTCCGGTCATATTCTCTCTCTCTCTCTCTCTCTCTCTCGTTCGCTCCTTCGCTACTCACACACGTTATAAGGATGGGGAATGGGAAATATTCCGGTATTGTTATCCGCCAATATTTTCTATCCAGTATATACAATTTTTTTCTTCTTTTTTCTCGTTTTTTCAGGAAGCGAACATTCTACGTGGAAAAATTCAAAGTTATACCTGTACCACGTTTATAAAGTGATGCGATCCGAAAAATGGCTACTCTAGTCCAAACGAAAAACCAATAGTAGCGGAAAACAACGATTGGTTATCGATAAAGAAAGAAGCTAATTTGTGTACAAATTTGTAAACATACATTGCGATCTTGGTCCGAACCAAATAAATTTATAAAACAAAGTTGACTTTTATTCTCGTTCGTTGACATTTTTCTCTCTTTTACACTTTTATTTCAACCCACGTGTCTGTCACTCCCACATGTACCTTTCATTCGCACTTGCAGCCAAAACACTCAGACCATGACTGTGACACAAACGATGGAGAAAAGCAATGAAGTTGATTCGACCAAATTACCATTCGTAGGACAAGAGACAAAATTTCAACCCACAACGCAACGGGTCTGTCATCAACTTCATTCATCTTCTCGGTCGACGAGAAATCTAAGATAATGAAAGTGCAACGAACGACACAGAGTTGACGTGATGCTTGAGAGCTCGCTCTCAGATTTATGACATTACCTGGAACTGTTGCATGGGATAGGCCATCATTTGGGCAGGTGGTGGTGGTGGTGGTGGAGCAGCTTGTACACCGGGAGGTGCCGAGACCGTTGTCGCGTGATGAGGTGGTAGTTGAGGTCCACCTGGTAATCCCTGACCCCATCCCCCTGCCGTACTTGCCGCGTGAACTCCCATGCCCATTCTGCATTTGCCAACAGATCAATTTATGATTTGGGTTAACGTCATGGTATATCGATGTACACCACAAGATTCGAAACTGGTACGTGTGCGTTGGTGACTACGGGTTGTAAGCAACGTTCGCGTTATAATGCGTTTGATATTCCGCGTTGTACCTACGAGCACAGAGGCAACAACGTTGAGCCATTAGCGGCAGTATCATCGCCTAATACGCAACGCGTTGGTACACAGTCCTGCATGGCATAGCGCGATTCCACTATGCAAGACTCGGATAACGGAATAATCGTTCCGTGGTCTTTGTTATCACCGAAACAGTCAACTAATACGGATCCGATGCGCGGTTTAATTGGAATGGGAAAGCAGCATAATCGGGTTTCGTATTCGTCGTTATAATGGCAAATATGTATGAGATACGTCGAGACGTAGAAGCGGTTTGTTCTATTATTTGCTGATGACGATTACCTTGTCGGCTAACAAGCATCATGGCTGTTGTTACCAGCGTAGCCTTCCAAAATAGATAATCTTTCCAATGTTCATGATTTTAGTTCAAGATTATTATGTTTTGAAATCATCGATCTCGGCCGCGGTCAATTTTCGTTAAATCTTCCGAGATGAAGGAAATTTATGTTTAATCAATTAAACGAAATGTAAATCTGTGCAAATTAATAATGCAACGTAACCTATCGACTCGATGTAGATGATACGTGATCGATTTTTGAAGAATAATTTACCACCATTTCGTGGTTTTCTTTGCGAACGATGGAACCTTCCATCGGTCATGCGACCTTTAATCCATCCTAGTCACGTACCGTGTACAGAAATGCAGAACTCACCCCATATACTGAGCTTGCTGGTAACCGGCAAATTGTCCGTACGTGTATCCCTGCATTCCCTGAAGAAAACCACCCGCCTGCATCTGCGTTGCCGCGGTTGTTGGATACGATTGAGGTGGATACCAATAGCCGAGTTGTCCAGCCCCGCCAACACCACCGACGCTACCGACACCGCCATGCCCGGCTGCCGCCACAGCCGCCGCTGCCGCCGCGTAATATGGATACGTCGCTGACGATATTGCCTGAAAAATAATACGTGCGAACATTCAATAACCCGTTATTATCGTAGCTAAACAGTTTTCACTCGACCGAGTAATTCGACGATAATTTATCATTTTTTGTAGCGCGGAACAGATCGATCGGTGATCCCTCGTAGATACGCTCTAATTCGAAAGTATACGTTACAGGTTTATAATTAACTGCGATAAATACTCGAGAGAGATACCAAAGTGGAAGGAAAAGTCAAGAATACCAAGATAACTACTTTCAGTTTCGTTGTACGCGTATATAGGTATCTCGTGTACCATAAACACCCCCGCTCCTCCCAGCGCCCCGCTCGGCGACCACCTATCGCGCGAACTTGAAACGAGGCGCGGGATAGTTTCGCGAACGATTTTATAGCCCGACGGCCGAGGTCCAATGGAAACGTCGTTCTCTCCCGCAAAGTGAGAAGCTAAGTAGCGACTTGGTGACGAAAACGCGGTAGTCGCGACAGCGTTTCTCCGCTTGCCAGTGGGAGAAAGCCCGGGTTGGTATTTTGCACCGGGGGCAGGGGGAGGGGGCTGGTTTGGAAAGGCTCGCACGTTATGGGAATAGGGATCAATTAGGACGACGTCACGGGTAAAGTAACGGGGGAACGGATGAGCGGAAATACCGAGGGCTTCAACATAGCGTGGTCTTTCCATCGCTCTCTGCCGCTTCAAACCATCACCCCTTTCTCTCTCAACGACCATTCCCCCTCTCACTCCTTTCTCGTCATTGTTATCTCTCTCTTTCCATCTCTCGCGGTATTCCCAGATCGGACGTAACTACTTGCCTTAACGGTGCTAATTGCTAAGGGACCCCGGTTCGGTGCACAGTGCAACGGCAGGGGTCGAGCGAATAGAACGAGAGCCGAAACGATAACAGAGACTGAACCAAGTCTGGGAGCTTTCGTGGTCAGCAACGTTTCTCCCTTTCCTTCTACCGTCGTCTCTTCGACCCCACCAAACTTAGGGGATACTCTTTGGCCATATGGGCCTCGGCATTGCCTCGCGACGTATTTCTCCGAGACGTTTCTCGTGGTCCCTCGTGCTTCGACGCATCTCGAGACAAGTGTCTTTTACCAGGACTTAACGATCCGACCAGAAACGAGCATTAACGACGTGCCCCGTTGGAATACCATGAGAATCGATGGAAAACCGTGGTTAAGGTTCGGTCAACGCTTTCGAAGCGACGACATTCTTTCACAGTATGGTGGGTCTCACGTGAGACAATGTCGCGGATCGTTTAGCCCCGATAGGTTAGACACACCGTCGTCGAAGATAAGTGGAAACGGGGTGTGGGGTGTTGGTCGACTTCTTTTAATGGAGTTTTTCAACGGACGGAGCAACGTTTATTTTTCGTTTTAAATTGGATAAATGATTAAACTTTTTTTCCACTTCGGGAATTGTCTCTAATGGGACGAGTTCGAACTTTTACGCTGGAAAATTATCTGCGATAGATGGCGGAAGTTATGGTTTTTCTATCTATCGTGTCCTCACCTGTCCCGTTTGTTGGGCGTTGTTAGGATCTCCGCTCTCCTTTCCCCAGCTGCACTTAACCGTTTGTCCCTTGATGTCGGTATTGTGCGACGCGACGATAGCGTGCGTTGCCGATTCCTTGGTGGAAAACCTGTCGCCCATCGGGAACGAGGAAAAACAGAATTTTAGTGCAAGATACTTGTTTTTTCAAGAGACGAGTTTATCGCCCCTTATAAAAATATAATTGTAGCGTCGTCGCATTTTGGCGAATCGTGAAATAGAGAGAGGGTGTCGAAACACAAAGGTATCGAGTTCGTAGTTGATAACGGTCGAAGAAACGAATACAAAACGTGACAAAGTCCTGACGAATGGGAGGTACGCTAACGAGACTCACCTGACAAAGGCGTAGCCCTTGTCTTTGAAAACTCGAATCTCCTGGATAGAGCCGAAGGGTGAAAAAGTCTTCTGCATGAGCTCTTCCGTGAGGCCATTTGTCAAACCGCCACAGTATACGGTGCAGTTTGTCGGGCTGCTTTGATTGTAAACTTCGTCGAAAGTCAGTGGTTTCGCGTTCGCTGGAATCAAAGATACGATCGGATCAGTATACGTTTCTGGATTAACATGTATATAGATATATATGTTTTATACAGAGAGATATAATAGTTTAGGAGTGAGACTGGCTAGTGGAAATACACGAGGTCTGTGGGGCTACGTACTCTGAGTTAAAACCGAACGGGGGGTTTTGAAGGGAGAATCAGAGACAAGTTTACCGGTAGTAATAATATCCCGTACCCGGTAATCCGTAAACCCCGAATCCAACTTGCTAACCGATTCTCCCCCCTACTCCAATAACAACGAGCCAAAACTCGATTTTATTGCCTCGCTATAAAAGCATCAACGATAATTACGCATTCGAGGAGTGAAATATTACCGTCGTAATAGTTGCGAACCTAAAGACCGTATCGGCTGGAGTTGTTGCCGGAGTTACGGAAATAAAATAACGTCTATAAGTCTGTCGCCCGCTCTGACTCTCCCCTCCTGGCTTCTTCTGTTGCTCAAGACGTTTCAACCGGTACGTACTCCTGTACCAAGTTCTGTACTTACACGAGATTATACAGGATAGTCAAAGTGGAAAGGTTTGAGGAACGCGGGGAGTGAGACTGATGCTAAAGTACAGAAATGGCAATGGTTTAAGTGCTTTGCTACCGGTAGATGGCGTGACCACGTACCCTTGACGAATAAATCAATTTAACGGGCCGGCGACGCGCTCGGTACCGATGGTCGTGTCATTTTGTAATTTTTTTCTCTCTCTTCTCGTAAATTTATATACAAAATTCATATCTCTTCGCCACCTCTGCGATCGATATGAAATATCGTTTGTATTTTTGCCCCTCGGACGATAATATTTGTAAAATAACATTTTTTCATAGCGAAAAAACAGTATTTACAAATGCCGATGATGGTTCACGATCGAATATTTCGTACCGAATTTTCGAGGATCGAATTACGCGGAAAATAAAATTTATATCTACTTATATATATATATATATATATACCGTCATTATATAGATATATCGTCATTGAATACCGGAGTCGGCGATATTATGACACGCGTACATAAACGAAATTCGATGCATCACGAGAGAAACACTAAACAAACAAAAATAAATAAATAAAATGTTGGCAGGATCGTTTTATACGTCGCATTCGAGTTGATTCATTGCTTGCCCTTACGATCGACATGCTCCACAAAAATCGGAAGTGCAATTCAACGTTATGGAGGATTGCGCCAATTTCGAGCCAGGAGTTGAAGCTCTTTCCTCTCTGCAAAACTGGTGTGTGTGTATATATATATATATACACGCTATGCACGTTCGAAATCCAGAAATGAATTTCACTGGCCACACTCCTTCGCTTCACGGAGCCCTTATCCGAGAGTGAGCCAAAACCCCCGCGTTCGCGAGCAATCCTCGCAGTTCGTATAAACTTCCGTTTTACCCATTCTCATACTCTCTTTCTCTCTCTCTCTCTTTCCTCCTTCTCCCCTTTCTCCACCATCACGCCGCTACACGACTCGAAGTTGCATTAGTCTTGACCCGTTTCGAAATCCCCGCAGCTCTGATCCGTCACATTATTCAAGATTTCCTTCCGTGTTTCGTGATCAGAAGGGGACGCGACTATATATATATATACTCGTATATATATATATATGCGAATGTAAGGGGAAAGATCGAGGGACATGTACAAATCCTATTTTCACGACGAAAAGTGGTTGAGAGAATGAGAGAGAGAGAAATCGGGGGAGGGAGAGAGAGAAAGAGAAAGAAAACACATTTTCCTTATGCTTATCGGAACACGCGTTTTACCACCCTTCTACTTCGCCAAACGCAGCTTGACGAGTAGAACGAATAATTCTTCGAGCCCTCTTGCATCCTTCGCATCTGCTTTAATATGCGCATACGTTCCACGTTCGACGTTCTCGTCTCCTTCGCGACTCGTCTCGTCCCACGGATCGTCGATCCTTCGCAATATCATCAGAAATTTATTCCCGATATTATTCGACGGCGTCCCACCGTCCGACCGGAAACACTTTTTCCACTATTTTCCCGTATAAAAGTATACGTACGTATTCCACGCGATCGTGTTCAATAAGAGAAGAACTTCCACGAGGAAACATTGTATGTGCGAGACATATATCGCGCGCGCGCGGGCGCGGGCGCGCGGTGAGAAAGTGAGTATAATACAGAGGAACGACGAGACGTGGGAGTTTATAACCTCGAAGAGAACGAGGGAGAATGAACAACGTCGGTGAGAAAGAGAGAAATACGCGAGAGCCGCGCACCTGTTGAGCCCTTTTGCGTGAGAGCAACCCTCCTCTCCTCACCGACCCAGGCCACCGGTACACCCCGCGCACCCTCGCAGACCGCACAAAGGCTCCGCTATATCGGCCGAAACGGGGTTCGTCTCGTGAGGAAATATACCCTATACATATTATATATCTAAATATATATATATATGCCATAGAAGTGAAAAGTGTTCGAGAGCGAAAGCGCCTAGGCTATATATATATATATATATATATATATATATATATATATATATATAACTTAGGCACTGTCGCTCTTCAACACTTTTCACTTCTGGTTACTAATTGCTTCACTTCCGTCGTACCACATCACTCTGTGATATGGGTTTGGGGTTGATACGTCGCACCATACCACAGGGTGGTATGGTGGGACGTGTCAACGTTCGCGTGAAATTTTTTGGACCACTTCGAGAATGAATTTCAAGGGAAGCGTAAAGGGAGGGGTTTGCTCGAAGGGTGCAGCGTACACGATGGAGACGCAAAAACTGGCCCGCTCGCGAAGGATCTAATGGGTGTGTTTGCGTCGAGTAATCGATAGCTTTAGAAACCTCCGCGAGAGGGAGCGAGTACCAACGCTTTCTCGTTTGTTATATGTATGTATATCTATAAGTGGATATACACATGTGTATAGAAGTACGTAGGCATGACTCTCGAGGTTCTGGACGGAACGGTTCCTAGGGGAAGTTTTCTCGAGGATTGACTCGAGCTATTCCTCCATTCGCGTTGACCTAGCGTCACACTGTGCTTTCCACGAACGCTTTCTCTCTCTTTCTTTCTCTCCGAATCTTTAAATTCACGAAAGTACACGGGCTTCACTGGCTCGCCTCTCTTGCCAGCCGCCTCGACGGATCGAGCGACCGTTTGCTTCCTTCTTCCTTCGATATACCTATGTACGCCGCTACCCTTTGCCTCTTTCCACTCCTATCTGACTTTCTCGATCCCTCTACACTCCTTCGGCAAGACTCCGCTGCCCCTTTAGCCGCTGTTCCCGGTTCTACCCACCGCCACCGCTGAGAACCTCGAGCCAAACCAAGATTTGTAGTCGTGGCATAAATTCGAGCTTTCGCCCTTCTCTCCTTCCTGCTCGCGCGCCCTAATAGATTGGCGGCCCCAATAAAGGCGGCCAATACTCCGGACGTGCACGTGTGTGCTTCGCTTCGCTATAGTTGCCCGACGGATGTGTTCTCTCTCGCTTTTCTCACCCTTCCTCCCTCCCACCCTCTCTCTCTCTCTCTCTCTCTCTCTCTCTCTCTCTCTCAATTCCTGTACTACGTATATGTCGAAGTAGGGCAGATATCGGTGAAGCATACTCAACGCTCTTACGTAAGGATTCACCAACCCGAATTGATGATTGTGAATGACCCGGTGTCACTCGCCGAGTTACGATATTACATTTGTCAGATTTGAGATTTGAAAATCTCGTATATATCGCGACTCGGACGTATCGCGATAGTCCTCAGATGGATCGTGGCAGGAAAAACGAGAAAAGCTTCGGGGTTCGATGGTTCGGGAACGATTCTCGAAGGAGATCGACGTTAGAATGGAAGAAAAGGCACCGTTAGTGTGTGCGAGTATGTGTGTATGGGATAGGGGGGTGAGGGCTGAGAGGAAAGGAGAAAAGGAACCGTGCGGAGAGACGAGCGATCTTGAAGGAGGGGGCAGTGAGCGATTAAAAGGACCTCCGCGGAGTGATGTTCGACATCGTTTGGCACTTGAGGCCGGCATAGAAAGAGAGGGTGACCCTCTAAAGAGTCGGAGTAACGTGGTACGTACGTACATATATACATATATACATATATATATATATATGTATATAAACATATAACGACCCCGGAAACCCGAAATCCACTCTCCTATACTTTTCAATCCCCGAGACTCGTTTTCACATAAGGCGACTTTCCGGCGCGCGTGAACGCCCTTCGCGTGCGTTATCTACATATATATATATATATATAACGTCTCTCTAGTCAAAGTTAAGAGCATTCGGACGAATATTCTCTACTCTGGTACTTGAAATACTTGAACGACGAATAATTAAATTCGATCGACACTCTCTCAATGAGTCGTCCAATAAAATAAATATCTCGTACAAACTGCGGTAGATAATACCTAGAAATAATAAAAACACTTATATATTTGCACCAGGCGTACTTTAACCAAAGTTAGATATATATCCTATATTCTCACCCTACAAGTACCGAGATTTTATTTTTATCCCAATACCGAGACGTTCGTGCAAACGGCACGAAAAAATTTCAATTTTCCCAGAAACGACCAATTATTACCAACAATTTTTACACCTCCTCGTAGAATGCCGCTACTTTTCCTCTTATTTTCGCAATAATCTTCTGGCCTCGGGCCATCATCCCTCACTGGCCTTCTCCATTCGATGTGTAACCTTACTCTCCCATACTCGTGTCTATGAGCTTATACGTGTTCGCACACGTGTACCTCGAGGTGTATGCGCTCGAGTATGTGCACTCCACCGGGTTCTCACGTCAGACCGGGGACCGTGCCAATACGTGTATGTAAATAATATAGTGTATTTAGCGGGCGTATGCAAACATTCCCGGCACACGAGGGAGGGCAACCGCGTACCGCGAACACCAACGCGACGGTCTGTTCGTATCCCGGCTCTTATATATATATATATATATATATATATATATATATATATATATATATATAGGTACACCAAATATGTTGGTGTGTGAAACGTGTTCTTGCCCGTGGCTACAGTTAAACCGTGGCTGCAGTAGCACACAGTAGGTAAGGGCACATTACTACCGATGAAAAAACACTGGTGGATGACCGTCGTCATCGTCGCGGTGACGTTGTGGGCTTGCAGCTCGTTCTCTCTCTGTCTCTCTCTTTCACACATACAGTCTCTCTTTCATTTATATATCTACCTATATAGGTATATAAACGGTTAGATATTGACCGCAAAGGTGCCGCGGCTGGTAGCAATGACGCCGGTTCTACGTGGTAAATGCAGCGAAAACGAGAATTGTGGATATGGGAGAAACGCTTGCGGAAAGCTCCTCTCAGTATTTTTTTTTTTCTCTTTTCTCTTCTCCCGCCATTCAACCGGCAAGGGGTTTTGCTGGTAGTTGTTCGACTGGCTCGTTTGTAACGACTCACGAAAATGACCGTACTCCTCTTTCTCAGCCAGTACGGGCCTAATTTTTTCTTTTTTTTTCTTTCTTTCTTTCTTTCTTTCTTTCTTTCTTTCCTTGCCCTCGTTCCAACCTCTTCTCGGACCCAGTCGTCTTTCGCCTTTACTCACGTCCCCTCTTTCTTCTCCCTTTCGTCTATTTTATATCCCTATCTTTCCTCCTTCGTGTTCTTACGAGTATTTCTTGCTTTATGAAACTTCTTTCCTCTCTCGCGATCGCTCGCATTCCCGAGTCTCCATCAAAACCCACCGCGAATTCTACTCCGTCCCACCGAACCCCTCAACATAATACAGCTTTTTCACGATCTCCTCGTCCGTTCTTCTCTATCTCGATTCATTTACCGCGAAATTACAACAATTTCATGCAAAGCAGTCTCTGCCAAGACGGTTCGAGACGTTAAGGACGAGGACGGCGAGGCGTAAGCGAGAGAGAGAGAGCCAGAGAGAGAGAGAGAGAGAGAGAGAGACAGAGAGCGAGAGGGAGTAAGTGAGCGAAGAAGGCCGAGAAGAGGGGAGCAATCCCGCTCGAGATCGCTTTACTGCGCCGCAACTTGAAATACTTCGCTGTGCGCCGCGAGGTGTTTGTCGGTATATATACGCGGGATGTAAAATAAAATAATAGAAAGAGAAAGAACGGTGAAGTCGGCGAGACTCCTCGCCTCCCTCAGACAACCAGTTTCGACGTCAGTCACGAGAAAGATCGGGCCGATCGACCGCGCTCGGTGAAACGTATACCTCGGTGTCTCGCTATTATAACACACACACACATACACATAAACATATTCGCGAACGCGTTGTTCGGCAAACGCCGGTGTAGAGAAAAAGTAACGGGCCGTGCTGCCGGCGCAGAAAAGCTCTAAAAAAACAAGAGAGGGCCTATTTCATGCAAATGCATACTGCGATTTCTTGGCTCGGCTACGCAGCGAGAACACTCCTCGAGAAGGACGACTGTAACTTTGCACGGGGCGCGCCGTTATATTATAAGACGAGAAAGAAAGAAAAAGAGAGAGAGAGAGAGAGAGAGAGAGAGAGAGAGAGAGAGAGGATGGATGGTGCGATACCAGTCACTTATCCGGGAAAAAAATCGCGCGTGTTTTCTGCCCTTAAAAAATAAGCGCGAACTTTTCTTTGTTATGTAACGCGTCGTGAGCTTGGAGGGAACGTATCCGTGACGTATACGCGACGGAACGAACGAAAGCCACCGGGATCGAATCATCCAGCGGGCAAAACATTTTCAACCCCCCGTCCCACGAAATTTTTCACCTCCGACATTTTTCATCTCCCCAAGGGATGTTAAGCGTTTCGAACGTAATTTTTATTTATCGATTATGAACGAGAGTGTACGTCAAGGTCGTGTCAAAGTAAACGAGACAGGGTCAACGACGGCGCGATTTCCATTATTGGTGGAGCGACGAGCCGGATGTTTGTTCGAGTGTGCGGATACCTTTACCGATATACGGGTCGTGCCAATATACGGTGTATGTAGAATTAGTGTTAGCTGTGACCGCACGAAAATTGTTTCCATCCGAGTGAACGTGGTCGTAGGACGACGAGAGAGGGGGAATATCGAGAGAGAGAGAAAGAGAGAGTGAAGAGCGAGCCGGACGTCCGGCTCATTAGCGCGAACAATTATTGCGGCCACAGAGAATTCGACGATGGTCTATACACGCGTATACGTATCCCCAAAGCGCGCGGGTGACCACCGTTATACATATATATATATATATATATATATATATATATATATATATATATATATACGTAGTCACCGAAACATATAGCTCCGTTCTCACGAGAGATTCGTGTCGAAAACTCTCGTTGAAAATCCGCGGTCTCCTCTCGCGAGAGAACCGACCTGTCATCGATTCTCTATTTCGAATGCTCGCCACAGCCACCTCCCCCCCCTGCGCCCTCTTTTCGTCTCGCGATATTTACCTATATATCTTCGCGCGTGTTATAAATTTTTTCTCTCCCTCGTCCAAAACTCCTGGATTTAATGTTCGCGACCGTGGCTGTCAATTCGTTTTATGAATCTCGCGTGCCTCGCTGGTTTCTTGGCAGCGAATCGGGATATCGACGAGCTAGATTGCGTATATACGTATTAATATATAGAAAGTGTATGTGTGTGTATGTGTGTGTGTGTGTGTGTGTGCGAGAGAGAAAGAGAAAACATCAACGAAGGTTTTGCTAGCGTTGGATGGATGGGAAAGAGACTGTGCATGGGCGAAGAGGAGGGAGAGTGAGCGAATAGGTACGGATGGAAGTCGCGGTGCGCACGTAGGGTGAAAGATAGAGACGGAGGCAGTTTGCAGGGCGCGCAGCGATCGAATCTTTCTAAAGCGGCCACGTCGTCAACGGGACAAACGGGCGACGATTTGCGTGGAAAATCCGGGAAGAGCAAGAACGAGATAGCGAGAGAGATGGAAAATGTGCTCGGTAAACGAGAGAAAGACAAAGAGGGTGAAAAGGCAGGAAGGAGAGAAAGAGAGAGAGAGAGAGTGAGAGAGAGTGAGTGAGTGAGAGGGTGGGAATTCCGCGAGGGACGAGGGACGTTTATCGACTCGATTTGTATAATAGCCAAAGTTTTTGGGGAGTGCTCGTGGGAGTGAGAGCAAATGCGGAACGGGCGATGGGGGGTCGGGCGGGCGGGTCGCGCAGAGGGTCGGGGGGAATGGCAAACGAGAGAGCGAGCGAGACGGAAAGAGCGAAATAGAGAACCGGAGGGATCTCGTCGC
Organism: Netelia virgata; assembly: GCA_951802705.1. Lineage (NCBI taxonomy): Eukaryota > Metazoa > Arthropoda > Insecta > Hymenoptera > Ichneumonidae > Netelia > Netelia virgata. Next base: position 34,130,835 of record OX637865.1, on the reverse strand, counting down.
AGAGGCAAGAGCCGAACGAGCTCCAGAAATCCAATTCCGTACCGAATTCTTACAGCCAGTCGTTGGCCGTACAGCTAACGCTCTAACCGTCGGCGTTGATGCCCCGCGCGTTTTCGTGCGTGGTGTGTGTGTGTGTGTATTAAAACGTGAAACGATGCACGATGAAAATCACGCAGCGAGAGTTTCGACATTGCGGTGCAAAAGAGAGAGAGAGAGAGAGAGAGATGAAAAGTCGGATCTTGTCGCGGGTGATGTCTTGGACTAAATTCCGCCCGAAGTTTCTTAAATGTCGAAAAGTTTTTGAAATTTCACGAGGGGGTGTAATTTTGACAAAACGATTTTACTTATTTTACAGTCTCGCCCGGATATCTATCTAATTTTACTCTATATTAGTTACTATTATAGTCTTGACGCGAGAGGCAAGGGGGTTCGGCTGAAAAATGTTAAGAGACGCGATAAAAAATCAGACGAGACGGGGACTCGCCGTATCTCGACGTTTCATCGTTTATTCTTGGCGAAAGTTTCCGTAATATGATAAAAAAATCGTTCGATTCGTATCAAATTCTTTCATTAATCGAACGTGAGTTTATCAGGGGTGGGGGACTACATAAATTTAATTCTATCGGAAATAACTTACTTTCGATTAGAATCAAATTTATCCGAATGGAAACAAAATGTGTGTGTTTTTTTGCGTTTCACCATTCGCCTTTTTTTACTCGTGCGATTCCCAAAAAGTGTTGGATATAACGTTTTGCGCGGTCTCTCGAGGGCCTCGCCTAAGGGAATAACAATTTTCGTCGTGATTGACTGCGCGTATTCCGACTTTACCCTTTATACGTCACGTACGCGTGTTCGTCACGGTGAGAGATCGTCATAGAACAGTAGATATAGCTCCGATTCACTGGCGCAGTCGCAGCCAATTTGCTTGCGGGCTCATCGACGTATCTATCACCCATACAATACAGCCACGGTTTCGTTATGTCGCTACTGTTTACTAAAAAAGAAGGTCCGAAAAAAAAAGAAAAACAAGGCTTACAAAAAAATTTCTCCTCTTCCAGGAGAGAAGAGCGGAATAAAAAAAATCGATGGAACAAGTTCGTCGTGCGCGCAACAAGCGGAACTGTGCGCCCGTCCATAGAGAGAGAGCGAGAGAGATGAGAGAGAAAGAGAGAGAGAGAGAGAAACAGAGTGCGAAAACGTAGTGTTGGGCGTAGCTCTTTTTTTCGTTACCTTTCTTTTCGACTTTTTCACTCCGATCTTTCTTTTCACCTCACCCCTCTCGGGCTATGCGTTTTCGTTTAAACGATATTCATTGTCAGTCGCGAACGCGTATGTGAATCTCTCCTTTTCACGTAGTATAATTTCGCTTCGACGATTCTCTATCGACGCTTCTCCACCCCCTTTTGCAGTTTCGAGCACGTTAACGTTTAATCAGGAAAATGTAGTCGCGGTTTGACACACGCGTGTATACGCGCCGTATCATGTTGGGCGTGAAGACTCCTATATATTTATAGACGTTCATATGATCATACGGTAGTACAAATGTTTGTATCGCCGTTACGCTCCCGCGAGAGTGAAATTTTTGCCCGCGGGCATGTATGGTTGTTATGAACCTCGGTGTTTTCATGGAGAGAGCCGATCGCCGTATGAGAGATTTACACACAAATACGCGTACCGTCGATAGGGAGAAAGAAGAAACGCATAACAATTCCCCGGGCTATAAAAGTAATTATCAGAACCAACCGCGAAAAAAGAGCGAAAGAAGATATATATATAGAGCAGTACGTTTCAACGTTCACTACAGACGACTCTTTGACAGTGGAAAATACGAAATAATTAGAGACAAGGATCCATCAACGAGTACGAATTGCGTTAAATATTGAATCGGCGTCAAGTTTAATAAAATCGTTAAGCAGAAAAGAGGAATAAGATTTTACATTTTTTTTCGATGATAAAGTTAAGGAGAGGTGGAGGAAATCGTGTAACGGAGGGTTATCGAGCACCTTTTTTTTCTTTGCAAAGTGATATCTTGCGTAATAGAGAGGTCTTAGAGAGAAAATTTTCACTGAAGGATTTCTCGCGTCTAGGAGCGAGCACAGAAGCGGAACTATCGGCTTCTGGTCGATCCCTCGACATCGACCCAGGAGAATGAGCGCGGGAGGAGGAGGAGGAGGAGGAGGCAGGCGATACGAAACTTTCGACATTAATCTAAAGCACCGGAGTTGGGCCTTTCGCATTACTGCAGTTTTTGCCTGCCTCCTACTCTATCTCCCTGTCTCTGTCTCTCTTTCTCTCTCTCTCTCTCTCTTTTTCACCCCCTCTCCCTCTTTCGCATTCTGTCTCTCTATCTCTCTTACTCTCAATTGCCGCAAAGTTAACTAATTGCCAACCGGTGGTCATAAAATATTGACCCAGTTGCCGCGGAATACTGAGTGATTCGAAATCGAGGCATTAGCATTCTTCCTAGTGTGTATGTTATTTCGTCGTGCTAAAAGCCCTGGAAACCAGTATCGAGGATCGATGTGTGTCTAACCCAAATCCGAAATGCGGAACCATCGCATCGATAAAAAATATTTCACGATACGTTTCGTTTTTTTTTCTCGCCGTATCTCTCTTGTTTTGGTTGTGGTGTAGGGTAAAAACAACCTTTATTTATTTTTTCCCCGTTAGTTCGTATAACGCCGTTCATGGAAGGAGAGTCCGAAAAATCCGAGAGCTGCTCTCTCGCGCGTCGAAACCGAGATTTTTTCTGTTTAATACCGTTGCAAAACGAAATACACCATCGTGTTCTGAAAAATTTAGTTGGACACGGGCTCGCGAGCGGACTTAAATATTAACCGGGCGCGATCTCTCTCCTCTGTTTCCTTTCGCCCTCTCTCTCTCTCTCTTTTTCTCTCTCTTCCGTCCGGCCTCTCTATCTCTTTCTAGCTATCTCACCCTCTCTCTCTTTCTCTCTCTCTCTCGCTCTGCAGAAAAGCCACTGGGTTCACTCCACCGCAAATGTAGTTTCCTCCCGGCAGCAACGAAGGAAGAGAGAAAAAAAGAGAGCAGGGTAGAGTGGGAGAGAGATAGGTAAACTATTTTGAATTTCAAATTGCCCAAAGGTATAAGCACGAAAAAAGATCTCGTGTGATACGCGAGGTCTTGTTGGCTCTTGTTGCTCCTGCCGCTGTCGGTGATGTGCGCTGCAACGGAGAACCAGCCGTGCCGGATTTTTCCACTGTACGTTTCTACTTTCAAACATACACCGCTTTATAGTGAAGTAGTCAGGAAGGTAACTCGATTTACTGACGAAACGAGAGAGAGAGAGAGAGGGAGAGAGGGAGAAAGTTCGCTGTTTTATATTTCCTCTTTTTCCTCGTCGCTTTCGGCAAAAACGCTTGGTTTCCTACGCGCACATAACATCAGACATACTTAAAAATCTCGCGAGGTTACAGTGCATCCTCTCTTGTTTCATGATATTCCGCACACGCCCGCCAGGTTAAATTCCACTCCCGTCTCTCTTCTTCTTCATCTTCTTCTTCGTCTAATATGCCAGATACTCCGAATCTCTGACCTATTCATGAAAAATTGTTCGTGCGCGAATACCCGAAACCGGCAGAGATATTTAGTTCGAGGAAAGAAACAAAAATTGATAAAAATGACCGAAGAAAATTATTTTAAATTACTCACGAGTATTGGAAAAATAAAAGGGAAACAATTTTCAAAAACTTTCAAGTTTTTTCCACGACGGTCTTACGGCACTAAAACTTGGAACTTTATCAAACCTCGCAGTCTGTCGCGTAACACTTATACACAGAAAATCAAGACTCGAGTTTGTGTCGGCGTGACGCTACGGAGTAGGAGGAGGGGGGGGGGCGGAGGATTTAGTAAAAGTCTTGCTCCTTCTAAAAAGGAGTGTAGGTACGCTCGGGCGAGCATGTACGGGCCGATGCACACGCGCGTCCCGAGCCCACCCCGTGCTCGAGCTTTTCGGTAGTCGAGAGAAGACCGACCAAAGTTAATAAAAAGGAGTCTAGCGCGCGAGGGTGAGCTCGGAGGGTGCCCTTTCTCGTGGCCTATGCAAATTTTTGGTATAAGGTACGAGAGTAAGGGAGGAAGAGAGGGATGCCGAGGGTGCATGGAGGAACTGGAGAGTCGCACGGTCTCTCTCGCGTTCGCGGATACCGATAAAGCGTCGCATCTCTCTAGGCAGCAGCTCGTTCCCATCTCTCTATCTCTCTCTCTCCCTCCCTCTCTTTCCCTCGCTATAGTGAAAAACTTCGGACTTCTCGCGACGAATACTAATTAAAGAGCCCGCGAAATGAAATTAGTTGGTCCAACGGTTAGGCGAGGGTGGAGAGTGAAGATGGGGGGAGGAGGTCACAACGTCGGCACATATACGGTCGCGGTGGGCCAGTAGAGCCGCTTATGATAATATAATAATAATACCTGGTTTCACGGGGCGTGGACCAAGAGGCCTGTCCGTCTCTTCCCCTCCTTATCTCACTCCCTCTCACTCAGTCTACGAACGCCAGCACCTTCAAAAGCTCATTATGCGTTTCGCTCGTAACTTGAATTGGATTCGCCCGGTTTACCACCCTCTAACGAGAAGCTGCGGGTATAGGAAGTTGCCCTCTTTCTCTCTCTCTCTTCTCATCGCTCTCTTCGCTGAGATGCTGGCCCCTCGTACCAAGACTTTATACCCTCTCGGCGAGACCCGCAGCACCTGGCGCGGATCATCCCTTTCAACCCTCTCTTTCTCTCTCTCCCTCTCTCGGACCAAAGATTTTCTCGCTCGTGGAAATGTTATACCGCGACGCAGCCTCAGCCCTTATTCCTGTCCTGCTGCGTTACCACATAACGCTTATATCTACATATATTTACAGGGCGCATATCATAAGGTATAGCACAATTTATTCTAAGGTATATGGGACAATTACAAACAAAAGTTGCAAATACACATTCGGGATATTTTCAATAGTTTACGAGATACAATTTTTTTAAAGTTGGTCCAATCAGAGCGCGCCCAGAAGCATTGGAGCCGCCTTCTTGGCGCGCTCTGATTAATCTGATTAACCTGACCAACTTTAAAAATTTATATCTCGTAAACTATTGAACATATCCCCAATGTATATTTGCAACTTTTGTTTCTAACGGTCCCATCTTCCTTAGAATAAATTGTGCTATACATTATGAAATTCACCCTGTATATATACATCTATGTAGATATATCTTTAGCGTGAATTTGGGAGATCTCATGCGTTCATATATAGTTATAGGAGAGTCAACCTCTCGGCGTATCCATGAAAAACTTTTCCGTTAGCATCGCTCAAGTCATATTTCCCTTTCTTCGCGTTCCTGGCTGCCATGAAACGTCCCCTTCCTCGTGTCGAGGCCAGGAACGAGAATCAGTTACATCGAATCTACGACCCGAGTTGAGACGTTCTCGCGGACGACCGAGTCGCACATCCGACCCCTCGCCAACTTCGTTTCTCTCATTCGCTCTCCCCGCCCCCCTTTTCTCTCTCTCTCTCTCCTGCGATGTTGAGATGAACTTGGACCGCGAGCAAGTTCTTCGTTAAAGTTCTACCGGCAGTTATCGAGGAATCGTCGTCTTCCAATTTTGTTCAATGGTATATATAGATATATAGATGGAGTGACAGAGAGACGGATTTATATAGATTTATGTGTGTCTCCGTGTGTACTCACTTCAACGTCGATATAGAAGTCTTTCGAAGACCGATCGCTGACTAGAGAGTAATTTGTGATCGCGCGAGAGTACGTAATTATCGCTCGGTGCTTTACCGCATGAATAATGAGTAGGTTCGTCATATACTTACATAGATAACGAGGATGATATTAACATGATAATAATTGTTAGATTAATGACTCACTGTCGGTCTTCGGTGGTGGTGGTTTACGGGTCGCCCAATTCGTCCGGATGCTTCTGCTACCCAGCCACTGGCCGTTCATAATACAAATTGCATTTTCCGCTTCCTGCAAACAGAAATCGCAACAAAAATTTTCATCAGAATAATCGAATGAAAGAGTGTATCTCTAACTATACATGCGCGTGAAAAAGTACAACGGAATAGCGACCTACGAAGTTTCTTTTTTGCATGGCGTTGAAGAATTATGCGAATTAAAATTGGATCTATTTCAAAGAATTAAATAAAGGTCCTTTCTTTCATTATCTCTATTTCATGTATCAAAATCTCTTTCATCGGGCGGCTCATTATTTAAATAATGTTTTCATCTCTTCTTTCTCTCGGTCCATTTGATATTTCTCCTTTCTACTCGCCCCGGAACTACGCACAATTCGTATTGTATCTTTGATTTCAATTGGATTTGTTATTAAATGAGATATACGAAAAGTAATTTGTGAGATGTAAACATTCATTGTCACGTAAAATGGAGTCGAACGCACGGTGATGAAATTTCATTCGTTCGTTATCGGTACGTGCATATCCTCGGAAATAAAATACAAAGTTGGTTGTTCATGAATGATCGAATCAACGGTACAGAAGGTAGAATAAAAGTAAAAGTTGTCCGGGTGGAAGGTCATGGATGGTTATACCGGTTCTTTCGAGCTCTCTATTGCTCAGCTGCATCAGAAAACTATGTATGTACATATAGGTACACATTTCATATAAGAAAGTTCGTGTGAAAGGGAGCTTGACTTCTAGAATACAGCTAGGAGGGACGTGCTCGACAGCTGTATACTGTACGAGATGGAGCAACAGTACCTTAGAGAGACTACATATTGTATATATATATATATTTATCTGCGCATAAACGAAAACGACAGAAAGACCAGCTTATGCATATAAGTAGGAGAGAGAATCTCGCGTCAAGGAACGGAATTCAACCTGCGATGCGTTACCGGCGCATCCTTGTCCTGTACTTCGCCTTTTAGCATTCACCTTAAACCCATCCTATACCAACAAACGAGATAAAGTAAAAGTATTTCCTATTCAAATTTCCATTCTGGCTATGATAGAGCATTTTCAGACACATGGTTAGACCAGATATACAGATTTAAAACTGCGTACCATCGCCGGATTATCGAAGATTGTACGTCACATTTTTATAAAGACACTCGAGAATCGTTTTTATTAATGACCGATTAATTATTATCAATTTATATTTATCGCGAATCACATTCCGAATCACTCGCTAAGGTAAATTGGAAATGAAATTGTTTTGGGAATTGTACGCTTGTGAAAAAATACATTTTGTTATAAATATATTTTGAAAATTATTCATTAATTATAATGTGATTGATAAATGATCAATTATTATTTTTAATTGAATGATTAAATGTCCAATGATCTTGCAGAAGTGAGGACTACCACGCGCAACGTCGTGCGTGCACGGAATTATGAACGCTGGCGCGCAGGATTGTCATATCTCTGTTGAGCGTGCGTAGCAGCCGATTTTCAGCGGAGAGACAAAGAGGATTTACATACATACCTATACGAAAGGTATCGCAGTACCAGAGATATATACAGGGTGTCCGTTTTCTCTCTGCCACCCGAAATAGCTCGGTAATTATCGACGCCACAAAAAAATGTTCCAAACAAAAGTTGTGCGGTGTGGAGGGGGCCATCAAATGGGACCATTTTTGGTTATATTTGAATAGAGGCGTTTACACACAGTGAAGGTCACCTTCACTTTTTAAAATGGAATCGTAATTCTGGAAAATTGTTGTGTTCTGGAAGTAATTCCTCGCGCACGACGAAGTTGACCAGCGCCGAGAACGAACTTGTATGAAACTAATCGACCAACGATCCGTCTGTTCAATAACGCTATTAACGATCTAGAAGAAAACTTGAATATCGTCATTTTATTTTCTATTTTTACTCCGAGCGATTATACATCACCAGGAATATCCCCGCTCGAACTCGGGTAACTCCCTGTGCCATTACTATAATAATTTCCTTATCTCCTTTCCGCGAATGGGAATCCTAAGTATCGCACAGAAAAAATATTGCACAAATATAAGATCGGTAAACACAAAAATAAAAAGATAATTATTGTGTTCGGCGTTGGCCGAGCAGTTACGACTTTTCTCGTTCGACGGGTGTCAAGTGTCAAGTTCACGTTGTCATAATGTGTAAACGATAACACCGAGTTCACGATAGCGCGATGCACGCGACCAACGAGGAAATTGTGGCTAGCGGTATTAGTCGGCTTTATCCATGAAACTCGATTCACGAGTCTCGTATCTCTCTCCTTCTCTCTCTCTCTCTCTCGTGCGAATGTTCGACGGACTTCCCCTTTCCAAAAACAGATCTTCGCACAGCTGCGAAACGCCTGAATGAGAACGAAAAGGAGTTCCCCGAGTCGTGACAAACAGCGAGAGCGTCTTGAAATAAATCGTATAAAAGATGCGACGTTCGAAGTTTCGACATTCAGTTCATTCCGAGGCATTCGTACCAACGAGTCAAATCGGTGAGTACAAATCGAGAGCAGAAAATTAAACCCATCGAAACTTTCCTACGATTTAATAAAATAATTAACTCTACGATTATTTTCCAGACGCACGATCAATTTTCAAGAATGAAGGTCTTACTCGTTGCTTTCGCTGTCCTCTGCGCTATCGCTTGCAACGCAGAGGCTCGATTTGGTGGTTATCCAAGACCAGGACCCCATTTTCCGCCGGGTTCGACCGGACCAACTTTTCCACGACCACCCCCCGTAAGTATCGAGAAACCGTTGACGATCAAGATGTATATCGATGATGAAAACAAATGGAATTCGAGTCTGAGACATTTTTTTCATCGAAACGTTCTTTATTTTACGGATTTTAGGCCCATCGTTACCGTCGTGAGCCTCAAGGATCTATAAGACTCGAAGGCCGTCAATCCCTTAATGGTCCGGACAGGGACCCCACTCTCGATCTTAACTACAATCATCGTTTGATCGACGACGGAAGAACGACTCTCGACGCTTACGGTGGTGGCAGAATGCAACAAAATCACGTTTACCCCCAAGCTGGCTTGAATTACGAGCACAAATTCGAGAACGACATGTTCATCCGTGGACACGGTAATGTTCAACCTGGTCCACATGGAGGACTCTCGCCGAGTGTCGGTGCTGGAGTTGGCTGGAGATTCCGTCGCGAGGCATTGCCTTACGAGAACGAGGAGGAGGAAGTTGCCGAGGCGAATAACTGAAAAATTCTCGTACTCTTGACGATTCACCGAATCTTACGATAGTTCCTATTGTTCATATGTTCCTATTGTCCGTGTTAATTTATTCGTTTAATAACAAAATAAAAACTCTTTACCAACGCTAAACTTGAATTTGTCTTATTTCCTACAAAAATATGCAAAAACCCCGATAATTCACTTTTTTCCGATTTTAACTAGGACCGATAGAATTCCACAGTGGCTTCAAAACTTTATTGTCACAAACCATAGAACACAGTCGAATTTGAAAAAATATGAGGCGATCGCCGGAATGCATTTGAATTTCAGCCGTTCTTAGTCGCATGTATTTTCTTCCCGAGCCAGTGCTCTAGTCACCGATTTATAGCCACAGGTCGATATCATACGCTACGAACGTGCGACACTTTTTGTATACACGCGTCGAGAAATGGCTATATCATACATTAGTCTATATATAATTTATAATCGCGAAAAACGGACTACCACGATATGTCTGTCAACCCCCAGCGTTCAAGTCCAAATGTTACTTTACACTCCCGTACTTTCTTCAGAAATATTATAATTTTCTTTCACCCTTATTTCAGTGTCACTTTAGCCACCCCGTCCGTATTAGCAGTCTAATCCAAATGGCCGGACTTTATCCTATAGACATATTTAAGGAAGTTATCGCACCGTCGCCAGTTTCTCTTTCTCCCTCGGCCCTTCTCGAGCGCTCCACCTTTCCAAGTTACCCCCGGGTGCCGTCTAAGTGCACATGCCTCTCACCCTTGTTTCTGGCACATGTAGGTACGCGTATCTTGACGCCCCCGCGTATATCGAGAACGTGCATGAGACACGTGGTGTGTACGAGATACGAGTAGTTATACGTAAGGTGGTGAACACGTATATCGGCCTGGGGTTCTCTTGCGTTGGCCTGGAAGTTCTCGGGTCATCCAATATGAGTTCCGGCATCGTTGTGTCGACCTATACCTATATCATACCTATAGATACACATATGTGTAACTGTGTCTCGTCAATCGTGGCATATATATAGCACATTTGCCAGTTCTACGCATATACAACGACGTTAGTCAGGAGCGGCACGAGCCTTTAACGCCGGCCGGTCTCTCGCCCGTATAATACCTCCGCGCACTTCGCCCTTCTTCCGAGGGCTGCGATCGGTCGGCGGCCTGAGACTCGCTTACTTGTACGACCCAACGAGCGTAATCATCCTACCGCTACCCAGGGGGCTTCTTGGCACCCTACCTTAAGTCTTACATTGTGCTCTACACGCATTACTAAGTCATGGCCGTACGTTGCCGATACGCAACAAGCCCTCTCCCATCATGTTGGCTTACGTGGCTTTAACGAAACTTTATACGTACACGCGGATCGTACGTTACGAGGCTAACTGGTGTGCGGCGAGCAACGATCGAGCGCGCGTGTCTTACGTGTTCGTACATATATAAATTACAGGGGGTGTGTGTGGGTGTGTGTGTACGCGGCGACGGAAATGCGAGTAAAGCAGGCCACAATTACATCTCTTTGTCCGTTGTCTTTTGGACTGCTTTATTGCGTTATGTACCTTGTGACATGTATATACGTTCTATATATGTATATATTAATCCGAACTGGTAAACCCGGCCGTGGCTTTCGATCGAACAGGACGGAAAACCAGTGACGAGGAGAAACGAGCGACGTCTCGAACTCGTGACGAGGAATTCGAGTTAAGAACGTTCTACGTGTTGCGATTTCTTTCCCGAGGAATAGAATACTCGCTGTTATACGAATTGATCCTCGTTTCCAATACAGCGAGGGCTCGAAATCGATCATTTTTGTATGAGAAGGGACCACGTGAAATTTTCATGTTTCGGGCCAGCCGAGGAATGAGATCCTCGTCGAAACGAGTTGAGAATCTAGAACGCTGTTGCACTTCGCTTCCTGCACATACCAAAATTTACGCTTATGTATAAAGTACACGTGGTATATGTAGCATATTGAGAAAGCATTCAAGCGCATGTGCTCATGGTACCCTGGAGAATCCGGTCGGGAACATTTTCATAGGTTTCCTCGCGAGAGGAAAAGACCGTTGGTATCCTACAACTTTTCACGACCCGTTTTTTTCCTAAGTATGCGAGAGAGAGAGAGAGAGAGAGAGAGAGACACACATACAGCCAGACAGAGACAGAGACAGAGAGAAAGAGAGAATGAAGGTGAGAGGATAGGGCATGTAAAAGTATACATTGTGCTGGCGGAAGGTCCTGAATACCACTATAGTTTGTTTTAGGTTCTATGTACACCCTCGCATATATGCACACATGGATACATACATATATATATATATATATATATGCACGACATGTGCCCGAGGAAAAGGTGGAATTTTCCGCGAGGCTTATCCAAGGGACACTCGGCAGGGTTATAAAGCCCGGTGAGACATTTTCCCTCCTTCTTTCTCCGCTCTGTACGTACACATATATACATATATATGTGTGTATCTGCTCGTCGGCTAGGAGAGAAATTTATACTTTGCCAGTAGGGGTGGTAGCGTTGGCGTCCAGTCCAAGGCTGGCCTTGCACCGACCTAATCTCCGCGACGTGGATGCCCAGAAAGCTCGAGACTCTCCCTTGCTTCTGGCTGTTCTCTTCTCTCTCTCTCTCTCTCTCTCTCTCTCTCTCATTCTCTCTCTGTTACCCCCCTGCTTCTCGTTCGGATCGATAGGGCATTAAAACGCCACGGCTAGTACCCGACTTGGTCTAGTCTGGCTGTGGTGTATAGCGGTCTTCGAGCTGCCTTTGCACGACCGACTGTGTGCGGGCATTGCGCGCTCTTGCACTCGCTATACCCACTCGGCATTTCCAACCCGTACACATTGCGGAGAATCTATGTATGCTACTAATACGTAGGTATAGGGCACGTGTACTACCCTTCTCCTTCTCTTCGTCGTCGTCGTCCTCCTCCTCCTCCTCCTGCTTCTCTTCACCGCCCCCCGCCACCTACAGTTTCTATCTAATGCACGCCGCTCCACCCCTTTACAAACGTCCGAGAGCGTGGGAAAGGAAAGCCTTCTGCTTTAACCGGCCGTACTATCTATCTTCGCAGTGATTTACGTCGTGGATTTTCGGCAACGAACTATCTCTCTCCCTCCCTCTCTGTCTGTCTGTCTCTCTCTCTCTCTCTCTCTCTCTCTCTCTTTCTCTCTCTCGTTCTGTCGCTCTTTGACTATACGGTAGACCTTGCTTTTGCTCCGCGCTCTTCGTTTCTGCCTGCTGGACCACTGCTCATCCAGCTGCTCACAGAAGCTTCGTTCTCTCGCTTTTGTCGGTTCAACTATCCACCATCAGGAACCGGGAGAGAGAGAGAGAGAGAGAGAGAGAGAGAGAGAGAGAGAGAGAGGTAGGTGTCTATTCTGCCGTAGAAGTGGTTTAGAATTCCACTCTGAAATAACTGAGCTTCTGATATACATAGATGACCGTGGCTTATACCACGTACTTGATATACTTCCGTATGGTATATCTCCTTTGTAGAGATGTTGAAATGGTGGCGTTGTTACAAATACGGAGGAATTTGGATTTAATTGAGTTCGGTTCAATTAAATTGTAGAAAATACGAATTTTTAGGCCGGTTTAAATTTATCAACCCTTTGGGAATAATATCGTCTATGATAAGACGACAAAGATGATAAATGGGGTACGCACATCTGCAGTGTCTTCATTATTTGCCTTCAAGATTGGAAAAGTTCTAATCGAACAAATATCACATTGCTATCTTAATGATTATTTCTATATTATCAAAGCTAAAAGTTTTCCATAATCGGCAGATCTGACCTACATATAAAAATTGATTATGGTCCGACGTGTTACGAGAGAAGTTTGAAGAACTATACAAATCTATAAATAACAATAAGAAAATTGGACCTCCGTCCTCGCATGACATCAAGGACAACGAGCGTGAAAAGTTCATTGGTTGGAATTGCTAAAAACGGATCAAAGAGATTGTGAGAGAACAAATATACTCGAGAACCAGTGAGATATGGATCGTTCGGATATACATGCTCGGAAAATATACGAAAGAGGCAATGGTTACGAGCTCGCAACACTCTGCACACGAACCAGAATAAAGTTATATTCGCGAGAGTGTGCCACGCTATACGACGATTCCAACCGCCATGTTTTCTTTTACGATTATTACTTCATTTTCTTCGAGCGACACATTGCCGGTCTTTGAGCTATATCTCCAAAGAGAAATGAGCTTTGGGAGTTGTACATAGTCGTTGGAACTTGCGACCATTCAACGGGGGATGGTTTCTTGCTACGCGAACGGGAAAAATGCTGTACGATGTTTGCACGAGTTTTGATTTATTCTTATCATATCGAAAGATTGGTTTTTCTAATTCAACTGTGTAAAATAGAACACCTTTACGACATTCGTGTATAAAGAATTGAAAATATATTGCATTGCATGAGAGTTCGTACTTACCGACTTTTTGACGAACGAGACGAATCCATATCCTTTGGACTTGAGGGTCTGTGGATCCCTCACCACTCTGCAGTCTCTGTAACACAAAACATAACAAAATCCGTTAATATCAGAAATTATATTAAAATCAAATCCGGATATAAGAATTCATATTTATCGATAATGCGTAAACTATATATCGATATATTTGTATCGCACGATATTCGACGCGACTCTTCGTCTCGCGTGAGAATAGAACGAGGGCATCGACCTATAAAAGCTTCGCGGTAGACTACGTTGGATAAAACGGGGAGTAAGGAAGAGAACGAGGACAGGGACGACGATGAATGCGTTGCATTTCTTTGTCGAGCCGAGAGAAAGATTCGGAGAGGGGCGTGGCGGGCTGGTCGGGGGAGGGGGCGGGAATTTCGCTATATGTCGCTCGTCTCGTGCGAGTGCCGGAAGAGAGTCGTCGGGGGATTTTTCTGCTCCAAACGCCGCTTGTCTCTCGTCAGCCATTTTGGCACGTACCCAATCAACGTTGAATCTACCAGAGAGTGGGTATTAATATTATACCCTACCGGGCGGCCAAACCGATCGCATTTGAGGAAAAAGTATTTAAGAGCCGGTGGCCCGGGTTGGGGATAGGAATCCCGTGGAAGTCAGTCAACCGCGTCACTTAAGCCGAAGCGAGAAAATGAGAAAGGACGCGGGGCGATAAGGGGAGGGGGGGGGGGATGGTGTAGGTAAAGGAAAAGCGGAGCATGAGCACGATACGACGAGAAGAAAGCCAGTGAGAGAGGAAGAGCTTTGGCGTAAGTAATTTCGAGCAAATGCGATTTTACGATGATGGCTCGGTTAAATCGAGTCTCGCGAACCGCGAAGACCAGCGGGGTGCATCGAACACTACACGTTTGACACGATCGTGTAACCCTTTATCGTGCCGTTGATGCCACCATTATTCGTAACGAAGGTTTTGACATAAAAAATGTTTCAATTAAAATTCGATCCTACCTTCAATAGAGACATGATCCTGCGCTGGTAAGTCAAAATTTGACCCCGAATAACAAATACTTTGAACAAAAGGATTTGTTCGCTTTCGGATCGTGTATGAAATACAGTGAATGGCAATATTATTATACTCGAACTTGAATTTTGTTAGTGACGTTTGAAAGATTGTATATCAGTGAAAAATGGTCGTATCAAGATAAAAAAAGCATCTTGAAGCTCCAAGATTCTAGTTTTGAGATCTCCTAGCCAAATTTTTTCAAATTTTGTCTATTTTTTGTTTTGGTCCACGGGCTTAGACAATTTTTGTTTCGTTAAACAAATACATGGACCAGATAGCTTTTTTTCGGCTTCAATTTTATTTTTTATTGATCTCTTTATAGAGCCCATATAACTACTATATTCGAACCGTTTTTCCGGACTCATTCTGGGTGTTGATTGGTTGCTGAGATATCGATGACCCTAGGCAAACAACCCTTTTTCATTAAAAGTCGGCTATCTCAGCCAAAAATTGATGTAAAGAGATAAATAAAAAATAAAATTGAAGCTGAAAAAACAGGCTATCTGATCTATGCATTTGTTTAACGAAACAAAAACTGTCTAAGTCCGTGGACCAAAACAAAAAATAGATAAAATTTGAAAAAAGTCTTCCCGCTATTTCTTATGATTGCGTAGTAACCGTAGCCCATTAAAATTGTTGGCTAGGAGATCTCAAAACTAGAATCTTGGAGCTTCAAATACTTTCTTTTTGTTTCTTGATGTGACCATTTTTCACTGAGATACAGTCTTTCAAATATCACTAACAAAATTCAAGTCTGAGTATAATAATTTGGCCACCCACTGTAGGTACATTTTCCGCGACGCGCACGAGAAATATTGAGTTTTACCGAGTAATTGGGGCGAGTTTCAATATGCCTGGTCATTAAAATTTTACTCGGACGAACGAAACGGAGATTTAAAAAAATTGACGCGTTACATTTTTCCATTTCCATTTTTATGGCGTAGGAATATTAAAAAAAGTCGATGGGTTCGGGAAAATAAAATTTGAGTGAACGAGTCATGATGGATTAGTAAACTATAAAACGAAGGAGTAAACAAAAAAATCGTATTCGAGGGTGAAACTAGTACGGCAGGAAAAGCGTCCCTAGTATTCAAGGATTTCTCGGTGAATGGCGTTTGTGTCGCGGAGTGCGGTGTGTTTGGGGTGTCGCGTCGACGGCGAGACAGGGTGGTGGAGCTCGCTAGAGAGATCTTGTATCGCATCGAGAGTCGTTCAACTCTCGAGCGGGTCGCCCACCCAGCCAGTCGAGGCACCCAGCGCACACAGCTTCGCACTCTCGGGGACCGTGTCCTTTCCTCTTTAAGGGGCGCTGTCCTGTATATATAACGCCATAGGATCAGCTGACGGCGAGAAAACCCACCCTCTCGAAAGCCCGATGAAAATTCCGTTACGCTTGTACGTCGTCGGTAAAGCACGGTGGAAAAAGATCTCGCGATATTTTCAAAAATTGTCCCTTTTATAAATCCACATTACGCATAAATTTGAAAAAGATAAATAAATAAAACATGTTTAAAATGATCAAAAATTATGTTTTTATTTATCGCTTTGTAAAAATCAAGTTAATTCGCATCGAACATTATTCAGTTCACCATAAGTTTTATTTTTCAAATTTTCGTTTAAATTTACGCCAGATGGGTGAAATTTAATAAATTCAAAAAAAAAAGGAAAACACGAGATTTTCCATTGGGAAATGGAACATTCGTATTCGCGCTAAGATGTTAGTTGTCAGTTTGCCCAACGTACGTAAACTTTGTCACATGGGAGAGAGAAAATCTTCGTGTTCGACAAAGTTTTCGTCGCTTTGCGCGTTACGTAAGATGGTGCCAGGGTGTAAGACGTATCGAATCGCGACTGTGACATACACCGACGTCCGTACTTGCGTGTGTTCGCGACTTGAAAGAACGTCCTACGGGGGGACGATTTCGCGCGAGGGTGATGTGAAAGCCTGCTCGGTGATGCTTCCAGAGCTGAAAGCATAACTCGTTGGTTCGAGTTCCTTTTTCAAGTTTGTTCATTCGTGGAACGTCGTGCGACGCACGGGCTCACGAGCCGTTGGGTTCAAAAGCTTCGCACGCTCGCGCTCTCGCGATTGAGATGCCCGCGACAGATTTAAGAGTTCGCTACTGCCTGTGATGGTGATTCCGGTTCATGGTACCTGGTCTGAGAAAGTCCGGGTATGTTTAAATAGAGCAAACGTATACAAAAGAGAAGAACGCGAATCCCAGAGATGAAGAGCGCTGCGTACACCAAGAGTTGTTATATAGATACGTCGTTCTAAATAAAAAAAGGTTCTGTCGGAAGGCTCGAAGCTTCGTGGTGGAATAATTTATTTACCTACGGGTATCGATATCCGACAGTAAATAGAATTCTCTCTCGATTTTTCTCAGCTGTTTGTTCATTTTACCATATTCGTCGTTAATTTTTCAAGATTTATAGTATTGCGATTTCCTATAATTATTTGTATACAAAGCTACAGAGGCTTTGAGACGATTTTCATTTAGGTGGTTTCTAGAGGGTCGAGGTAAGGCCGAGGGGTGGAAAGCTTGTCTGTATAAAATCCTCTTTGGCAATAGTCGACCCTGGTAATCCCGGATGAAATCTATCTTCAAAGTTTAATTCTCGCAGCATCCTCCTTGGGGGAGACGTTTCGCTCGCCCCTTTCGTGTAAATTCGCTCGAAGAATCGAAGCTTTTCCGCGTTCGCGAGCTAGTAATGGAAGGAGTGAATTTGAGCGAGGGTGGGAGCATTTCGTTCTCATCGAAAAGTGGAGAAATTGCGGGTGTTCGGTAATTAACGCGATCAATCACAAAGTTGAAGGCGTATCCGTGGTAGAGGACGATGACAGAATATGAGTAAAAGAGGGATGACATGTTTTCGACGTATACATATAAGAACGTGTATTACAGAGGAGAAAAATTTAAACTAATAAAACAAAACCGAACCACTTTCCTTCCTCGATTCAGCGAAAATTATTCAAATTCAAACGTTTAATTATTTACGACCGTAAAACCACCCTTTTAAGAATTGTACTACTTCGTGCCGATGTTAACAAATAATGCACTTCTCAAGGTGGCTGAGTCGAAAAAATGTAAAATAATTCACAGGAGCTTTTCTTCAGGGGCGCCACAAGCCGACGCAATCTTTTTTTAATTTACGCGAGACGTCGAAGAAAAAGGATGGCGGTTACACAGTGAATGGCTCTTTTTATATCTATACATATATATATATATAAGGTATAGATACAGATTCAAACATCGAAGCCTCGCGAAGCAGCGAACTGTATATACCGAGATTTGTAGCTTGCGGAGGTATGGCTGTACAGCTTTCGTAATGTTGAGTAATGGTCAATACAAGTTAGACGTGAAACACGCCAATGGCACATGCCACTGCCCATACCCAAAGTCAAACCTCCAACCCTCCCCCCGCATGCTCGGCTACTGTGTTCAGCCCTTTCACTTCGGCTCCCTCTCGACGACTGTGAGAGGGAAGCCCTCCTCTCGCTTCCCTCATCGCGCACCTCTCACGACGTGTCCGCTTCGCACCAACCGTGACCACTGCTGCACCAGGCGTCTCTCGATCCTCCATATATCCTCGCACCACTATTTCCGTTTCTCAAACTCCCGGTCTTCTCTCTCCTTCCACCAGTTTGCATCGAAATATGTTTTGTATAACAGCTATTCTATATACGCGCACAATTCTCAACGCGACTGTCCACAAGTATGTGTGTGTCTGTGTTTGCGCGAAGAAGAAAGAATCACAAATTAATAAACGGGTTATTGACGCGATAAATCTCAGAATTTAATTCAAGCTCCGGTTTCCTACCTCTCTCTCTCTCTTCCTCTTTCTCGTTTTCTCTCAATTTTTACACGACCGGCTAGTGCGACGTCTCTGCCGGATATACGTCGCGCCCTATCGTTCGTTCCGTTTCGTGTCGTATATATACGTTTCGTTTTTATGTGTATTTTTAATTTTTCTCATTCTTTCGTCGATTTTCCTGCCCTTTCTCTCTTCCGTCCTATCGGGCTCGACGTTGAAATTTTCCACCGAATAATACGAAATTCTATCGAATCGAAGATTCTCTTAAATTGTGAACCTGTAAAAATATACTTAATTTCAAATTAACATCGTTTTATTTACTCGAGTGAACTTTTATTCAAACGAGACGTATCAAAATCTTCGACGAGTGTTCAAACTTCTACGAATCTTCGTGATGAACTCGAGACAGAGGGGAATTTTACGCCGATCAATTCTACGACTACAGACATTATAGAAACATTTTCACGAGCTATCCAGTCTCCTCATCATATCGTTCTTCCTACTCGTCGAATTTATACCTCATTTTGAATCCGTTTTATACGAAAAGCCTTAATGGACTAGTACTCCGCGAATAGGAATAATTCATGTCGCGAGACGAAAGGTCTTAATGATGCGCGACAAGACGAACGAAGGTTGGCCATGGTACTCGTCGAACTCGAAATACCTATAAGAAGATAGATCGTCATCGTGTACATATCTGATCGATGAAAGTTAAAGAAACAGCGCGAGGTTCGTAATACTCCTGCGAGTGTAGCGACGAGGGAACAAGAACGAGAAGAATCCAAAAGGCGAGAGGGTTAAAGCGACGAACTTTTATATATACTTAGCTATATGCTAGATAAATATATAGAATTGCAGGAACTTTACAGCGTGCTAAGGGGGTTGGCGAGGGGAGCGAGATCTGGACGTTGAGAAGAGCGAGCATTCTGCAAAACGTTCGAGAGGCTCGGGCGTTGTATTTTTGTTCTCGTCGAATACGAAGAGATTCGGTGCACTGAAGGGTACATCGGGGATAAAGTGGGAAGGTCACGGACCATCAAGGGAGGAGGAGAGAACGAGATAGAAGGAGGGGAGGTAAGACGATGGAGGGTGCCAAGTCAAAGCTCGAATTGGCAAAATCGAGTATCGTCATGCCCGCATTCGTTCTCGCTCTTATACCGACGGCAAGTAAGTACAGTATCGGGGAATACACGAGGTTGCAAAGCTTTCGCATGCTTCTTCGTCTCATTCGGTATATATAGATAGTTTTGTCTCTTACTTTATATCTACATCTGTATCCCGCTAGTTCACGCTCGACTTTTCAGTCGTATCTCGCGTTTTCTTCTTGACTTTTTCGCTCGTATATATATATGTATATAATTCTTCTTACTCCTTTCTTTTTTAAAGTACTTTCGTCTTTTCCGATCTTTCTCATTTTCGCCCGCACGACGTCGCCCCGCTCTCCCTCGCCCATCATTCTCACATTGATGCACTCTTTTTTACTCTTTCCAATTTCCTTCTGCGCAGCTCATCTTTCGTTTCAGTTATATATATATATATATAACTGCTAGGTTAGATTCCGTGTCACCGTGGACCGGTTACGGGTGCACGAGGGAGGGGCTACTCTGGTCCATAGAGTCGTGGATGCCGAGGTTGGCCCAAACTCATTAATTATGTCAGCGTGGTGGTGCGCGAGGTTGATAGAGAATACAAGAGAAAGAAAGAGAGAAAGAGAAAGAGAGAGAGAGAGAGATGGAAAGGAAAAAGACAAAAAAAATGCTCGTCAGCGGTAAAATCTTTGTGCTGAAAAATCTCGCGGTTGGATCAGATAAGAACGAGGACTCGATGAGCCACTGGAAGGAGGAGAAGAGAATGAAAGAGAGAGAGAGAGACAGTTATATATAGAAAGTAGATGGCGCTGGAAGGAAGCTTTGAAACAGCGACTCAACGACGAAGAGGGAGGGCACCCTGGCAAGTGAGGGTGATAGAGAGAAAGAGAGAGAGAGAAAGAGCGAGAGAGAGAGAGAGAGAGAGAAAGAACGTTACGAGAAGGATATAATATAACCGTGCGGGGCCACTAGCGAGCTAGGCAAACGCTATAGATAGAGAGCACAGCCTCCGGGTATTCGTCAGGTTAGGAGGGTGAAAGAGGAAGAGGGAACGAAAACCAGCTTGGGGGATGAGAGCTTCATCAATCTGCTCTCTAATAACGCCTCCATGATGTCACTCAGGCACTGTGACCTCGCCGGAGCTCGCCTCGACGTACACACACATACACACATCGATCCGCATACACACACTTCCGCTCTTTGCTCTCGTTCGGGTCAACGAGAGAGATCCCCAAAAGATTCGATCAAGCTTCGCCCTCCAAAAGTGCGAGAACGAGCGCCAAAAGCCAGTGAAAACTTTCTTCGGACAAACCCGAGAGAGGAATTTTCTTTCAGAGCTCTCCATTCTCTTTTCCACCGTCTTGAAAGCAAACTGACTATCTATTATAACTGTGAGAAGGTATGGAAAGAAAAAAGAAAATGTCAAAACGTGCCAAGGGACGATCGTGCATCGCTTCCGATATCGCGTTAGAGCGTTCTTGAGGGTGGCTCGTCAGTGGTGAACAAAATTATTCCAATCGATTGAACATCCCTCGAGGAGCGCACCACTTTTTTGAAAAAAATTATCCACACGTGACATGAAACAATCCAGGATTTTTGAAGCGTAATTTTTCCAGGGTCCTTTTGTTTTTAATGTCACGTCGATTTGTTTCACGGCTGAGAATGATTCGAGGAAAATAGAGAAACAAAAAAGGAATCACGATGAAGAAATTTCAAAGTTTAACCACATAGTGTACGAGCGATGGTAAGAAGGTCCAGGTATCTCCAACCTACGGCTTTCATCCGAATAATGGCAAAAGGCTCTCGGAGTAAAACATTCCGCCAGAAAGAGAGTGGTCGATTCATTTATATACATATATACACACATACACATATATATATATAATACTGAGTAAAATCGGAAGCAGAGATGAAGAAATTGCCAGTGTGCAAGAAGAGTTTGTGACGAAACGAGAGAAAGAGAAAGAGAACGAGACAGAGAGAGAGAGAGAAGGTGAGAGTGGCGATAGGGGTGAGGATCGGAGGGCTCTTGGAATTTGTTTATCTTTCACCAAGTGCAGCTTTGCAGCACACTCCATCGAGAGTTGCTGTGCGCCTCTCGCCGTTATATACCGCGAGCTAATTGTCGGAACGACTGCACATTGAGCAATCCCGTTCGCTCTTCGTAGGAGGATGGTGCGCAGAAAGCCACCCTTAGCAACTGCGGTTCGCATTGCAGAGTAAATATATATACTTCATACATATGTATTATATATATATATATATATATATATACACAGATTACCTGGAAAGTTACTTCTCGCTATATGTGTCGGTTTCTATAGCACGGTTGTTTGCCGCTGGATTCTTTGTCTCACCGATACCTCGATTGAGATTCGCAGTGTTCGGTGGCAGTATGGGCTACATGATATATAGAGCCCGCTTATTAAATATGGTGCCATTATTGCGTATAGGTATAGCCCTTCTCACTGTAAGTGTAGAAAACAACGTATCGCGAGAGCTCGACAATGTTATAATATAACGTTTTCATCCCCCTCTCGCTCTCTCGCTCTTTCTCTCTTTCGGTATTCATACCCCGCCCCCAATTCACATTTTCCTCGTGTAAGCCGCTTATATTAATGTGTACCCAGGCCGCGCTGTATGACGCGGGATATACCTGTCTTCTTTCTCTCTCCTCCGCTCTAACAGTTCATCTCTCCCAGCTTCGTTCCATACGAGGGCACACCAACCAATCCCCAAACCCCCTTTTGCCTCTCTCGATCGCTCTCTCTCTCTCTCTCTCTCTCTCTGTCTGTGTCTCTTTCTCTCGTACACGAAAGGGTTAACTACCCCGGGCGTAAACGAGATTATTACCAAGATAACCGGAAAATTAACTGCAAAATGCTCCGTTTTACTGCTCGCTGTTATGGTAATTTTAATAACATATTTATTGCTCCCCTACTGGCCACACGCTCGTGTGCACAAAGACAAAACGCCTCGCGAGTGTATATAGACGAATCCGATAACACGACCGTACTATATGCCCGTTCGGTTTCTATACCATACATACTGTATAGAATCATACTATCATACGGTAAACTACGCTATCGTATACTTGTATATATATATATATATATACGTACATGTAGTTCGAACCCCAGCAGTAGCCGCATCGTTTCACACGCTAATCCAATCGCTCGACCTTTATCTCTCACACTCGCAAAACAGCTTCTCTCTCTCTCTCTCTCCACCTGCGCTCTAAACTTGGACGATTTAACGCCCGCGTATACTATAATTGTATCTAAACAGAATCTCATTGTCTCTGTGGCGCGATTGGTAACGAAAGGGAATGACGTTTGGGCCCGCGGCGTAAAGGAGCGCGTGCGCGCGTGCGGGCAAGTGGCAGAAATCGAATTTATCACTGAAAATGGTAGCCCGTTATACGCTTCGAAACGTTGGGCAAAAGAAATTTATCGTTTAACGGGGCGGGCGAGCATAAAGTCGAGTGCTTCTCACACCGGCTCTAACACTTTTGTCCCAGCGATAACGCCGGCAAACCGAAGCTTTTGCCCTGTATAACTCGTCGTCGTAGTCGTAGTCGTAGTCGTCGTCGAGTTAACGCAACGGGAACATCGGCCTGGAGCATCGATCGGTGTCCCGCGTTATAGTAGGACGACGCTCACGATAATCGAGAGGAGAGCTTCTACGTCTCTCGTTTACCGGGTTGGTGTGTCATTTCCTTACGATTTCTTCGATCTACTAGTAGATAGCGCGCTGAGCTATCGGCCCTCAATCTCCCCCTCGTCCTTCCCTCGCTCCTCGTGCTACTCTCGTATTTGGAATCCCCGGATTCCTATACCCACATTTTATATATATATATATATATACACTTATATACATCCGGCATGGAGAATGCGCGGTTCTTCCCTGATATTAAGTTATATATAGAACAGTATTGAGATATATATATATATATATATATATCTATAGGTACGTGTAGTAAATGACATATCTATATACGCGTAAAGAGAGAATATGCGCGTGGGATAAGCGGGAGGGTACATCAGTCAGCCAAGACGTAAAAGTACAGTCGGTAGAGCTACGACGAGAAGCAATGAAGAAGATGAATAAGGATGAGCGAAAGAGAGCGAGTTGGTGATGCAGAGGGGAGGGTGTAGAGCTGTGGGTTGGGGGATTGAACGGGCGTATGAGAGTAGAGAACGATGGGAACTATGCGAATGGAAGAAAATAAGACAAACGATGAAAACGAGACGAGGAGAGTGGGTGGAGAGATGGAAAAAAGAGAGAGACACGAGAAGGAGTTTTCTTTGCTCTTTCGCTAACGCGAGGAATAAGACTGCGATGTTCTCGAATGGTGCGGTGGTATGAGAGAGAAAGAGTGAGAAGTAGAGTGAGAGCGAAGTGCACCTCGAGAGTAAAAACATATGATAATAAAGCACCGTCGCGCGGTCGGGGGTTATGCACGTTGGTGCACGAGACGACGGAGTGAAGGAAGCAAAAGAACGTGGAAAAACAAAGAGAGCTAGTTGTCATACCTGTTCGTGGTCTTGGATTAGCACTGTATATAACGCGGGGAATGGATCGAGGTCTACACCGAGAGAAAACAAGTGAGAAAAAGATATATATAAACATTCACATTTTCGTTGCGCGAAGTGCAAAACTTTTGGGGTTGTAAATGCTGATTGCACTTCTAACCACTCCGACGTTAACCAACCTATTTCCCTAGCTTCAGCGTGGCCTGTTTCGTTGTACGGCTCATATACCCCGAGACAGAAAGCCAGAGTGGGAGGGAGATGAGAGAGACGAGATAATACAACATCTCTTCATCTCTCGCGTCTCATCGTCCTCTCTTTTCTGTACCGGAGTTTTTGCACCCCATGGCCATATACAGTCTACCGGATGCACAGCTGTGCATCGCTGCTCGCCGTAAGATGTGCATAAAGAAGCGTGATCGTTGTTGCGGAAGCTGGGTAAATGAAGGAGAAGACAGAAAGAGAGAGGGAGACAGGCAGAGAGAGAGAGAGAGAGAGAGAGAAGGAGAGAGCGCGTCTATGATTACCTTGGCTCGTTATTATTTATTTTTACCACTTGGTCCTTATTCCCAAGTTGTGTATAACACGAGTTATATAATATCAGAGGGTTTATTCTAGACAATATCGGTGACTGCAACGAGGGGATGTTAAAATCCACTAGTAAAGGTAAGAAGGACCTTGAAAGGATCTTGGGGAGATGCGGGATTTATATATATATATATTTAAACCGGAGAAACGCGTTGTACGTTTATACGAATTTGTATATAAATATATATCTATCGACGCGAAACGCAGGCTGTAGTCCGCCCCGGTTATGCGTCCCTAGTGTTTCCTACTAATATCAGTAATAATAGCACCCAGTCGGCGTATACGTAACGGCAAGAGATTAGATATATACGGACTGTATGTAATTTTGGCCATTTTCGTCGACCAACTGTCATCAACCGTTCAAACATGAGTAAAAAGGTTCTTGGTCCATGCTGTTGTGTCATTCGGACAATCTAAAAACTGGAGCGAGCATTTCGTGTGTAGTAAAATTATTTCGATAACACGAGGACAAACATTGTAATACTTGTTAGGATCGAGAATAATGATCACGGCACTCACGCGCGAATAGCGTTGAAAACAGACCGACCACGAAAGGGTATTACGTAGTAAATTGAACTCAAGTCAACGATTAATCGACAGAATCTGGATTTTTGTTTTGAAATTGTCGCAAGCTTTGAACTCGACCTGCGTTTGAAAGATCGTATTACTGAGGTTTTTATAATATGAAATATCTATAGGTTTGTATGAAATATGTAAATTCAAACATTGCTCTTTTTGACACAAATCAAAGTCCCCGATTGAAATTGTTACGTATATTGGTATGCACAGGAAGCTTGCACCACGCGATGGTTATCCGTGTTGAAATAGTTGAACGTTTGGTATATTCAATATATCGAATCATATCGTGTGTGCTCGTAGCGAAAGCCAAAGGGGCCTCGTTGCAACTGCGGCCGCTCGGGCGCGAAACGTTTGCGCTACGTTTTTAACGCGAGCAATATCCACGTCGACGATGCCGAATGGCCGGGTACTCAAAGCACCATCCTCTCTCTCTCTCTCTCTCCCTCTCTACTCTTTGCCTCGTCGCTTCATCTGTCTCTCTCCCTCTCACTCTTTCCACCCACGTTGGCTATCGGCACCCTCGGTCATTTTGTTTAGAGTTACGAGGCGGTGCTCAGCGCTATCGCGTTTCAACGGTACGCCGTATATAGCAAACGCTCGAGAAGTCCACGAGCTCTCTCGCTCCTATTCCCCCTTTCTGCTCGTTTCTCCAAACCAAGCTACCGCTCCTCTCTTCGCTCTGCTAGCATTATCTATGTCTTTGTGTGAAAGGTGTGTCCCCTGTCCCGTGCGTAGTTAAACAAACTCATTCGAGAGTATACCTCATTGTATATATAGATATATATATATATATTCATTTTATGTATAATTCGTCGGTGCATAAACTATATTTACGCACGTGCGCCTATATCTAAATACTTATGCTTATTTAAGAGATATCTATAATGCGAGAAAAGTAGGCAGGGGGGAGGGTATAACGAGGTCGTCGCGAGTAACCGCGAGCTTTCGAACGATCGCATCGTGTGTCCCCACTTTGAACTCACCCTCCATACCACTCATCCAAAATATTGGCATACATTATTTTGGACCCGAACCGAATTAATCGTAAGATAGATTAACGAGCGGATATACCGTAGGCTCATTAACGTTCTGCGAAAGGCGCCAGAGTCTTTCGCGACAGGATCTAGAACGTTTAAAGTAATTAGTACAACGGGGGTATCGTCGTGTCGTTTTTCATTTATTTTTCGTCTCGCGTACCCTCGAGAATAATTTCGCGTGCTCGTGTAAATACCCGCGGGAAACGAAGAACGAATGTATAAGAAGGTGGTGAAAAACGAGAAACACCGAAGATAGAGCGATAGGAAAATGTACATTGCGGTAGTTGAAATAAAATGTGCTCGGTCATGATGCGAATCGAGTATTTATAGATGCGATAAATTGTGTTTTAATACAAGTTTTATTTCTTTTCGTTCTCGATTTTTAGCTCTTACTCACCGGTGATTAAGAATTAAGACGGAATACATCGGCGCAAGAATAATGTCAGTGAGCTGATGCACTTTAAGCCATTTTCTCTACCGTCAGCCATTAAATTATTCATCGTCGCACTAGATGTAACGCTTGCACCTTCGCTCTCACCTTTCTCTCTCTGCAGCGCCTCCCAACGTCTCATTGCCTTCCGTACCACGTAGGTGCTTACGTCTTTCTCTCTCTCACTCTCTCTCTCTCTCTCTCTATGTCTTTCGCTCTTTCTCTTTCTCGTTCACTCCGTTACGAGCTCGAATGCCAACCCAAATCCGGGTCCCAAACTATATCCTTTAGTCGAGTCGCGCGCCTCCATCTACGCCATCCTCCTCTCGGTCGACCGAGCGCGCGTCGTCCCCTATTCACTAGCTGTAGCACACCGTGAATTATGCGTTCAGCCCGAGACTTGTGCTAGAGGGCGCGATTGAAATAGTTTAAGTTGGCAAATTTCACTTGGGATTAGATAGACACTCTTCGAGCGCCCGAAGGTGCCGCGGAGGCGGGTCGAAGCGCGTGAGAAAGTGTATTGGTACATATACATATACAACATGCAACATCAGAGCACAAGGGATTTGCAGACAAATGAATAAAGTGTGCTTAAGAAAAAACGAGAAAGTTTCGAAACAGCGAAGAACGTTGTGCATTCATGCGAGAGAGAGAGAGAGAGAGAGAGAGAGAGAGAACGAGAAAGACTAACCCACGGAGAAGTCGGGGTGAACGAGTGAGCGGAGAACCGGGGTAGAATGTAAGATAGGTATATATCAACCGAACGAGCGAGATGCGAAATTTTCGAGTAAAAAAAGCAGGAATAAAAATAGCTACAGAGAGAGAGAGAGAGAGAAAGCGAATAGAAGGGAAGAACTTAGATAGGTACAGCGTGGCGAGGAAGAAAGGGGACGGTGAGATCGACGGAGAGGTGTAGTAGGTACACGAGAGAGCGAGAGAGGTATCGGTGGCGTGTGCTCGCTGCTGTTGGTAGGTATTACGGCACTCTGCTAGCTCTCGGTATCCCCCGCGGGATACAACTTTGCTCGCGGCTTCGAATGCATTTATTTGAATCTTGATACTAAGAATTTATTCCCCGCTCTCGCCTTCTGCATATATATATATCTATGTATATCGCTTTTCTCGTTCAGCGTGAGTCAGTGCGAGCGACCGCACACGGATTGCACGCGCGCGTCTCTTGCAGCGTTATTTCGTTTCTATTGGGAGAGAGAGAGAGAGAGAGAAAGAGAGAGAGCGAGAGAGAGCGAGAGAGAAAGCGAGAGAGAGAGAGAGAGATGATATGGCATGCCTGTGCTCTTGCGCTCGGCGTGCACTCTCTGCCACACGATAGATATGTCTATATACGGTGATATCATATATATATATATATATTTGTAGAAGGAACCAAAGCAACGTGCCACATCATTGTACGATAGAATGTACCTATATGTAAACACATATAGTTACATACTATGTAACGAAATATGTACGTGTATCATTGTATACACGATATAAAACCGACGGTGGAGCTTTCTCGTCTCCATATATAGCGAATACCACGAATTATCAGGCTGCCGGAAAGCGGAAGCGCCTTTCGACCTCCCTCGCGAACAAGAGGGGCGAGTATGAGAGAGATCTTTTTATTTCTTGCCGCGACTACCCCCGACCGTAGTTTCTATCGTTTCATTTTCTCTTTCGGTCTTTTGCTATATATACATATATATATATATATATATATATATATATATATATATATATATCTCTATCGGGTCTTTCTCGTTGCTCGTTGGTCGACTTTCCGGTACTATTTGTCCGATGGTTCCACGAGAGAAGCGGAAAGTCCGATTGCCCGAACGGATCTTTCAGCTCGTGTGTGACACGCGACCCCCGTGCACTCTGCTCGCATCCCCTTCCCTCGTGCTTCCCAGCCCCCGCATAACTTCGATGCAATCCTCCGCTTACACGTGTTTCCCTCCATTCTTTCGCGATTATTTTTTTTGTAGTTATTGCATTCGTTTTTTTTTCTTTTTTTTTCGCTCTTATGATTGAGAGGTCTCTCAGCTCGCAGTCGCGTATGGTCTCAATAACGATCCGACTGCGAGTACGGTACGGTAGTTTATTCAACATAATGTACCCATGTACCTCCTGCAGGCTATACACGTGGAAAATATGTCGCGTGAATTACGTTAGCGATATGGAAACACGCGATTCCCAGTCACGCAGCGTATCGACGACTATGCACATATATATATATATATATATATATATATATATATGTATTACCGTGTATATATGGATCATACATGACTCACTCGCGGACTCACGAGAGTTCGCCTCTCGTGACAGAGACGTACGAACGAAAAACCATATTCAAAAGAATTTTTTAACATAATTGTGCATGATTATTTCACGAAACGTATTAATATTCATAACGGAGAAATATAATTGCCTCCAATTATTCATAGCTTTTCGAAATGAAGAGTCGTTACTTTTTTTTCCTCTTATTAAATTCTTTTCGCATGGCAATGTTTGACAGTCATTTTCGTCATAAAAATGTTCGTTTTCATGATTTTTTGTTCGATCTTCCAGCATTTGACCCGCGCATGTGTTACTGCCACCGTCCTTCACTCGCCCTCCTGCCCTCGCTCTTTCGATCTCTCGCTCTCTCTCGCTTCTTTCGCATCGACGCGTCCCTAGCTATTCCGCTATTCGATAAAATGTCTGGCATCCGAATCGGTGGCAAAAAAAACGAGAGCATGAACAGAGAGATGAAGGACGCTCGGGATGATATATATATATATATATATATATATATATATATATATATACATGTATATATACATGTGTATGGTTTGGAGAGCTTTGGCCAACACACACACATACACCGTTGCCCCTCTGGGGCTACATGCTCTCGTTCACCGCGAGTTCGCGCGTTCCTGATTTAACGAGTTATTTTATTAGAAATCTATAAAAACGATCGAGATTACGCGAGGAAAGGTTTATGACCATCCAGCCAACCGCAAACCGCGTCGTAACGTCCCTGCCTCTCCTCATACTCACTTTCCTGGATTCGCTGATGCGTCGGCCGCGCCGCGCCACACATCGACCGTACCTGCACTTTCAAAATACCCATTTTCCCCATCATCCTCTCCCTTTTTTTTCTCGCTATCTCTAGCTCTCGCATATCCGTATACGTGTGCAGATCACCCAATTTTTTTTTATTACTTCAAATCGTTTCATCGAACGGTGCCAGAGGGGGGGGGGGGGGGGGGAGAGAGAGCGAGAGAGAAAGGGGCGGGGAGTCGTACCGACGACAATTTTTTGACGGGTTTGTCCCCTCGGGCGCCAAGGAAATTCAATATATAAAAGAAAGAGAAGTGTCGGATAGCTGCGATTACGATAAGACGAGAGAGAGAAAGAAAATGGATTGATTCGTCATAAACGGATGGATAAATAAATTTGAATAACCCAATTCATTTGCATTCGACGAAATCTCTTACGTCAGCAATGTGTATTTTTCAGTCAGCGATTGCAGTTTTTTTTGTTTTAAATTGAAGCGACCGCTACGATATTACGTTTTCATCGAACAACGCAGGAAAGACGTATTGCTCGTGTCCAGAAGCACGGGGAAGGATAGGAGTCAATCACGAATTCCGATTGTAAATATTCGCGATGAATTGCCGGTGGGATGGAGATGGGGTGAGAAAGATAGGAATCGAGACAGCACCAGTCTGTGTGGCTGGCTGTTGGGTCGGAGAAGATTATTAAAATGCATCCACGTTTCCACAACGCGAGTTTTCTCGAGCTTCACTAGTAAAACCTTCTGCCGACCCCTTGAAGGCGCACAACTCTCCTCTCTCTCTCTCTCTCTTTCGGACGAGCTTTTCTTGCTCAACAACTCACCGTGTGTTTCACGCCGTTGAGCCACAGCCGACACCGCGCGCGTTCGCCAATCTTGGATATTAAAACTGCAAAACAATCGCGAGAGCTCACCGAGACTGAATAGACGAAGGGGCCAGAGTGAGAGAGAGGGAGAGAGAGAGAGTGAGAGAGAGAAGCGACGGTTGCTCCCTTCATGCATACTTATATATAATCCTCGTACATGCCAGGCACGTTACATTATATACTGTATTTAATATATATATATATGTAGCACCTTTTATTCAGAAGAGACCGTATCGCTATCTCGTAGTTTTCATTTTTCTTCCGTTTAACGATCGGGCGTTGTTCTCTAAAGAAAAATGGTAACAATACCGATGGAACATGGCAAGTTCATCCGTGCCTCGATTTTAATCGATCTCGAATGTATAAATCACGTCCAAAAAATTCGAAAGTCAAACAATTAATTTATTCGATCGAATTCCGTTCGATTTGAATTTTCTCTCCCTTCATTAAGAAGAAAATTTGTACAAATTCCGCAAGTTCCAGTCGTTTTTTTTTCAGCACAGGTATTCTTTCATCTCGACCATTATTTTTACCCCGTTTTTCATGCGACGCATGCTTCTTCAAAGGGACCGTACGTATGCGACATTTCAATAAAAAATAAATAAAATTAAAAAAACGTATGCCAGAAAGATTTCGAGAACGCGGGTATAGGCGCGAGAACGACTGCGAACGACCTATATCGTATTTTGGACATACGGCTATGCTACAAACGAGTCGTGTTATACGTATATTCTACATATCAGCGAGGGTAGACGACACGGTATAATAAACCTCGCGCATTCATCCAGTTCCAGTGATACCTCGGTAGATGTGGCACATTGTTGGAGTGAAACGGCACAGGGTTCTCGGAGGTTGCACGATACACACATGATACCGTTATAAATACGTAGCAAGGCTGTATAGTACGTTTATATTCACCGACGCATACACATACGTACGGAAAAAGCGCCCAGAGGCTTCGCGAAGTAGAGTGTCACACGGTTGGAACGCCGCTCGAAAGTAATTTCGATGAAAGAGAAAGCACTTTGGACGCTCGACAAAAAAAATCAATATTGCTTTATTGTACACGCGCGCACACACACACTTACACACACATGTATATATGCACACGTACACGTGCGCGCAGTCGTAATGTAAAAACGTCCTGATGACACACATACGTTATCCGTTGTGACCAAGGGGGTGAAAAATCTATAAAATTGAGGGTGAATAAAGAGAGATAAAGTAGAGAGAAAGAGAGAGAGAAAGAGAGAGAGAGAGAGAGAGAGAGAGAGAGAGAGAGAGAGAGAGAGAGAGAGCAAGGGTGAGTAATAAAGAAAAAAAAGAAGAGCGAAGGTACGAGCTCGCGGGTTAAGTATACGAAGCGAGCTTCTCGGCGTTGTATCCGAGAAAATGCAGAAGAACGGACGAAGTTTGGCAAACTTTGCACGACGAGGGGCGAGGGTGCGGAGGAGAGGCATGACGCCGCGTATACAAAAAAAGGGAGAAGCGTCGCGCTCTCCGGGCGCTCTCTTCAGCCCTTGATGCTTCACTCTAGCCATACGCTCGGTCTCTTGTCGTTTTTCTCTCTCTCTCTCTCTCTCTCTCTCTCTCTCTCTCTCTGTGTGTGTTGGCCCATATTTTATACATACCCTACGCCTTTTCTCTTTCTTCCCTTTACAACCCCTGTTTTATTTTTATTTTATTCCCTTTTCTCCTTTCCATCGTTTCTCTCTTCGTTCGACGACTCTCATTCTTATCCAAGTGGGAGAAACGAAGAAGAAAGAGAGGGAGAGAGAGAGAGAGAGAGAGAGAGAGAGAGAGAAAGAAAGTAGGTACGCGAGGAAGACACGACGAATGAGGAGGAGAAAAACAAACTCGCTCACTCGACTGTCCGTACTTCTGGTTAGCACACATACCAAAACACTCTTTTTCCGAAGTGTTTCCCACTCACCGTGTAGACCCCGTCGCACAAATTCCATCGCCATGGTTGAACTAAACGGAAACTGCGCCATCCGATAGGGGTGCGAGGCAATGCTGTGCGGTGTGCGTGTCTGTCTTCGCGCGACTTTTAAAACACTCGACGTGGTACAACCTGACTTTTATTTGAGCCAAAGTATCAACAGGTATTGACTGACTCTCGCTCACACCACTGTTCTTCTTTCATTCGTTTCTTTCTCTTTGTTCGCGTGTTTGCAATGCGTATACAAGCACCGGAGACCGAGTGTAAGACATTTCGTCCGGTGTTTCTCTTCGGCTTTCTATCGGTAAAACGGCGTTTAGTAACACAACGTAGCTCGATATCACGCGAATACCAACAACGTAAAACACACGTTGTTTCTTACGGTGAAGATCTCACGGTGAACGATTCTCTACTTTATACACAATAGCTCGATGTCTTCAACCCTTTCTCACTCAAGACTCACCCCTCCGAGAGAATTTTCCATTTTTCTCTCGTCGGTCCAAGAGAAAGCGATACGTATAACACAACCCTTCGATCGCATCGACTCTCTCGCCTCATCTGTCGCCTCCTCGCGTTACAAGACTCTTCAGAAATTAACGACCCGCCCTCTTGCAGAATAAACCGAGTCGATATAGACGAGTTTACACAGGTTCGCTCCCTTCGACACGCTCTCATCACTGTTTTTCGCGCCGTTATACACATATATAGTATGTGTATAACACACATACACACACATGGAGCGAGAGAGACAGAAAGAGAGGGAGAGATAGATTCTTGTCCGTGTATGCAACTTCCCTTCACACGTTCGTCGGCTCGTCCAACCGTTCTTTACACGCGTCCAAGCATTCCTCTACCGTTGCCTGTTTCAACCCTCTCGCGCGCCGCTATAGTTTGTCGTGGAGAAACGACGACTACGAGAGGACGATGACGACGATGACGAGGGTAACCATCCACGAGAGCGGGCTAACTCTTTCCATAGCCTCCTCCTCCGCCACCTTCTTCCCTCGTTTTTCCACTTTTCCTCGTATTTTTTTTTTTTTTTTTTTTTTTTTCTAAGGGACGTCGCGCGCCCCGTTCTACCCGCATCAACGTCTCTATTCTATTCTGGAGATTCTCTCTCGCGTTCGCGCCTCGCACCTTTATCATACCTACAGCTATGCCTTGTTCTTTTATCGCCCTTCTTTTCTCAACCTTCCCTTGTCTTTCGCCCGCATTCTCCGAGGCACGCTTTCTCTCTCTCTCTCTCTCTCGCTCGCTCTTTCGAGCATCGTTTTTTTCTTTCTCTCGCTATCATCCGCTTGGTTTTTTCTTCTCGCTTCTCCCCCTTTAAAGTCGACGACGACGTCGACGACAACGACGGGAAGAGAAAGAAGCCAGGGGAGCAGTGAAAATTAATTTTCTCGATAAAATTGAAACCCGTTGAGGGAATATCGTTCTGGTACGTCGCTCTCTCTCCCTCTCTCTCTCTCTCTCTCTCTCTTTCTCTGTCTTGCTTTCTCTGGTACCCGAGATGATAGTCACAAGACACGGTTAACTTGGGTTCACGAACGTAAAACCTTATTATCATGGTTAAAAAGAGGGAATAAACTCGAACATCTTTTTTTCTTCTTTTCTTTGCAGCGAAAGATGCTTAAATTACAGGTCAGGGACCTTGATGTCGAGACCCTTTCGGGGGATCATTCAATCGAGATTCTAAACAGAAACGAATCCCCGATGAATGAGATGCCATAAAAAATAATTTCATGACAAACTAATTAGAAATAATTTAATATAAGGTTGATTTTTATCACCGATATCAATAGTCGGGTCAAACGATCAATGAAAACCATCAATAATTATTATTTCGTTGATAAATGTATTTTCTAACTTGGTGTAAGAATTATGAAATTATCGAGTAGAGGACCGGGACAGAAGCTGATTTTGGACGTCACGCGTGTATACGCGTCACCATACTTGAAAGCAGAGACAGATATGCCGTCGAGGGTTCGTATCTACTAGGCTGTAGGGTCGAAAAGCCCGCTGCTACTCTGGGAGAAGGAGAGTGTGGCAGACTGCGCGTAACTGGGTAATCTGGTGGATTATTCTCTCTGATCCCAACCCAAATATGTGTTCAACTAGAGTGGCCAGGGCTCTCTATCCTTCTCACTCTGCGCTGCTGTTGTCAGCGTCATGACGAGAAAGCGAGAGACGTGAAAGCACGTCCGATTACTGATGTTACGCCTTGTGTCTAAATTGCAGCCGAATGCTATGTACCAATATTGTGCAATAATACCAATAACAATAACAACAACAACAACAACAATAATAATCATAATAATATTTTGCACCGTAGGGAAGAATAAATTCTTCACCATTTTATCTAGCCTGTTAAATCAACATCTAGAAATAAGCCAAATGATTCGAAGAACGTTCCGAATAAACGAGACGAAAAATCACGGTTCCTTTCAATCAAACGAACAGTATCGGTAAATCACGTGAAACAAGACCGAATTATACTCAACCCAGCGATGTGACATTTCGATAGGGCCGAATGGGCGGTTTGGGACGCTAGAACGCCGTGCGAGCATCTCTCTGTCTCTCTCTCTCTCTCTCTATCACCCTTCATCCCCGGTACAAAAAACTAGCGCCTCGCGCCCACGGCGAGCCGGAGCACACAGCAGACGAGAGGCTGGATGCTGCTTCTCCGTGCAAAAATCCGAGGATGAGAAACGACTCCCGTGAAACGCGCTTGACAGATTCGAGCGCGCCGGGTTTCACTCGCGCGAGAGAGGAACGAGTGGCAAGGATCGATACCACGTTGTACCTTTCTCGTTTCTATGTTATCCTCCATTCTTCTCTATCTCACTCCCTCCCTCCCTATCTGCCTCTCTCTCTCTCTCTCGTTCCCTCTCGGCTAGCCGACGCCTTGCCGCGCCGTCGGCGTCCTGGAACATTCTTTATCCGGAGTCTTCCATCATGTTCGTAGAAGCCAGAGGCTCGTTATAATAATGCATCCATCCATCTGCGGTATTTCCTTCTCGGAGGATCCAGTGCGTTCCTCATTCCTTGTCTCGCCGTCTCTCTCTCTCTCTCCCTCTCCCTCTCTCGTTCTTATCGCTCTCACTCTCGTCTTCATTGCCATGTATACATGATACATTAAAAACGCGAGGACCTCTCGTTGAATTCGTCTCGAGATGCGTCCTCATCTTCCGAACTTACGTGCTTATCATTTTTCCGCTGATCCCTCGTGACATTTTGCAATTTTACATTATCGAGAAAAACCTGATGCTTGAGTGGATTTTGCTCAGCGCAAATTTCTTTACGTTCTAATCGAGGTTATCTCAAAATATCAAGTCCATTTGATAATGAACAAAAATTTCGCCGTGGGAAATCAAGCGAGAGACGAATACTTGGTGATGGAAGCGTTGTGATTCGAACGTTGCACAATGCGCAATGAAAAATTTCTCTCATATACGTGTGTAACTCACACGTTTCTTTTATCATTGTAATCGAGAGTCGCGAAACTTTTCGTCTCCGCTACCGAAATCGTCTTTTCCTCCCAAAATGGAATATCCCTTTTGTCCCACTATCGTCTTCACGTTCTCGGTTGAACTCGAAATGAGACTTTTGCCCGTCGTCCAGTTTCGTGACGACGTATTGAGCGTGAGACATAGGACGTTCTTTAGTCCGGCAAGAAACGTGAACGAACGATTCGGTTTTCACCAACGGGATGTTCCACTCACCCACACACACGTACATATACACACTTGAAAAGAGAGGGAAAGAGAACGCAGTGGAACGCTTGCCGAGTTGCTGCTGGCACTGAAGTTAAACGTGAAGGATGGGTAGAGTTGCTTGCATACCCCGCGAAATTACGTTCATCGCAAGTACTGTAAGGGCCGTATAGATGTAAGTACAGGAGAGTGAAATGAGAGAGAGAGAGAGAGAGAGAGAAAGAGAGAGAAAGAGAGAGAGAGAGAGAAGGAAGGTGCAATGGCCACTCTCTCCTCGTCCGGCCGAGTTTAGTTCTCTTAACGTCCATCCACCCTCTCTCTCTCTCTCTCTCTCTCGCATATGACGAGAGAGAAACCAACGTCGACCAAGCGGGCTGCGTCGTATATGCGAGACCGGCACACCAGCCAAGTAGAAGTTATGCCATTATTTAGCGTTTGAATGCGCGATAAGAGAAATCGCGGCTGTTTCGGACAGACATTGTGCCATCTACCATAGAATACATACATTACTTCTATATATATTTATAAATGAATTTCGATATATACGTATAGGGGAGTACGAAGGGTGGACGGACAAACGACGGAAAGGACGTTTGGCGTACCGCGGCCAAGCCGCGTTTTCCTCGATCGCGCGCGCGCTGCCTCTTTCCCCGCATAAGCAACGAAGCGGAACGCAAGGCAAGGCGCAGGATGGAACAGTACCGACGAGTGAGAACGACGCTATTAAACGAGAGGCGAAATGAACGACGCGATGATACGGAAAAGAGAGGTACGTTGTACGATTCCTGTACTTCCGTGTATTAAAGCACACACTCCAATCATGTTGCGGACTGTACAAAATCATAGTCGAACCCTCCTATACTCGATGTTTAGTATGTACTTGGCAACTATATGTCACGGACTGCAAACACACGCACCCGAGGGGGAATTGCAGAGTGAGAAATATGGACGTCGAAAGAGTGAAGCTCGGGTATGTATATCAACAATCGTACACGAGAGTGTATGGGTGAGAGCGTACGTAGACGTAGTTCGCGTCGTACACATTGGTAAATCCTTCAGTCAAATGCACACACAACCCTCCTACCCTAGTCGCGCTCCTGCGTTCAGCGGGGTGGGGACAGAACTCTCGACAGCAATGCGAAACGTGTGGCCTGACCAACCATATATTATAGTTTAAAACTTCATCACCGTTGGCATGAGCTCGGTTTGCCCGTTGCCACTGGCGCTGCTGTTACGGCCTCCGAGCGCTCCACCGCCCGATTACTGGGTCCCCACGAATTTCGTTCCACCATTCGGTTCCCCGTACTAATTCTCTCGGCCTCTCGCTCCCTCACTCATTCGCTTCCTCTCTCTCTCTCTCTCTCTCTCTCACTCACTCTCGCTCCCGCGGTCACTCGTTCGTTTTAGCTCGCTCTCACCCTTGCCATCTCGTTGCTTTCATATATATATATATATATCTGCAATTCGAACCACCCCCCTTCACTGTTGCACCAACCCACTCGCCTCCACTCGCAACACTCGCGCTCTTTTATTTATATATATTTTCTCTCTTTCGCTTGGACCGGGTTCGATCCACCCGGTCCTTTTTCACTGTTAGCGCGGTATACACGAACTTTGGAGGTTTTTACTCCCAGCGCACGAGAATGCTGCATACCTGAAAACTCATAGACGCATTACGCACGCTCGTTTGCACCAAATTAATTTTGGATATGTGTGCATACATGAATAAACGAGAAATTCAAGCCGAGGTCGCGAAGGGTGCTACTATATATACGTTTAATATAGAGTCGGGTCTCCGCTGACAACCGAATTTAAAAGGAATATTCGTTTTTTTTTTATGCAGTTCTTCGCATTAATTCATATTCAGCCGGGCGCCATCGAATCCTAATGAAGAGGGATGATTTAAGAATGATAAACGCGTTAAAATGTATAAACAAAATTCAACACTTTCGAAATAAAAAGAAAACCTCGTATTCGTTAGAAGGGGTTGTTTTTATGTTTGCACGATTGTTTAAATTT
This sequence comes from Netelia virgata, assembly GCA_951802705.1. Classification (NCBI taxonomy): domain Eukaryota; kingdom Metazoa; phylum Arthropoda; class Insecta; order Hymenoptera; family Ichneumonidae; genus Netelia; species Netelia virgata. The sequence goes on along the minus strand of OX637865.1, from coordinate 34,092,505 downwards.
TAATCGGCATTATTGGCACGTATTCTCGGAAGCAGATAGTTTACGAGTGTTTTTTCCCCGTAGGATCCAATTGATTCGATCGTTTCAGATTGTGTTTGGACAGGCGGAGGCAAGCTGACGACAATTAGAGACGCGTGAGTAGGTATATCCATTATTATTTATTCAACTTTGAAACGTGTGCGCGGAGTGGCCGCACCCGCGTCCACATTTATTGGAATATTGCCGGTCTAGTAGAGTGGTTATAGCATCGATGATTATACCAACGAAATTACCGCACGCGAAATGAGTTACGCCAGAACGGAGGATAATCATCAATATCTACGCTCTATCAGTATGCACATCAAGTTTCTCTCGGCGGATTCGTGCCCAAATATCTATATCAATATCTGCGATTATACATACACCCACACTCAAACTATATACATGCTGTGTGTAATATATACGCTCGATTTCAATAAACGAGACGCTGTTGCCCATTTAAATGATTTCAACGAATTTACCAGCTGTGATAAATAACAAGCAGGGCAATGAGTTCGTGCGAACACGATATACAAATTCACAGAGCATTTATCGACGAGGGTAACCGTATTCCTGGTATGCGCTAATAAAGGGTTGTCTTCGATAGCTACGTTTTTTTGCTATCGATACGTAAATAATTTCATCGATATATATATATATATATATATATCTCATAAACATATATCATTGGCCAAATCTCGAAGTCCGATAGAGTTATCGGTGAGCGCGCCGGTTACCTCAACAAAGCAAACTCAAACTGTTCCCTTTATACGCCCGGTAAACATATATGCATACGATACACATAGCAGGCCCGCGGGGAAGACGATAGAATTCGAAGCTTAATCCACTTGGTCGAGGGTGTCCGCATCCTCGCCCTCTCCCTCTCACTCGCGGTATCTTGGGAGTTTATAGCGCACCTCTCTCTCGGTCGTCGCCGAATACACCGCGCAGCGTTAGAGTGCATTCGCTCTCGGTAGTTCCCGCTGTCTATTAGTCAACCGATGCTACGGCACATTAGGACACTATTGGTACATTATCAGCGGGCATTAATACCGTTGCGCCACCACCAACGCTCGTGCACAGCCATCCTTATGCACAGACAGGCACGTACACCCACGCGTTCACCTCCGCATACATAGATAAATATATAGACAGATACACGAACATATATCTCTTCTACATATACATATATGTGTCTGTGTATATCTATGTCATACCGCCAACCCCACTTCTCGCGCACTATCGCGTTGCACGCTAAGATAATTACGGAGTGAAATATCGTCCGGTAAGGCAACACCACTGGTTACGGCCACACTGGGAACGTTTCGTCCACCCCCCCCCCCCCTCCTTCTCTCACTCTCTCTCTCTCTCTCATACACTCTCGAAGACTTCTACGAGCATCCCCTTATGCACTTGCACCCCTGCGCTTCTATCTCCCGAAGCTTGTGTGAGCTTGCACACATCCCTGTTCTATCTCGCGCTTTTCGCCTTTCTATCTTCCTCTTGCTTTCTGGTATAGCTTCGTCCTTGTTCTTCGATCCTAACTCACTCGGTCGTTTCTCCTATTCCCCCTTGCGATCTCCTCTTCGTTCCTGCCCATCTTTTCCCTCCATTTTTCCTTTCCTACGTTGAAATTCACCCCTCTCTGTCCAGTTTTCGGATATTCCACGTTCGTACTACCGATTTTTCTACCACCTCGTTTTCGTTCCTCCTGTTTCACCTATCGCCTTGTTTCTCTCTTTCTCTCTCCCACTCTCTTGGTCTCGCCTTTTCTATCTCACATCTTTACACCCTTTTCCTCGCGTCTCGCCTTTCACCATACCGGAACATCCGTTGTGAGACTCGGTCGGGAAGAGGAGGCGGCTCGAGGGGTTGGGATATTCGTCGAGTTTTCCTCGTCTGACGATTTCAATTTGTCGCCCGGACGGAAGAGGAGAGAGAGAAAGAGGAAGAGAGTACGCCGGAGTCGTTTCGGAAACACGAGTGCAGAGGGTTCTTTCGTAAAGGGGATGAGAAATGGAAAAGCGAGAAGAAAACGTGTTAGGCGAGTCCATGCGAGGAGGATGACGAGGAATTCTTCTTCTATCATCGACCTTAAACTCTAACTGAGGTTTCGACTAAAAAATGGTGAAAAAAAATTGTTTCTCTGCAATAATTTTAAGAGGGATATTCTCATCGGAAATTCCCCATACAACGCGAAAATCACAGTCGTACCTCCGACCGCTCGAAATTAATAGCTCAGAACTCATTTTCATGTGAGCGAAAAACGACCCACGAATTCGTCATGAGCAAGCAATTTCCGTTTGATATAAACTCCAAGAATGCATAAAATAAAGGGATTTCGAAAGGTCGATTTTTGGAGCTTAATTTTCTTCCTTGCGACTCGAGGGGATCGAAAATTAACAATTTATTGTTAGACAATAGGTCCTATTCAATCGGAAATTTCGCGCTGATGTTGTGATGTTGAATATTGTGACGTTATTTTGCCCGATATCTCAAAAACTCTAGGAGAAAACGCAAAAAACTCTCAATAATGATGATGATGGCCTCGTCGTGAACCACTCCCCAAGCCAAGGTGGAAGCTATCGTGCGGATGGCTGAATGGCACTTGGGTCAGAGTGTCTGGACGATGCCCTTGGGGTAGCAGGTGCCCCCATTGTAACTAGCCGTATCACCACAACAGGCTATGTGGTGACGGCCCACTATTTCCTGACCACGGGTGGAAACCTTATAGGGACCAACAATAATATTGGAGGCCTAGGGAAAATTCTGCAATGAGGTTGAGGCTCTGCCCACAGTGGCTAGACTTTCCAGAGTCTTCGCTAGTGGCCCACAATTCTAAGCTTGGTGGACTCACTCTCCCTAACGGAGACTTAGAGACACGAAGTCGTACTGGTACACCTATGTGAGGTGCACTTCCCTGGATTAAGATTGGCTGAGCAGGGCTCCTCAAATGGGGACAGATTCTCCGAGACTGAACCAGGTGACTGGGGCATCGCCACGAGGGTGGTGACACACGACAGAATCCGACGGGCATTGGACTCCTTCGATGGGTACAAGAGCCCAGGGGCCGACGGTATCTTCCCGGCCCTCCTTCAGAGGAGAGGGGGGGGGCAGCTAAATACCAATTTTAAAAAACCTTATTTTCATCGGAAATTTCTCGCACATCATCAAAATCGTAGTTATTCTTTCGATAGTTCGAATCTACTGGGCAAAATCCCGAAATAACTGTGAAATTTCACGTTTATCGACTTTTCATCTATCAATTCATGTGCGAGACAAAATGTTTGAGGGCATATCAAAGGGCGAGGGCCACCAAAAAAGGGACCAAAAATAACAAAAAAATAAATGTTTCTTAAAAATGATTTTAAAAGCTTGTAGCGGTTGTGGGCATGAGATGGGTATGCGAGCTCACTACGAGCCCACTTTTCCTACTAGTCTGTATACGTATAGGACAATACCCAAGATATGGGGTGGAGGGCTTAAGGTGAAAAGTGCCCAAAGCTTTTATCGGTGCGCGGAATCAGGATGTTGACGTGTATACGAAACAACGTGAGGAGAGAGCGAGGCTCGAGCTGCAATGAAAGGAGTGGGGAGTAGGGTGCGGCGGAGGAGAAGGGTAGCGAAGAAGGGGGATGGGATAGGATCGTGAATTTCGTCAGGTTGTTTCGACATCGTTGAAATAGTTCATGGAGTGTAAGGTGCGAGCTAATACAAACTCAAGAGAAGGCACCGGTTGAACTAAGAGGAGCGATGAGTGGCGGAGGGCGGGGCTCGAAGGGTAACAGCGAGACAAAAGTAGCAAGCGCAAAGAGACTCGCAAGAGGTTGGAGACGGAGAATGTGTCCGAAGTGGAGATGGACTTATAACATTTGAGGGCTGTCGAGGGTTGATTTACATGCCACCCTATCGTGTCTGCGCGCCCCGACAACCTTGTACCCATGTTTTATAACAAAAGTGTTCGTACAACGATGATAAATAATCAACTCGCATCAAAATAAGCCACGAGAAATTTCTAAAAAGTATCCAAGATCGTTAAATAATACGAGTCACAACGAAAAATCGAAACTATAACTTGGCTAACGATCGCGGAATAATTTTGCATGATAAATAATATTAATAGGTTTCGCGACTTGATTGATCGTCATTATTTCGTTCTGGATTATTTAATAGCGGTTGCTCATTCAAACGATTCCCGTCTATGATGTGTAGCGCATGAGGTCAGCTTTACGTTGTGAGAACGGAACTCGGAGGGTTGAAGGCTCGTGACCGCACCATTCGCGGGGGTTGACAAGCGAGGCCTTCCTACCGTGTATACCTAACGAAGAATCACTACGACATAGCGATGATAATGGTGGAGCGCGTCTAGCCTCGTGTAATTCTTCCCGTGGCTATTATATCGTGTCACACTCATACGTTGAAGCGATGTGGCATGTTATATCGTACGAATAGATATACGTGAAAATATACATGTGTTGCGAACAATGGTTACAGAATGAGAGAGGGAGAGAGCGAGCGAGAGAGAGAGAGAGAGAGAGAGAGAGAGAGAGAGGGAGAGAAAGGGAGAGTATTCACACATGTACTCAGTCCATATAAAGGTTTGATATAGACTCCACAGGGCAGGGGTAGAGAGCAAAAGGTGGGGAGACGAGGGTTTTGTTTCTGGTTGGTGTGTACCTCGTCAAGTTTCTGTCCCGACGTCGTTGAGGCACCCTCACCCGACGCTCACCCTCCCGCGCGCGAGCAGTCGATAACTCGAGGATACCAAACTCCGACGGGGTCTGTTGGTCGAGAGGTTAAAGACAGTATGCCTATACGTTTGTATATGTATGTATGTCGTCACATGCTAGAGCATACCAGGAAAGCAATAGCCTTTCCTCACCCTCTCCGTCTTATACTGTCACTGGGTCGAGCACGATACATATACACGTTTTCACGTATACGCATATACCTACAGGGAGGTGCGGCGGAGGGGGGGAGGGGTCTTCAGGGTAGCTGAGGGGTGAAGTATGGGCAACCGGTCAGACCCGGTGGGCCTCGCCTCGAAAACTCCACTTCGTACGTTCACGATAATACGTGTCCTCGCAACTTAACGTAGGGGACGTGGGTAGACCTCTTGTTCGTAACAGTGCATGTGTATACCCTTAACCCTGGTGGTGTCTTCGTTTCTTTGCGTGTATGGATTAACATATATGGTACGATAGTCCGGTGTATAGCAGGTATAGCTATAGGTACGATGTACAGAAGGGTAGAGTCATCGTTGAACTACATATAACTTGCAGAGGAGCCAGCGCGACTGAAAGTTTTCACAAAGAGAGGGTGGGAGGGGGAGGGGGCGAGACTGAGGGAGGGAGAGAGAGAGAGAGTAGGAGGGAAAGATTTTAGGCAAGAGGGGAAAAACGAGGGAGGAACGACCCGAGTTATTCTCTCTCGGTCGCTCTTTGGGAGTGTAAAGGAGCGGAGGGAGATGGTGGCAGTCGTGAAGGGGTGTGTAGGGAACAAAGGAGCCACCAAAGGCAGACAATTTACAGGGTTCATCCCTCCGTGACGACCCTCGCCTTAAATAATAGATTTTTAATCCGGGCCTACGAGGAAAAATGACTGCCCTAGGCTTAACCCTCCAGGACCATCCGTCTACCAAGAGAGCGGCGCGCGAAGGTCTCTCCTATCTTCGTTCAGCCATCGTTGCTGCCTCGCGCTACTGGCGTTATAGTTGATACTGGAGAGCAGCCGTGGCCATTATACCGACCACACGGGAGCTTCGCGTATTCCGCGGGGACGTAAAGGCCGCGGTTTTCCGGAAATCACGAGATCAGCCTCCGGGAAAGAAATCGTTACGGGAACATCCGTGGAAACGTATATGCCGCCAATACACGTACACGTGGCACAATTTCATCGTGTGCGCAAGTATGTATATTTGGGCGTGTCTGTGTGGTAGCAGGCTGGCGGATAGTAATGGTCGATGTGTATGGACACGTGTAGGTTATTCCGTGTCACGTGAAACGAAGAAAGCACCGAGCGAGGACGTATATATCGTCCGAGTGGTGAGAGAGAAGCAAGGGAGAGAAGAGACGCGATGTTCGAGTTGTAACTTTAACTCGGCTTTAACTTTTTCGACCATTGCCAAAAGTGACTAGCTTCCTCTCGCTTTCTCTCTCCCTCTCTCACTCCGTTTCTGTCTCTCTTCATCTCTTTTCCCGAGCATTTTCTCACTGCTTCTCCCCGTTTTTCTTGTCCTCGAAGGAGAGTGACGTACGGTAGGTCGTTCGCCAAGAAATTTCATGGAGACTGTGGGCAATACCCACCACCTCCTTTGCCATTCCCCAGGGGGAAAGCGGGAGAAGCGAATCGAGGGGACTTACGAGAGTTCGCAAGAGATAACGCATAGCGCGAGATCGCTAAAAAAGAAATCTGAGAGACGTAGATCGCGTAACAGCGTTATTGTAGATTATGTTTTATATCTATATATATATATATATGACTGCAGTTGATCAGGAGAACATAGGGGGAGTGAAGGGGGCAAGGGAGTGCGACGAGTTTGCTGCGCGGGGGGGGGGGGGGGGTGCGACAACTCTCCATGGAACGGGAACACGTTGCGGTTTGGAAAGGTCGTTCCTGACGACGCCCGGCTACGGAGGGAGGTTTTGTTCGTTCCCACAGCGGGGGTAGCGAGAGAGAGAGAGAGAGAGAGAGAGAGAGAGAGAGAGAGAGAAGATATAGACAACCGAGCCAACACGGTTCAGCACGCTATCGGTTTGTTGAGCACCGCTGGTCGAACCACAGACCGTTTCTGGTCCCGGAGCGTTCGAGTGTTTTCGTGTGTTCTATGCTCTCGTGCGTCCATCCGTATATAGCACCGTCGATCCCCTAGTTTATATGTCTATACTACCGGAATCCACAAATGTGTTCTCGCTCGATCCTCCGTTCGCGACTCGGTATTGGTTCCACTTCCCAGGTAATACTGTAGGTATATGTATAGGTACGTCGAGGGGGGTCGGGGGAGGCTCGGCGGAAGGGGAGAACTATGTATGCCTCCGCCTACCCTCTCTCCCTCTCGTTCTCACTCTGACCATCCGTCGGCTAGACTGCATCCCATGCAGCTCCGTATATACCGGGAATAGCTTGGCCGAGTGCGAAAGCGAACGAGATCCAGAGGAAGAGAGACAGAGATAGAGATAGAGAGAGAGAGATAGAGAGAGAGAGAGACAGGGCCGGAGGGTAAGGGTTGGAACGACAGTGATATAGAGCGAGAGATGAGGCATCGAGCGAGAGAACTCGCAAGGCTTGGCGAGGGTACGAGGGACACAACGAGATAGAGAACGAGGGGATTGGATGTATAGAGCGAGGGAGGATCGAGTCACCGTGAAATACACGGCTCGATACTTCGTCGCTGGAGCAGCAGCAACGGAGGCACCAGCAGCACACTTTGTCGCGGTCAACCCCAAACTCGCGACTCTAATTGTTACACGTAGCCTCCAACGCCGCGAATGCATGTCGATATCTCATCGACGAAAAAAAAGGTAAAAAGCAACAAAAAAACAAAAACCAAAAAAGAAACAACACGCAGGCACTGTCGACTCATCCCCTTGGATAGATCTGGGCGCACACGGAGATGCGGTTTGCGAGGAAAAATACCGAGTGATTCAAAGTTCGAGATTTTAGATTAAAATCGTTGTAATTAGTAACAACGAGTCCTCTCGAGTGTTGTCCGTTCCAATTTCTTATATGTCATTTATCAGTGAATCATTTATTAGCTTTCGACTAATGAAAAGTCTGATTTTTCGCCCTGTCGACACTTGCCGAATCATCGATTTGACATTACGACCTTTCTCGTAAAAAAAGGAAATTGGTCGTTTGAACTAGCCTGTACGGCAGAGTCGGCACAGCGTCATGTCGGTCGTGACCATCGGTCCTCATCGTCCTCGATTCTCTTGCTACTTTCATCCGGTCATCGATTTTCAGCCAGGAGATTTAGGGGACTACGTTTCCGTATAAGACTACGTGACCACACACACCGACTCGTGCGAGTGAGAGAGAGAGAGAAAGCGTGGCCTTCGTTCGTGGAAAGAATTGCTTGATGTATATAGCATATATATATATATATATATATATATATATATATATGTGGGGGGGGGGGGCGGAGCGTGTGTATATAGTACAAAGTGAAATGCACCATGAGAGAACAATTTTTGTCATACAGTTCTCGTTTGGGTTAGGTACGAACGAAAATAAAAAAAAATAATAATAAAAACCGCCGTCAAACTGCTAGAAGGTGAGCGCAAAAAGCGGGACAGAGGGGACATAGCGCGAGAAGAGGATATGCCTGGCAATAAATATACGAAGATTAGATCGGCAAGTCAGCGTTTTCGAAAGCCAATAATTCGCGTGAAATATCGACTATCCTCGCGAGCCGTTAGTTAAAAGGGGGGACACAGGAAAAGGGAGAAGAGAGAGGGAGAGAAGCCGGAGAAAGGGCGAACGTGTGTGGAGGAAGCCTCGTGCTGGTGGTTGTGGTAACCCTCTCGCTCTTTTCCTCTCTCTCTTTCTCTCTCTCTCTCTCTCTCTCTTGGCACATATATCGCTCATCGTCCAATACTACCGTACTACCAATAAAGCGTTAATGAAGCCAAATAATGGCCGGATTTTTATGGGGTTTACGTGAATGCCCGTGGGAAGCCCGTGGTCGTGAACCATTAACGTCGAGCAGACCCTTGAAAAACTGAACTCGTTTCGGAGAGACATTTATACCATCCATGGAAAAAAAAATTGGAACATCGAATAAAAGGATGATAATTAGAACCGATCGGGAGAGTTTGCTAGACGAGGTAAATTTCGTGCTTCGGGGGTAAGAGAAGGCGAAACCACTGTTTGTTTGAAATATCGTTCCTGTCCCATTTCGAATTATGAAAACACGAGGATGATAATAACGCTGCGAACAGAAAGGGTGAGAGATATCGGGGTCGGGGGGTAAACCATAGAGATGAAAATACGAGATTTCCCAGAATTTTCACACAACCCCTGCGGTAACTTGGTTAGGTCAACTACGAACGAATTCTAATTGTACATTAAATTAAACGTTTTATGAATAGTGAAACCAGCTTACTGACTGATTCCCAGACTCTTCCATCGCACGAGAGGCTGGTTTTATTTACACGCGAAATTATTTTTAATGAGTCTCCGGCTCCCGCTTTTCTTCCATCTCCACTCTCTCTTTCTCTCTCTCTCTCTCTCTCTCTCTTTGCCGCGTGGTGTCACTACAAGCCGGACGGGTGGATGACTTTGCATTCGGTAACAACTTGCCTGACGTCCGGTAATTTTTTATTTTTTATTTCAATATTTTTTAAAGTTTCCACATTCATTTTCTATGTCAAACTCCCTTTTCGTTCTATACGGTGTACGCACGGTCGCGTAATTACTCACTTTGGATGATATTTTATCGTCGTTTTTACCAGATCCGCTCGAGTACGAACCTTTTCATTTTTTCCTTATGTCAACCAGCTCGGTACGAGTACGCAAATTGACCTCGCGCGAATTTAATGAACCAACGAAGGAGGCGCTCATTCGTTTATACAAGTGACGTGGATGAAAAACGAGAGGATCGGCGGTCTTGACGCATCAAATATTCAGGGTGTACCGTTTTATAATATTTCGAAGCGAATATTCTTCGAAAATGAATTATTTCGTTGAGAAATACTTTTGTATATATATTTTTGGTGAACGATTAGAATCAAGGCCATCGTTGATGAAACAGGGGCACGTATTTTCTGACGCATGAAGAAGAAGGGGTTATAAATCTTGCTATAAATATGAGAATATGAGAATTGAGGGTCTATTTCACGAATCCGAGAGACTGCCACGTACTCGGATATTAGGCAACCTATGGGAAGCATATAGTTCAGCCGTGTACCCTGTACTGTAGCGGCTAGACACGACGAGACTTAGCCAAAATTCTCGGTTCGGCCTAGCGTGGAAGCATGACGCGAGCGAGCATTTTCGGGCATCCATATGCATGTGGTTGAGGCAGTGAAGTATATATGTACCGATGTATACATAGAGAGGCCTCTGCAGCTTGGTTGGGTGCGAGCAGTAGCACCAGCACCACCACCATCTCCACCAAGTTGCGTTATGCAAATAGGGATATGGCCTCGTCGACATCACCGTCGTCGTCGTAGGTGAGCATAGAGGTAAACGACGTTGAGAACGCCTCGAATACTCACACGAGAAAGAAGTTTGATAAAACGAAGGAAAAAAGTTTTCCAACACGTTTTTTACTCGAGTACCTAACACTTAGCTCGTCCGATATTTCATTCAGGGATTTACAGAATTTTCATGAACAATAATTAAAAATAAATCCAACGACAATAATTATTATGGACAATAAAGAATTGAAGTGCGATCGGAATATTCGTTAAATATTTTTTCGAAAAACTATCCGAGAGTATAATTTTTAAATAATTGTATACACGACTTTGAGGCGTTGAAGGAACGAAAGAATGGTTTTGAACACCGATGATCGTTGTGCTCGATGTAGCCGAGTCTCGGCTATTGCTAACGCGTGTAAGCGTTGTTCTACACGTAGCGGTTGAAAACTCGCGTATGTGCAGGACTCTGGCTCTCGAACGCGCGTATACCATTCGTATAGTCGGGTTCTCCGGCAAGAACAATGGAAAATTAAAATAACAATGCACGATGGCCAGCGACGATGGTGGTTGGCCTTCTCAAAAGCCCCCACTGGAACTTCACACTCGAAGTCGAGCGTAAAAATACCAACCCTCGTAGAGAAACGCCGCATGCTCCCTCTCGCTTCCAGCCATCCCTCGTTATACCTATAGGTAAGTACAGTTTTACTCTGTTGTTGATTTTCGCTCTTTACACGGTACGATATCCCAGCTTTTTCCGTACATTTAATACACAATCGTGACTTTGATAGCGACATTGTATTTTTCGCTTATATCCCTCTGTCTCGCTTCATCCCCTACCGACGATCGAAAAACAACAAGGACGAAAAGATCTTTGCGCAACAACAAAAATGGAAAGAGTCGAGTATTTCGTACGACAACAGAGGCTATCGAGTTCCCGGCCAATTTGCCGATATGAATCTTACATCAGAGAAAATATCACCCCAAAAAAGATTGACTATCAGGAAAAGCAAGGAAAAAAATTATCGCTTATTTTCTCCTATCTTACTGCATCAGTGCCGTCGCTCATCAACGTTGGCATGGGCTGGGAGAAACGATGATACCATGAATATATATTACGAGTCGGAAGAGTGATGCGAACTGCCTCTCTTTGAGGGAATGCGGCGCGTTTCTCTTTGCGACCCTTAGCGGGGGTGAAGATACACGCTTTCTGGAATTCACCTGACGGGTGGTTATTGGGGAGAGTACGAAACCGAGAGTGGACGAGAAGGGAAACGAGAGCGGGTATAATATTAGTCATCGTGTGGAATATATATAGGGTTATAATAAACGAAACGCCGACTCGCTTAATATCCTGTGGATGCTTCTCTTCCATTTCCGGGTCTTTGACTGCTTTCGTGTCTACGTCCCTCTCTCGTTCCGTTTCTGTCTCTGTTTCTCGCTCTCTCTCTCTCTCCCTTCTCGTTTTTGCGTCGCACCATCGCTCGAGATTCTCTGTGCTTTCACCTAACATTTATCCGTCCATGAGAATCTTTTTTCCCCATCTCTTACTCTGCCCTCTTTTACCCGTCTGTCGGCAAACCAGAAGGCAGACTATTCCTAGTTTTCTTTCTTCTAGCCGGCGTAAATAGTTACCCTGTAGGAGAAGAAAGAAACGAAATTGGACTTTGAGAGAAAGGGAGAAAGGGGATAGATATGTGGGGGAGGGGAGGAGAACGAGATATATACAGACAAAACGAAACCGTAAACGGTGACTCTGGTACTACCGTCTCAACAAACTATATACATTATTCGTATACATACAAGAATATAGTTGTATGTATATATTGTACATCAGCCCCTCTAAATCCGTAGCGAAAGCCAGTGGAGCCTTTTCAAATCCCTCGGCCTTTAAATATTCGTACGAATCTCCAGATGGGAGAGGAGAGAGCTCCGGGAACAGCAGAGGCCTCGAAGAGTTGCTGCCCAGAGCAGAGCCCGAACAGACACGAATCGCGGTTGCCATTCAAAGGGCTGCTTCCTGTTTCTCCCTCTCTCTCTCTCTCTCTCTCTCTCTCTCACTCTCTCTCTCTCAGTCGTTCGTCCATCCTACATCTCTTATGCTACGCTGGGTGAGGTAAAGTGCGCTTACTACGGGGCAAAACCTTCCCTTTTCCCCCAACGCTCGATCTACCGTGGACCCGTTTCTATGACCATTTTATTTCACCGGTAACGGAGCACCAACACCGTGAAATCGTATCGTAGCAAAATGGTCTCTTGCACGTGCACACATCCACCCGCACGCGGCGTATATAGCACATGGTGGACATTACTACTTCTGCAGGTCGGAAGTACGTGTGTTGCAACGGATCTGCCCAGGCTCTTCTCGGTATGTGCGCCACCGTATTATGGGCGAAAGGCGAATAGGCACTCTGTCTCTATCTCTCTCATTCTTTCTCCCGTGTGTACCGCAAGCAGATACATGTATATATGACTTTGTACATGCCGAAGTAGAAAAGGCCCGGTTTCTCTTCCCTCGTTTTCTACCGAGAATTGTACCCTCGCCGTTTTACGTGTTGCACACACGCCGCGACTCTTTTACCGGTCGTCGCTCCTCGCCGATCGTGAATACCGCATCGACGCGCCCCCATTCAGACGTTTCCACTGCCTTTATCTACTCGTTCTCGAGCCCCGTTGGTTTTTTCTCCCGTTTTTTTTTCTTTTTTTTGTTTTTTTTTCTTTTCCTTCGAAACGCTATACAAACTACGATGAAGGTGTCTTTTGTTTCTAGAAAGCGCACGTTGCCACCGAAAAACCATCAATGCAACGAATATCCACCGTTATAGCGTGAAATGACGGATTTAAAAAGTAAAGTTCGACTATTTATCATTGTAATGTTGTTTTCTTTAAGACGAATAAATGTTATTTCGATCATAATGCATTTTAGATTAAATTTTTAGCGCAGAAAGATGTGTGTTTCTTTTTTGTTTATGTTTACGATGTTATCACTGCGTTGCTCCGAGAGAGCTTTATGTATTTAGTTCCGGAAGGAGGTATAACAGCGTTGGCCCTTCGAGATGCTGAGCAAACTCAGATTCCGAGAGAGAGAGAGAGAGAGAGAGAGAGAGGGAGAGAGTGAAGGATGGCGCGAGGGTTTGGAAGAGAAGAACGAAGAAAGATCTAGTGCAACAGCAGAGGAAACTGAAGACCAGAAGGTAGAAGGAAGGCACATATCATTGTGCCGTCGAGTGGCTTGAATATTTCAGTCGGGCAACAAGAGAGAACGGGCCCTGCAGTTCGTATACACCGACTTCACTACACTTCTTTCTTTCTCGTTCATTCTCTCTCTCTCTCTCTCCCTCTCCCTCTCTCTCTATCTTAACTTCTATCCTCGGCGAGATGCAAGCTCTTCGTAGAACAGAAAGTTCTTTTCGTCGGTCCTTCGTCCTCTCGAGTCATACAACGTAAAAGCCTCAACCCTTGCCCTCGGTATGCTCGCTTTCAGACATTGGGCTCATCAGGCTCTCTCTTTCCTCCGAGCGGTAGCGTGCTGCGAGATAGTTTCAGCCCAACGTCAAGAAACACACAATTCTGGTTGAAACTCAGTAGGCAAGAAGGAAAGGAGAAGTCTCCTCCTCTCTCTCTCTCTCTCTCTCCTACTCTTTGGGTGTGTTAAAAAAGAGCGGAGGAAGCTTCGCGCTCTCTCTCTCTCTCTCTCTGTACAGACTCGCCGTCTGGCAGAGATGAAAACGGAATAGTATTTCACGATGAGGTCTCTGGTTGCACGAGTACTTGTCCTTCTCTCGTTCTTGCTCGTATTACCTAATGAGCAAAATACTACACGACTCTTTTATGTACATACTCCATCTTCACGTCAACGAGACCAAGGAGAACTGAAGTTTCAACCCATTTCCCCAACCCCCTTTCCTCCCCCTTGCACATATATTCGAAAATCTCTCTAGTGATTTATCTCTCGGGAATAATGTATTCCAGGATCATTATCCAACATTGGACTATCATCGATCTGCACGTGAATCCTCAAACGAATTTATATATATATATATATATGTGGCTTCATACATCTATCGGACACATGAGGTAACATTTGTCCCAAACACATCGCGCGACACACATACACACGGACACACTGTGAACACGAGTAGATAAGAGGTGAAGAAGGAGTTCGATTGAAGTATGGGAGGGGTAGGGGGCACTCGCCGGGTGTGACACTGATTTCTCGATGTTTGATTTCTGGCGGGCCGTCGAGAGATATCGCTCGACTCAAAGACTCGTCTGTATGTAAGTGTCTACATATATATGTCTATATGTGTACGACCCGGTCCATGTCTCGTCTTCGTGCTCCTACATCGTCGGCATTACACACGTAGAAGGACTTTTCGCCAACTTTCGACGAGGCGGCGCTCCCTCGACTTCTCGACTTATCCGCCACTGCATCTATATCTACGTTTCTTCACCGACTTCTAGGTCCATCCCACTTTATCTGGCGTTACGGTGAGCGTTATCATGTACGTACAGTCGGAAGCGAGAGAAAACGAGGAGCAGAGGTTCATACCTGCTAGCACTACTGAACGTTTTTTCCCTTCGTTTCTCTCTTTCTCTCTCTCTCTCTCTCTCTGCCTCTTTTCCCCAACCCCTCAACAAATCCCTTGGCCCTGCTACAAAGGGAATGCGCGATATGCTCTCATCCTTTAGCAACCCCCACGAATCCCACTTGCGTTTGCAGCTCGATATTTCAAGGTGTAAGGTATAATTCTCCTGGTGGGTCACTCAACTACCGGTTCTCCCTCGATCCCCCCACTTCGCACTGTGATCGTTCAAACTTTGCTCTCTCTCTCTCTCTCTACCACCACTATCACCCGCTTTTGACTTCCGGTGAACCGACACGACGGTCATAGAGGGATGCTCACGGAGATATAGAGCGATGCGAGGGGTTTGGAACGAAGCGAAGCGACGGAGAGCCCAGCCTCATTGAAATTTCATACCCGTTGACCTAGCTACCTGCGCCGAGAGCGACGACGATGAAGACGACGAGATGAAGAAGAGAAGGAAGACAGAAATACAAGCCTCCGGTTACCGGCGCTCTTCGAAAACGGCTCGGGGGATCCTCACCAGGATATTATACTCGACAGTGTCGCGGGAATCCTAAAAAAGCATCTGCCAACGCCAAATGCGAGCGATCGTTTGGGAAATTAACATTTCGCTGCGTCAAAAGATATTGGACGATGTCGATCAAAGATTTCCACTATTCACAACGACTCTGACGATATAAAGGAATGATGGTTGATTTTAAAAAAAAGATCATTTGCAAAAAAATTTTCGTCGATAAAACTTTCGAGAAAATTATGGTCTCTATTATTATATCTCAACTGTACAATACTTCGTTCGTTGACAGATTCACGAAACGAAATTAGATTTATCGCGTAGCGAGGGCATTGGTGAATTTGTTCCCGCGGGACGGAATGACGGGAAGTTTGCCGATTCGAAGACGCGATGAAGTCTCGACGAGAGATGACGAGAGGTAATGAGAGATATACCAAGATATCTGCCTCGATCTCTCCGCTGATAGGGACGAATCGGAGATCAGGAGGAAAGCTCTCGGTATATATTTGATGATATAGAACACGAATCCAATACAGTTATAAGCTTGAATATATAGTATATGGAACAATATAAACGTGGGAATCGTAATACGTGCATTACGTTGTGTATACATACATTCGTATAATATTGGATTTAGGTATATATATATATGCACGAGGATATATCAAGATATACTAGACCCTATACACGATATACTACCACGTATAGTGCACGTTTAAAGCGGTCATAACTATGTCACAGCTCCGTTGGACCGAATTCTCTTGGGCTATTTGCTGTTGGGGCGGAAGGGAGAAAGGTTCAATATATATATATATATCTATATCTCTGTATATATGTATATGTATATATATACATTCGAGAATGACGATGTTGGTGAACTAACCAGGAGTAAGAGTGAGACAGAAAGGCAGAGCGAAGGCGAGGCCAGACGTGGTAGGATGGGTGGTCTAAGTTTACGGGGTCAGTTTGTCGAGAGGCGGTTCGCCTTGCGAGGGTGTGAGCGAGATAGAAAGAGAGAGAGGGAGAGTGAGAGAGAGCCGGAGGGGATTCAAGAGTGAGCGAAGGAACGGGCAAGGGATGAACGAATGTGCGTGGGGGTGCGAGCGAGAGAACAGGATTTCCTGACTACATACACATACACTGACACAAACAGGCATGAGAGAGAAGGCAAAAGCTCCCTCTTGCTTCTCGGGTATATAGTTCGCACATTGCAGGAGAGTAAGACGAAGAGACGCGAGGGGATGGCTAAGATTTAAGCCCTGACAACGTCTCAAGCCCGAGTGCAGCGAGCGCGGGCGCGGGCCTCGTTCCGTGGACGGACGCGCACAGAGGGGTTTACTATATAACTCTGTGTGTGTCTCTCTCTATCTCTATCTCTCTCTCTCTCTCTCTCTCTCACCACCTTCGGAGGTTTCCCCAGGGTGGATAGGTTAGGGTTTTAGGTAGGAGAGAGAAAGAGAGAGAGAGAGAGAGAGGGTGTGTGAGAGAGGAAGAGAGAGAAAACGAAGCTGCTGTAGAGGCGAAGCGGGACTCAGACTGCGCCTTCAGCCCGCGGCTCACCGTTCAGGATCTAGATTCGCCGTTGTACACCCCTCCCCGTCCGCACTTCCGCCCCACGACTACCACCCGTTACTAACACACGGGAGGGGAGAGTTTAGAATCATGGTCTACTCTCCAAGGTAGCCTCTCTCTCCTTCTCGCTCTCTCTCTTACTCATTCTGTGTATAGTACTCTCTATATCTCCCACTTGCTCGAGCTTCTCCCTACGGCTTGATTCTGGATTCTCCTCGCGTGGTTTACTGCACCGAGTGGAGCAACGAACAAACGAGGAAGAGAGAGAGAAAGAGCGAAACGATCCGGGAAGCCAGATAACGGAAAGGGAGAGTCTTCTCTCTCTCCCTCTAACTCTTTTCTACTCTCTGTGCTGGATATCTAACTACCCCTGTAACGTGTACCTACGTATATCGATACCATCGATCAAGGTCTGTTTCGCCCAACAATACTGTTTTTTTTTCTCTTCTCTCGCACGAAGCAACCGGAAGACGTTGAGGAAGAAGAATTTTTTTTATGGAGATGCATCGGTCAAGAATACAGTTGCATCGAGGAAAAATGGGTTCGTTCGATTCCAACGAAGTTCATTTGGATAAACACTGAAATATCAGTGTTACGTCGATTACAGCGGTTATCGACCCTTATTTCATGAGTACCTATCATTAATTACAAAATTACCCTCATGGTGATGTTTCCTTCGATGTATAATACGAAGCACTTTGTCCCGATAAACCATGGGATAATATCTCGTAATCATCATTACGATGACTCGGACAAGGGACGAAGACTGTTACCACAAACGGTAACACGGTGGCTATTATCCTCGGTACTAAAACATTAGTTTGATAGTGCATCACTGTCGACCGGAACGATCTTCGTGAACGTCCATCGGCCGGTTAGTTAATATGCCAATGGCGAAGGAGGTTCGATCTAACCTTATGTGTGTGCCAGCGATATCTCAAGAGGTCATAAATCAGATGACCGCACATCGGAATCTTCTCGATATTCCCTCTTAGCATATATATATATAGCAGTTCCTCCACCAGGTAACGGTTATGCCCGACATATATAATTATATATATATATATATTCGAGGCACGCATGGCTTAATACACGGTGAATTTGGTATGAGAGAGCATAGTACCGAGTGAAATACGGTTACCATAGGCGCACGTGCGAGAGCCAACTCATGGAATGGCGGCGTCGTGTACAGAGCCAGCACGAAGAACCAAACCCTTCTGTCTCCGTCACTATATACATCCCTATTTCTCCTCACACTCGCCGTTACCTCCAGAACTCCGGTAGCATTGCTCTCAGCAAGGCTTACCGGGCTGAAGAGCTCTCATCGCCGGAGGCTGGTTAACGTGTCGTTCATTCCGACCCGGTCGTCTCATCGCAGCTTCCTTCCTCCCGGCTTTCTCTCTCTCTCTCGCTTTCTATCTTTCGTTCTTTCTCTCTCTCTCTCTCTCTCTCTCTCTCTCTCTGGCTTTTTTTTGTATCACCCTTCGCTTCTCGCTCGGTCCTCGCAAATGGGGAATAATTATCTCGGTCCAGGAAACCGCTCTTCCTCGTACCACAGACTCTGGCTCAATTTCACTTTTCTCACGTCTTTTTTCACTCATTAAATCAAGTCAATCATTCGAGCAATTTTCTGTATGATTTATACTATATATATGTCTATTTGTATCGGTGTATGTATATCTATGTGTATCGATGAAACGTAAGTTTCAGGGTATCCTTTTTGTATCGGTTTGTCGTTTCACGATGTAAAGCGAGTGGCATGGGCTATTGGATACAGAAAACGGACGGTGAAGATGGCAAGTAGTTACGGCGAGGACGAGTTGAGACTCTTCGAGGCGAGTTCTTTCGTGCTTTTTCCGGTAAACGACTTGAAAGAGAAAAGAATAAGAGCAGCAACACAATAAAGGTAAAAAGGAGAGTCATAGAAGAAGAAACGAAAGAAAAGAGAGAGTGAAACAGAGTGCGACGGAGAAAGAGAGAGAGAGAGAGAGAGAGACAAAGCGAAAGCGAGGAAGAGACAGAGAGAGAGAGAGACAGAGAGAAATAGAGCAACGACAGAAGTGCAGAGCGAGCTGAATTATCATGTCCGGACATTACAATCGGACGAGCTTTACTTTCCTCTCCCCCAGTCCCTTATTCACTCCCTTTTCTCGGTCCTGCATTCTTTCTCTCTCCCTCTCTCTCCCTCTATCTACCTCATATCCTCTGTCGAGCTCCTTTCTTTCGCCGTAGCATATCTCGATGTGGACGGGGTAAAAGTTGCCCGTACTTTTATACGGATAAAGATCTCTCGGGGGGAAAAGTTACGGTCGTTTGCAAACTAATCGAGCCGTCGCTTTTCTACAGGGTGTCGAAACTTTCAGTGCCTGTCAACTTTTCTCCGCGAAATTCCTCTTTTACTACCCTGCCCTTATGCGTCCACCCTTGCGCAACTCCCTCCCGATTGCCACGATGACTCTGTCTTTTGCAACAACCCCTTGTTTCTACCTACCAACGTCCTTATTCTTCCAAGAATTTTCTCGCTTCTCATCCCTCTCTTTATCTCGTCGTTCCTCATTCACGCACTTTCGATCGACCCACATTTCTCGACAAGAAAACAACTGATAATCTTCGAACCCGTATGAACGACCGGAATACGCGACTACGTAAATATAGAATTAATGTTCGCTCCATTATGTCGTTATGCGTTCAACGAATTTTTCTTTCGGTACACTGGTACCTCTCGTACATAGAACGATTATTGTAGAATTTAGCTCTATACATACGTATGCCACGAAATGTATGACGACAAGGTGCCAGGCTTTCAACGATAATGACAAAAGAGTCGAAAATTTGGCAAAGACCCTCGATCTCCGTATACAAGGAAAAAGGATTTTAAGGAGGGGATGGAGGAGTGGAGGGATGGAGTGGCGAGAGACGAGGGTCGAGTACATTGTATCGAGTCATCTACGAAGCGTCTCTATGTGTATGTGTCGGTGGCGAAGTCTCTAAAATGCGGAACCGAAAGAAAGATATAACGGTGGTGTGTAGCCGGAGATGGGGAGAGATGGCGGGCATTAAGATTCTCGTGACCGCGCGATTCTACCGCACACCCAGCGCGCTCACGTTAAGGGGTACCGAATTTTAATTCGCGTCTGGCAGCGTTTCAGGGTACGAAACGAGAGTGAACCATCTCCTTTCTCTCTCTCTCTCTCTCTCTCCCTCCCTCCCTCTTTCACCCCTTTTCGACTCGCTCCAACATCCTCACTTCTCGGGTGCCCAGCGGGTATATTAAAATTCCGAAAACTTTTTAATCTTTTCGCCGTGGTTAAATATTAATAACGAATTCTCGGGGAGCGCCGCCATTGCGTCTACGTTGAAGATACCCGAATGTATATACATATACAGTACAATGGTGAGAGATCCTCGTCCTCGTTTATACTCCTTCGTTCCGAAAGGGACGTAAGCGTCGTTCGAGGCTGACCAAGAGTTGGGTCCGGGGAGGTTGATGGTGTATCAACTCACCCCTCGTTTTACACGAGAGAATGTAAAATGGGTTTTCGTCTATATAGAAACGTAGGAGAGCTTCTCTCGTTATAACGACGCCTCGGTATGCCGTAAGTCAAAGGTTTTTCTTGGGCTAGCCATAACCAATGTTCGAATAAAAAAAAACGCCTCGTAAAATGATTTTACGACAAAGTAGCAAAAACTGATCCCCGAGAAATTCAGATTATTAACTTTGCGTAAATAAATTATAATAATTCGGTCGAATAATATTTGATAAAACGAATGAATATTTTTTGTATAGAAAATTATGTTGGCATGTGCGAACTGAAAGACGCGATTTTCACACACGAGAGAAAGTTCGTCAATGTTAATGTGGATTATTATTAGTATACGGGTATATATCCGCGATGTCGAATGGGGAAGAAGAAGAAGAGCTTTGCTTAGCCAACGATCTAACGTGAATGGGGAGACGGTCGGAGAGGCCGAGGTCCGCTCAAGCGGATGAGATCGTGACGCGATACCGCTCTGGCTAGATAGACGACAGAAGCGTCTTACATCGCTTTCGCACGCCGGTGCCAAAAGTCGAAGAGTTCCCGAAAGGGGCGAAAGAAAAACACCAAGACAGAGAGACAGAGAGAGAGAAAAAATGGGGTGCTTGAAAATCGTTGTTTCACCTACTTTGCAATGAATTCACTTCCAAATATCAATTTTACTTATAACGGCGCGTACTTATAAAAAATAAGAGATCACATTTTATTAATATCGGTGTGTAACGTATAAACAATTTTATAATTTCGAAAGATACTTAAACAAAATACGTGCAACAATAGCTGATTTAGGAAAACCTGAAAAAATACGTGCGAAAAATACCTGAAACAAGAAGCTAAATGAAAATCCAAACAATAAAGTTTGAAAAATAATACTCGCAAGAATTATCTGAAAAAATGCTGAGAAAGTTGACGAAAAAAAACATACATAGTAAAAAAAAAATCCGAAAAATACTCTACGTCCATATTTGGTATAGAATCTGTCCGAAAAAATCGGTCGAGTGTTTATCCAGTGCCGAGGGAAAAAGTACCCATCCTGCGAACGCCGTGCACACCGATGATTTTCAGTATCCCTACGAAATGCTTCTCGATTGAGTAACGGCCGGATGGTTATTTGTTCACGATCGAGAAGGTGAAGCGGGGGTGGCGGTGAGGGGGATGGGGAAGGGTTCGATGAAAGGGAGAGTTTTTTTGGATCTCTAGGCGAGGGTAGTGGGTGCGAGTTTGCGTTATACACACACATAATTAATCTCGAGTATTTACCCCGCACTCTCGCATGGGCTTGAGAAAAAAAGAGCTCGTACGTGTAAGGAGGGACGATGAGCAAGGGGTGGTTCTTTTTCCGGGGGAAATGATCGCGGCGTTGGCCCTCGCTATATTTCTCTCTCTCTCTCTCTCTTTCTCTCTCGCTCGCGGTGAGATCGAGGCCCGATTTCGAGCGAGTCGAAGCTTTGAAGAGGGAGAGAACGCGAACGTCGGGATATTCTATGCCTCGGAGAGCCACGGCAGCCGAGTTAGGTTTGCTTCCACCACGACGCGATGCGAAACGGGAGAGAAACGGGATCGCGAGCAAGCTGCGTGAATATATACGTGAATGTGGTGTGGGTGCGTGGAGGTGGGGTGAGGGGTGAAGGCATCGGCAGTGTGGGCGGACGGGAAAACAAAATAGAGAGAAAACCACCGGCAATTTTTCACGAGGTTTTTAAAGTGAGAAAGAGGGTGAGAGGGGGAAGGAGTGAGGGAGAAAAGAGAGAGAGAGAGAGAGAGGAAACGAGGCTGCAAGGTAACCCTCCGCGGTATCCGTGAGAGTTGGAATCGATTTTTCGACGGTTCTTTTTTCCTCGGCGAAGCTCTATATCCTTGAACACTGGCTGCACGCTCCCCCTACCCTTTGCTTTTTCTATCCCACCCTCTTTCTCTCTCTCTCTCTCTCTTGCTCTCTTCCTCCCTCTTGTTGTTTCTCTTTCTCAATGTTTTCCCGTAGCTCTCTTTCTATTCTAGCTCGGATTCCGTGCGCCTCTCGCACGTGGACCATCGCTTCGCCGTGGCGTTTGCTTCTGCTTGTGTTTTCAGCTCGCGATGCGATGCTCTCTCTAACGCTGAACGGATATCGTACAAAACGTTTCGTGCTCGAGGCTTTACTCGTTCGTTTGATTTTTGTTTCTCTCTATTATATATATATATACGTGTCTATTTTTTTAATTCGATATTCGTCACGAATGCGTTACACCCGTCGTTATGTAAATTTATCGGATTGGCTACAAAGTATAATTACGTTTTTAATACGTGGCCGTCCATCGATAGCTAAAAAACGCAGTCGTTCTTTGCTCAACTGAATAGCGAAACTTATTCTATTCCGTCTCAACGAAATTGGTTCTGTTTGTATGAAAAATGTTTCGAAGTAATTCGAAAGTAAATAATAATGCTCAATTATTCGCGGGAGATGAGTTTTTTGTTTTGTTTTGAAACTCGAGTTTTATACGACTAGCATTCATCCTCAGAGCCGTAGCTCGCGCGAATATATGGATCGGTGCTGTTATCCTTCCGCTAAGACAGAAATACGTTACTCATCCACGTGTATCTCCTTCGTTAGACGGTCCCGTCTGCGAGCAGTGACAGGGACCAATCGTCTATAGATATATACTTTGTACACGTTGATGTATATATATATATATATGTTTGTTTCTGTACATAGGCTAGGCCACAGCTAGGTCCACGCTACGCTACGGCGTCGTTTATATCATTCGCGTGCCAGCGGTAAGTCGCCTTTAATGAGGTAGCTTAGAAAGGACTTACGAGATCTCGCCGTACGGAGCGAAGGCGTCCCTCAGGGTCTGCGTCTCGATCTCCGGGCTCAGGTCCCCCACGAATATGTGGTAGTGCTCTGTAACAGAAGGAACAAGAAGATACGATATTAGATTAAGAAAAAAACACGAAACGTAAAAAAAAGGTTCTTGTCTCGGAGATTAGTTGCGTTGTTCCTTTTTTTGTGTTTACGTTTTTTTTTATGCGTCGTCCTTAAAGACTCGGGTAAAAGAGAGTAAGTATTGAAAACAAAAAACGCACACAAACACTAAAATCCAAGTGCCCCGTTGTTACGACAATCTTTTATCGCTGGCGATAAAATAATGAGTATTCATAATTCTTGGACAATACGCTGTTTACGACTATCGACGATTATTACGAAATCGAGTTATTTCCAACGTATATTTCCCTACTCGATGGAAGCACAAAAGTTTATTGAAAAATCGTTACTCGTGCACGAAAACTTAAAAAAAAAAGGTAACCCATCTCACGGTATTGACAAAATGATAAGGAGGTCACGTAAAAAATTTATTCACGATTAAAAAAACGAATCGATTCCGGTTGTCGAGAGGGGCAGGGAGGGGGACGCAAACGTTAGAGATGGGTAAAAGAACAAAAAAAAGAGAGGATAGAACAGGACCGATCGACCAGGGTTCTCGGTGAGCGGCGTTCAAGTTGAGCTTGGTGCGAGTTGGAAGGTGGTTTGGCTTTGCTCGGGGTTTTCCACTTTGCGAAAACTGGCCAGTTCTCTCTCTCTCTCTCTCTCTCTCTCTCTCTCTCTCTCCCTCTCTCTCTTTCTCCGTTGGGTGGCTACCGTAGCCCTGTCGGTTGCTGATGGCCGAGGGGCGTAAAATCAGAGGCGAGGGCAACCCTCGCTTTCAGCGGCCCCATTAAAATTGCAACCGTTAATTTACCATCATCGGCCGGCCGTCGTAAGCCACGAGTGCTTCCACTGCCGAGCCGAGAGTATATGCACACTGATATGTATACATAAACCCATGTATATATATATATAATATGTACACATATATAATGTACGTATATATATATATATATATATATATAGAGAGAGAGAGAGAGAGAGACATTGTATACGTATATACATATATATGTATATAATACAAACATGTAGATGCCGTTGGTACTCTCGGTGCTGTTACACTGCTAGGTACTTTGGGTTCTCTATTACACCGGTGTGGCAGCGGGCACGATGGTATGCCTTACGTAACTCTCCACGCACCCTATATTTACTCAGTGGGTGGACTCTGTTTGTCTTCGCTTCAGCATAAAGGCCACTTTCTCTCTTGCTCTCTCTCTTTCTCTCGGTCTCAACTCACTGTCATAGTACTATATATATATATACATATATATATATACATACATACGTATTCTGCGCTAGGTAATGATGTACGCGTATTCGGGGGTGTCCTATTGATGCTCCGAGTACCGAGAGAGTTCCATGTGCGATGACGAGAGGAAGGTTGTTCTATAGCGTGACTATACAAGAGAGAGAGAGAGAGAGAGAGAGAGAGAGAGAGAGAGTCATACACGGTTGCATTCGCTCTCCATCAGGAACACATTCGTTCTGTTACATCGAAAATGGATGTATATATCCAAATGCATACATTCACATGTATGCGGACGAGTACAGGCGTCGAAATTGAACGAATTTACTGCAAAACCGCGACAGAGAGAGAGAGAGAGAGACAGAGACAGAGAGATGACGACGATGTTTGAAACCCGGAGATTGCCGAATTGCTCGTAAATTTCCATGTGTGTGCGGCTGCAACTGGTTCGCCTCAAAGTATGCTGAGAAAGAAACATCGGGCGATATGTGTATAGATATACGTATATATATATGCATTACCCTCTGCATATAGGCGATGTATGTATATACCAACGATACAGTAAAACGCCGGATACAACAAATGATATAAAGAAACCGCGCGATCGTTTCTCGCGACCCAGATACAAGTGTGTATGATGCAGATATGAAAAGCAATATAACCCTAGATATAACCTTATATATATATATATTTGACGTAGTTTTGAACGTATAACCACACAGTACCGAATGACTACTCGTATCCTTTCGGGCTATTCTGTCGCGTAGAGCATAAAAGGGAAGTAAGGAGCCGAAATGAGGGAGCGAAGAAAGAGACACCGAAGAAAAAGAGAACACCGGCCGAGAAAGGATCTACGGTGTGTATAGGACCGAGAAGGGGGTGCCGTCTGTTTACTCCGAGAGAGCGTGAGCTAGGAACTTTGCGAGAATCGCAGAGCCTCGGTGAGCCTTGATTTTTCTAGGCACTCGGGGAAAAAGAGGAAAAGAGCAAATCATCCCTGAACGATAAAAAAAAGGAGAGTAAAGTTACGTAGTAAGGAAACATACGAGTTCTTAGGCTGTTATACGGGGTAAAAGCGCTCCTTGGCAGTGCAAATGTGAGAGAAGGAGATTCGATAGAAAATTTCCGGTGCCTGGAGCGGCCACAATGAGCGATGTCGTTCTCGACCGCGATGTATAGCACCCATGGAAGGGAAGATTAATATTCAGGACGAAAAACTATTGTGAGATTCTCCCGCGCGCTAGTTGTCTACCTACCGACGCTACCGTGCTAACTTTTACTCCCCCTAATATTCTCCCTCGCTTTATGCCAATTCGAGGTCCTCGTGAATTGAGAGAGATAGATAGATAGATAGATAAATAGAGAGAGAGAGAGAGAGAGAGAGAGAGAGAGAGAGAGAAAGAGGGTTGAGCGCACAGGCTACCCCCGGGGGTCGCTTCGGCAAATTCCTTCGACCGCTCACGCGCGCCACCTATTCCCCCTGTAAATCTTCTCCGACTGCACTCAGACACTTCCTGCTCGAATTCGCGACGCTCTCGGAACGCGACTCTCACCCCTTTTCCCCAACCCCATTCCTCTTTCTCTCTCTCTCTCTCTATCTATCTCTCTCTATCTCTATATCTGTCTCCCTTTCTCTCGTTCCATACGAGCACCGGACAACGAGCTCTCTCTCCTCGCTCGCGCTCCAATCGACGATTTGCATCACAATACATCTCGGGATAGCTCGCGTTTGTCCTCGACGCCTCTCTCTCTCTCTCTCTCTCTTCAACGAGAGAGATCGGCATGTGTATCTATACTCTATCCTCTCTTCCATGTCCGTACTCGTTCAATGATTTATCCGAAACGTATAATTTCGTACCCGCTCCCCATCCCCCCTTCCCAAGCTCGTTCACTCTCTCTTTCTCTCTGTCGTTGAAAGTCGGACGTTTCTTCGCGAACCCTCTTCCGTTACAATTTTCATAAGAATACCTCACTGCACCATTTCCATTCTCCTTATAATTCGTCCTATCGGAGTGAATAAGGGATAAAAAGCGAGCGATTGAACGAGAGCGCCGACGTTCCATTTCTCCCACTGTCTCTCCTGTCTTTCCGATGGTGAGCGCTTTATTAATTATTAATCCCTGCCGAGGTCTTTATTTTTCGCCTTCTCTCACATGTTCCTCACTCACCCTTCCTCCTTCTAGACTGAGCGGTAGCCCCTTCTCTGTGTAAGCCGGAGATTTGCGGTCCGGCTTTGGACTCCTCTTCTTTCTCCATCTAACTTTCATTTCTCTCTCTCTCTCTCTCTCTCTCTCTCTCTCTCTCTCTCTCTCTCTCTCTCTCTCTCTGCATCAGCTACCAGTGCACTCTATTCTATTCCACTTCGGTCCATGATCCACTCACTTCCTATGTCTCTCTCTCTCTCTCTTTCCTTTTCTCTCTGTCTATCTATCCTGTTCACGCTCACAATCGCTTCAGCGTTCACGCGACGACTAACTGGAAAGCGGAGCGAGAGCGAGTGAGAGAGAGAGAGAGAGAGAGAGAGAGAGTGAGAGAGAGTGAGAAAGGAAGGGAAACTGGCTCAGACGGACAGACAGTCGAAAATCGAGTTAGCCTATCCAGGCGCTTTCCTCCCCTTATCCAGTTCGCCCACTCGCTCGCTCGCTTCGCTGTTGCTTTCACTCTCGGATTGTACCCCCTCGGCTCCCGCGCACTATCCACTGCAATTCTCTTCGCTCTTCCTTCGATCCTCGAGGCAAGCCCACCAGTGCCATACAGCCGGCGTCCGCCTCCACTCATCGTCCGTTAGTCCGAACGGAATATGCCTCGAGGCGGTGTGGCGATACGCCGAAGAGAAAACCAGTGATAACCCATCCCCTTTCTGAGAGAAAGATAGGAAGAGAGAGAGAGAGAGAACGAGAGAGAAAGAGAGAAAGAGAGAGAAAGCTCTCTCTCTCTCTCTCTCCGCCGTGCTCCGAGCTCGCGGTCGGGGGTGGTCTGATTACAATCGGTTTGATGGTCTATCCACGGCGGTCGGGGAGATTCCGCACTCGGAACACATGGTCGCCCATTCTCGCGAATTAGTTCAAGCCTCGTACTTCCTCTCACTTTCTCTATCTTTCTCTACTTCCTCGTCCTCCCTCGAATACCATTAGCAACCGACTCTTTGCTATTGAGATTTCGCTCTAAGTATTCATACATCTACATACACACAGACACACGCGAGCGCGTGCTTCGATCGAAACCGATTGACGCTCTCCATTCTTCTTCTCATATCCGCCAATTCGCATTAGATAATTCACGGTTCTTTCTCACCCGATGAAGAATGATAAAGACTTCGAGCCAAGAAACGCTTCGTCTTATCTGCATATTTCTAGACAACGTGAGATACGTGAAAATAAAACAACAATGTTTTTCTTTTTCTACTTACATCGCTTTTTGTCCCGTGTATTTCAAAATACGATACTGATTTTCTTTGAATCGAGAACAAAAATAAATCGCTCACTTGTGGAAAAATCACAGGACCCTCTCTCGGAGGAGTCATTCGATTCTCCATTCGTCTTTTTCGGTTTGCTCCTACGGTTCTTTCACGTATATACGTTTGAGCTCTTTTTTATTCATCTCGTTTGGCGTATAGAGGCCCATTTGCCGAAAGGTTCATCTTTGGAAAGGGACGATTGGAAATGTTGAAATACCCTCTGCGAAGGTGAATGGGTGAATGGCGGTGGTGAATATATATATATATATACGTAGTGGAAGAAATTTCCGTGAGTCCGGACCGTCTGCTGCACGACTCGAAGGGTGGCCCACCCTCCATGTGTGTATGTGTGTACGTATGCGTGCATGTGTGTGTGTGGGCAAAGATTTAAACGTCAGTCGGGCGAAAGGGTCGAGGCATAAGGGATGAAGAAGCAGGCTGTGGCACCACTAGAGGATCGAGTATAGCCGATCGGTTATATATAGCGCGGAGACGAAATTTTTCTTCTGAATTTTTTGAGTGAGAAAACAGCGAGGGGTAAGCTACGTTCTCGAGAGTAAAAAAAAGCTCGCTCACTCTCTGTCCCCCTTCGCTCCGTATTTGAATTTATTCCGCGACCGGGGATGCGCACTTCCTACACGAACGGGAATATCCGCTCGTCTAGAAAGAGACAAAGCGAGAAAGAGGAGGAGACTCCTCGTTTCGATTTCTCGTTCGTTCTCGAGTCGAGCAGTATCGTTTAACCTTCGACCCTTACGAGATCGTTGCGTATGCTATCTAGTTAAATTTTCGGAATAAATATCCATCGATATTTCCCGAACGGTTAATCATTCTTATATAAATAATTTCGAGTAATGTCGACGAGTAAACTCGTTAATTTTGAGAATTGATTATTTCTCGAATGATTTTTCTGATCTTATTTTCTTATAATTTATTTTTTTATTTTCATCCCCAAATAAATCTTGGACGATTTGTTTTTAAAACGAAGTCAAACTTTCGGCTGTGGAATTTTTTGAAAAATCCTAGATTTTTCGAGATTGCAGAAATGTCGTAAATTTGAAAAGCAGACGGAGAATATTTTATTCTCATTACCAGTTATTGCTCGCGAGGATGGAAAATATGTTCGGATCGATATGAAATAATGGTTATACCGTCCGTGATAGATATCGCACGCGAGCCGTGAGAGACGGTAGCGCGCGCGAGAGAATATATAGTTCGCTATTCGCGATAGTGCAACCGATCCTCTCCAGTTCTCACACGCTATCGTAATAGTTTCGAACTGGACGAAGCGATTCACTATCGAACAAATGCGATGTCACACACACACACACATACATGCACGCACGCACACAAATATACAGAGAGAAGAGAATAAACGCGTGGAGGGAAAAAGCGAGGGCGAAATTGGCCTGCATCGAAAGAGTAACGAGATCGTCCAAGATTGTCATCAAGAGAAAGAGGAAACCGCTACATGGAGAACGAACGAAAGAAGAAAAAAAGCACCGGGAAACGTTCCCGGCTGTTGAATAAGAGGCGAATCCCACGAGTCGAAAAATGCGGCAAGGAATCCATTGAATTTTTGACAATGGTAGGAAAAAGGCTCGTTGCGGAGTCGTCATTTTAGTCGTTTGAAGGTTCGCAAGGGAATAAGAAACGGCAAAAGAAAGGAGACGAGGAAGGGGGGGGGGGGTTATAAGAAGAAAAGAAAAAAAGCGAAAGAGAAAAGAGAGAGAGAGAGAGAGAGAGAGAAAGGGACGAAGAAGAAGCGTAGAATTCGGAGAGTACGTCGCCGGTTGTGCAAAGGATCAGGCCTTCCGGATACGGACCCGGGCACACCACCGCTATATACCGTAGCGGGGAGGGTGTCGTAGATCAAGGACTTCTTCAATTTCGCGGGACATCGGCGGAAAGTTGATTTACAGCCGCAAACAAGCTCCTTCCTGTGTGCTCTCTTGCTCGGAACGAGAACGAGAGGAGAGAAGCGTCGAGAAGGAACGAGAGTAAAAGCAAGCGAAAGAGAAGTCACCGGAGAGAACAGTAGAGCGAGATTTCCCATCTTTCTCATCGCGTTCCTCGCTTTCTCGCGAGACAGACAGAGAAAGAGAATTTTCTCTGCTCTGTCTTCTCTCTTCTCTCTCCATTCTTGCTCTGTCGCTGCAATTCTGGCATTTTCTCTCTCTCTCTCTTTCTTCTCCCATTCGTCGGCTTCTGCCTTTCACTCTCTCTCTCTCTCTCTCTCTCTCTCTCTACCGACTATGTTCTGGCCAACCCCTTCGAGGTACCTATGAGGCTCTAGCCAGAGCTCTCTCGTTCTGGAGTCGAGACCTCTATTAATTCTCCGGCTGTGGGAGTAACGGAGGCAGCGCATACACACACACATACGTTCAAGTGCGAACACACACATAAATACACGTACGTACAGCCGTCGACGAAAGTCTAGCGGCGCGAACACAATCGAATTTCGGCTCGGTCGGTCGCGCTTTTGCCTCGACGTTGCTCCTGCTGTTACTTCTACCGATGTGCCCCTCGTACAAACGTGAAAAGACTAAAACACGAACACACACACACACACACACACATACACATTCAAATATGTATATACAGTGTACAGACGTAGCACCGATCCCATGAGCGTTCGTTGAATCCCCCGGCCGTTTCGATGTTCGTAGTTTAACGCGAAATTCGGGTCAACCGACGGAGAGCGGCGTACCGGACGACGTACCTCGTCGATCTTGCTCTCCGCTGAAAAATCCCTCCACTGCAAAGTGTCTCGAGGCTACTATCAACCGAGAAAATGACCTATCAATTTCCGTGATTGGCGGACGAAATACGCTACGCGCGAAACGTCGAAACAATGAATTTTATATTTCTTGAACAAAGTTTATTAACAAAAGAAAAAAGAAAAAAAAAGAAAATAAGAATTTTTGTTCTCCCGATAAATCGAAATTCATCCCTCGCAAGAGAGGGATATCCATCGGTAAATGATTTTTTCTATGAAGAAACGAGCGGTCGATACATTCCAGCTCGCCACAACATTCCTTCGAACTAAATTGTTCGCATTATCATTCTCATTTACCTCGCTACGCTTTCTTCGTTCATAAAAAATTCTCGATCCAATCTACGTATACCTACATGTCTGTTTCCCTTCGTGAATTCCTAATGCTCGGCAATCGGGAATTTACCCAGCAGCGGTCAACGTGGACCGGGGCTCGGCGCGGTTTGATTTTAACCCGATTGATTTCCCACCACCTCTGCCGGAATCTCTTTTTCTCTCGTTTCTCTCGTTCGCCCGGTCGAGACCGCAATGACCGTTCGGTGTACCGCAATCGAACGATTTCGCGTACGGGGCCCCGACACGGAGCCACAAATTGCACGGTACCTTGGGCGGGCCGAGCCGGACCGGTGAAAATATGATCGCCTATATATAAACACACACACAGACACATATATATCTATATATCAACACACACACACACACATATATATATATATATGTTTTTTTTTTAATTCCGAAGTTAACTCGATGGCGGTTGATGTCGCACTACGACGCTTCCTGACGCGACATCCATAATTGCCTTTATTCTGCGAGTGACACGACTCCAATGAACTGTAATAACTACCCGATATGCCCTTTTCACCCTTCCCGCGCTATCGAATCGATGAATGATTAATCCGTCGTGGCTAATTATCTTCTTTGTTACCGCTTGCCAGTATACTCGTGTCCTGGCTGTTGCTGGTACTACCCCTGGTGCTCTGTGTATCGAGTGCGCGTATACGTGGATCGGTGCACACGAGCAAGTGGCTACGTCGATAATGGCCTCCCTCGTTGTAATGTTATTCCGTGAGCTTCCGTACTATATATATATATATATATAGTGCCACCTCTACCTCGACTCGCGCGTTCCGGTGTCGTGATGCCGTGCTCTAACCCCCTCTCTCCGACTCTACCGCTCTCTTCCGCCCCGTTCCACCTGTCCCAGCCTGATCCTTCCATCCCCTTGCCCCGTTAACAATGCCCGCGCTCTCGCGAACCGGAGGTGGGGGGAGGCGTATTATCGAACACATAATGAAAACACTCGACGACAAATTGGTTGTTTCGCGGGTAACCAATACGCCAGAGAAAGAGAAGAGGCGAGATGAAAAGAGCGCTGGCCGTGGCTCACAAGAGAGGGCGTGGTTCGTCGTGACGCGGTCATACGTTGAGCTCCATTTATTTTTTCGCTCACCCCACCCCACGTTCGAAACATTTATCGTCTCTATATAGTCAGAAGTTTATACTTGTATAGGTATCGTCCGAAAATCGTACTTACGAGCAAACCTATCCCGTGTACGATTTCCACTCAAACCGATTATTACGTCCTTGTGAAAATCGCGCTCGCACGCGTTATCGCGCGCGTCGTAACCATAGATCCGGAAAATAAATTTTCAATCGTTACTCCGACGTTTTATCGCGCCTTTTTCTCTTTTATCGTCCCACATTACGATCAATCACGATTGAATTTTCACCAAAATATCGAACAGAGTTTCGTAACGTTGACGCCCTCGTAGGCGTAAACAATTATACATATAGTACGAAAATATACTTCGCGCGTTTTATTTCGTTGCTGGCAAATGGGGCATGAATTTTTAATTCGTTTTGGCAAAAATTCCCAACCGGAAATTGCCCATGGAATAACGAACGCTGGGTAATTTCGGGAGTCGAGGGGAAATCGTCCGGGGGTAAATTCGGCTGGAGCTTTTGTTCGCAACTCGTTGGCTATAGTTACAAAGAGACAGAGAGAGGGAGAGAGAGAGACAGAGAGAGAGAGAGAGAGATGGAAAGACAGACGGTGGACGAAACGTTAGAGCGTCAAGAGAGTAGAGAGAGCGGTGACAGGGTGGCGTTCTCTATGCTCTCGATATATATATATATATATATATATATATATACGTATATATATATATGCAAACGCTACGTATATAATGTATATATATATATGTATA
The DNA here is from genome assembly GCA_951802705.1 of Netelia virgata. NCBI lineage: Eukaryota > Metazoa > Arthropoda > Insecta > Hymenoptera > Ichneumonidae > Netelia > Netelia virgata. The sequence goes on along the minus strand of OX637865.1, from coordinate 34,059,552 downwards.
TGTGGAAGCGTTACCGAGGGCGGGCGTCGATAGTGGCCTCGCACGCGGCCGTAAATCGCTGTGATTTAGAGGATGACCGACATATTGGTCGAGGCTCTCTTGGCTACCAAACACACACGTACACATGCACACAGTGAGATCGCCGCGTCCTGAACTATGTGTGTGTTATAACACTGCAGCGCCGGTTGATGCTACGATCCTACCACATCGCGCGCACATCCGTACAGGTATTAGGTATGTACGCGTATGCCAACACTGTGCACAGGTATAAACGCGAACGAACGAACACGAGCCAGAGCGCACGAAGCGAGAGAGAGACAAGCAAGTGTGGCATGCATGCATCATCATCTCGGAACTAGCAGATAGTGCGGACAGTGACGCTCGGTTCACCTGTCCGTTCCATCCGATCTTCCTTATCGTCGCACGCGTCCGCGTTTATATCGCGGGTCCTCCGTGTCCCTTCGTCCACTAACATATATAAATATATATATATATGTTTGTGCGTGTGTGTGTATATGCGTGTATATAGATCTCAAGAGGCATACGCGATCAATTGGCACATGCGATGCTATATATACACACGGTATGATACAGAATCGGTACACGGGTAAAGCATATCGAGTATCTAACATACTGATATATTTATGTATATTCATATGCCCATATAACACGCTATATACCACTCTGCCAAAGTACCTCCCTCCGCGTATACGCGTATTTTAAGATCTCTGGTGTGCGCATACCACGAAACGTATGTACCGCCAACATTTTCACTGTTGTGCACGTTATTGTTGTCAAGCGGAGAAATGGCCGCTTTGGCCCCTCGAGCTGTGTTGCCATCTGGCAATCTTGACTGTTTCGACGATAATACGATCTTGTCTGGCGATATCTATATACTGTACATTATATATATATATATATGTATATATATATATATACATATATGGAAGAAAAAGCTGGTACAGTTAACCCGTTCGTACGACCCTGTGGGTTAACTCTAAGCATAATCTGCACAGGGCCAATATACCTAGATATACCGGTCGGACACATATACGAGTACACACGAATGGAGACATCACCAAATTGGCTTAATTAAATCGTCCTCGCAAATGTATATGTATACATACAGGAGAGTGAGAGAGAGAGAGAGAGAGAGAGAGAGGGAGAGCGGGAGCGCGGTAGCTCTATTGGCGCGAAGGGCATCGAGAGTATAGGTATCGCGAGGGACATCCACTCTCTCCACTCCCTCTCCCCGATATCAACCTACATATATATATATATACGTGTGTGGTCTCTCGTCGTCGTATCAGTCGTGTATCCATCAGCGTGCGTGGTGGCGCCATGCCAAATTGATGCTGTTTGCCGTCGCCCTAAGCCTCAATCTGCCCGTCCGCTTCCTCTCCGCCATCCCCGCGTTCACCGACATATATATGTATATTTATCTATATATATATATAGATATATGTATATATATATATATATACGTATATATGTATAGAAGACGTATAGAGAGACAACGTCGCGCGTAGCTATACCTACACGCACAGTGTTAAGCTCGCCACATTATGGATACGAAGCGAGGCGCAGCTTCGTACGTGTGTATACCTAATGTTATACACACACGTAGATATACCGGCGCGATCCCACTTTGAAACGATCACTGTGCAGCCACCGAACCAATGCACGAATTGGTAACCCAGCGCGAATAAGGCAGGCACGATGAGATATACCGTGACGCTCTCGCAAGAGAGCGGAAGTTGTTTGCTCTCTCGCCTCTCGACAACCGAGATATATTCACGTATATACGACACCTGTCCGTGTACCGCGTATGCGCGATCGCGCGCACAAAAGCATCCCCAACCCTTCTCGACTCCCGCATACATACGTTTACACGGCCACTACAACGCGCTTTCGACCGGATAATGCCACACGGGAGGAGAGTGCAAGCGAATTCTCGGATGGGGAAATGGGAGGAGGATGAACAACACGGGCGCGAGTCTATTGCACTTCTCGAGAGGATGAGTGAATCTCCACGGACCCCGGGTATCTCTCGATCCCCTTTCTCTCTATCTCTCCGACTAACCGAGAAACTTTTGTTCGCGCGACTACGGATCGTGTGCGTACGCGTAAATTTGTATAACTACGCAGTCGTACACACCTGTTCTTGTTTTCACGTCATTATTTTATCGGCGATGTTTCACGAATGGTACAATGGATGAGAAATCCGATTAAGGAAGTACGCGAGCGTGCGAGAAGAAAAGATTTGTTTATCGTTTGAGAATAATTCTCGCGATGGGACGACGATAATTTTCAACTTGATACGGCATTTCTTCTTATCGATGAAAACAAAAAACAAAAAAAGGAACAAAAATTCCCGATCCGCACTGATTTTTGTACGACTTTATATTCTGAAATCGCGAGTGCGGTCGAGCAGTTGAGAAAGCATATGCAAATGAAAATGGAATTGATAAAGTGACGAGTGAGTCGAAAGGCTCGCGACTCGTACACGTGTAGAAAAGAGGCAAGGCAGGCCTGATGTTTGCCCCAGTCGAAGAATTAGCCTTATCTCGCGAACGCCTTAGACACGTTTTCGCATATAGTATATATATATATGTATATATACACACATATATATATATATATATATATATATATATATATATATATATATATTCCGCCCCGCTCACGGATCGATCAACGATTACTTGGCAAATGTTTGCCGGGGCTCTGTGCCTGCAGGACTCGAGGTGTCGAGTATCGACCATCGCTTGACCCTGTGCTGTGCTCGAGACTCGAGTTTGCCGCTGCTTCTCTACGCCGACGAGAAAATGGGGGTTGCGGGAGGGGGCCTATCGTCTCTCCCTCGGCCGCATACTACAGCCGGATGTATGCGAGCGAGAGAGAGACCGCTTGTATATAATACATATATATATATAAGTGTACTAAGTACATATCAGCAGCAAAAGCAGTCTTCTCTCGTTTACGTGCATGCGAGACTTAGAGAAGGGAACGGGAGACGACGAGGAGGAAGTAGAGAAATAGAGAGAGGGAGAGACAAAGAGCGACACAAAGAGAGAGAGAGAGGGAGAGAGTGAGAGGCGGGGGAGTGAGCGAGCGGAAGAGTAAGAGAGCGAGAGAATATAAACGAGAAGGCGAATAGGGCAGCGCCAACGTTTGCGGTCGTGGGTATGAAGAGGGTGGCCCGAGGGTGCCTTTTACGATTATCAGGAAGGAGGGCTTCGTGAAATTAGCGTTGCACCCTCGGCCATGCAAGTTACCAGCAAATTCCCGAAGCTACACACACACGTACATATCCACGAATACAATGCTTATGTTCACGACACGTACGTAGAGCAGGGATTGCGTATGTATCGTTGCCACTTCTCTCTCCACCATCGTAGCTGGAATGATCGTTTCGCAGCATTGTACGCGAGACGATATAATCGCAGGGGAATCATATCTGGGGGTACTCATTGAATCTCAGTACTTGATAAACCCTATTGCCTCTTACAGCCGACAACGAGTTTCACCCCCCGTATCTACCCTTAATATTTCAATATCGATACCGAAAGGCTTGAGATACGGGAATTCGAATATCTGGATTCATTATATGGATGATTTAATAGAGAAAAGAACAATAGAATTGCGATGATACGAATAAAAAGAAATTCTTGGACGCTGAATTTGCTGTATGTCACGCTAGTCACGATTGCGAACGTGACGAATTTTTGTCCGAGCGGTGACCAGGAGCCCGATCGAGAGCGGTTATTTTAGCTATAGGGAAGCCAGCCTTTTCTCTTGAAGGAAAAGGCCAGTAACCCCGTAGGCTACGGCTGCGGGGGATACAAATTCGTGTCGATGCAGCACAAAGTGGCGTCTACCCACTTCTCGACCCTTTCTCCGCCACCCCTCTTACACTTTCTTCTCGTCGGCCCATCAGCTTTTGCAGAAAGTCCAGAAGCCTGGGTTCTCGAACGTCCAGATAGCATTGCCCTCTTCCACTCGCGTTACAACCTGGCGCGCCCACCTCTTTCGACACCAAAGCACCGGGATAACCCTCATCTCGTCCCCACAGTCCCTCGCCACTATCCACCCTCTCTCTCTCTCCCTCGGTTCTATCGATCCGCGAAGGGACTCTCTCCAGCTGTAAAAACTCGTGGTTCATGACAGACCACCATTCGCTTTTGCAGAAAGACGTCCCTTACAGTCCCGCCTAACAAATATCTATCTATATCTATATCTGTATATATGTATATGTATATATGCGCCGCCACCCATCGACTCGTAACATCAGCGCACCTTCCATCGCCGTCAACGCGAACAGGGGATAAGCCAGGCTCAGGATGCGCTGCTTCGGACGATCGAGAAAACGTTGAATGTGTATATAATGTCTGTATATATGTATGCGCGTGGGTCGTGTGCGGGTATACGCGTCAGTGGGTGTACGTGTGTAAGGCCCCTCGACATTTTCCCTCACGAGATTGAAAAGGGGATTTCACATCGAAAAATCTAAAAAAAGAAAGCATGAATCACATCACGTCATCCCCCTTCTTCGGATGGATAGCCAAATCCGATCGGGCTCTACCATGAGTTGATTTGATTTATGAATAATTTGTATATACCGGAACATAAATCACCCGAGCAATTTGAGTTCCTTTGTTCTTTTCACCGGGAAAAAAAGATCTCATCGGTTTTCGCGCTGTTGTTAAGAGATTAAGACGGGTCGAGGGAACTTTCCGAGTTTGAGAAGGGTCAGATAACGTTTTTTCTTTCGTCGAGCCTATGATATCGAATATTTTTTATTTAATCGGTCGATGCTAACAGGGGTTGAAGATCCAGCAAGGGTGATATTGCATTATCACCGAGAAGCGAGGTGGATAGAGAAACGAATTTCGCCATGATCGCGGTGCTATTGTATTATGAAGGAACACGCATCAGCGCACAGATGCTTTTTAGATTACCCCTCAGGAAAAATCTAATCCTACAGCTAGTAATAGCAAATTCCAAGGAAAGCGTAACGATGACGAGTACCACCATGTCCAGGGAGCATCCTCTCTTCCACGAAGGATAAGCGCGCTCTGATGTTCGTGGGATTTTTCAAAGGCTTGATGGAACGGTCGAGTAAGGTAGAGGAGCTAACTCGGCTAGAATAAGATGGTAAGGAATCAAGGGTTGGAAAAGGATGTTAAAGGGAGAACGAGCGTTTCAGCATGGCTAAAAACCACAAAGACGTTTTCCAGGGGATATAGAGCAACCAGGGGATATAGAGAACCTTTGATGGGTTGCATCGTGGAAGTAACAACCTTTCTCGCGGCAAGGACCAATGAATGCTGGGATGCTACTCGTCATGCCCTGTATATCTGTATGGTATCGCTGCAACTACCGCTGCAGGTCGTTTCCGGCTACCTTTTTTGCTGGTAAGCATTTGCGCTAAGAATAAACCTCGCCCTATCAATAACACTTTAAGTACCACGGTAAGTATATTGACCCCATAAAGGGACCGAATGTTCGTTTCTGGGGTATAGCTTTTTCAGGGCGTACTTTAAACCGGTGATAGCCACGATTTTATTACAAACTCGTTTCGAATAAAAAAAAAACATCAAAACAATCATTTTGATAAAAGTTTCGAGGAAAGGACGAGTACCCGATTAATCCCGGATTTTACACCTCGCTATTTCGTTTCCGAGCTCGGGCTCGAACGACCTAAAAATAAAATTGACCTATGATAATTTTTCGTCACCGTAATTCTAGCTTGTAGACTGGGATTGCTTATACGAGGTCGCGATGGTCCAGAGACGATCTTCGCCAGAGTTATCGCGTGCCTCTCTCTCTCTCCATTCTCTTAGTCACTCTTTCGCCTCCTCGCAGCGTTTCATCTGGTCCGCTCACGAACGAGGTAGAGTCGATCGAGACAGTCGTAAAGGATCCCAGCGCTTGCAACCTCGTTCTCTCTCGTAGCCCCTCTCTCCCTCTCTCTCTCTCTCTCTCTCTCTCTCTCTGTCTCTCTCTCTCTCTCTCTCTGTCTCTTACCAGCAATGCTCTCTCCTCCATCGTTTTATCCTCCGGACGAGGATCGATTCGAGAGTCTCCGAGAAACGACTACGTGTGCGGTAGAGGAAAACGTCGAGTTATATATTATAGAGGCGAACGAGGGAGAGAAAGAGAGGCCAAGATGTAAGGGATGAAGTGAGAGTGTGTGTGTGTGGGCGGGAGGGATTGCAGCCCGGTTGGGATGCAAGCGAGTGAGTCATTCCTTCTCTCCGGTTCCGGATGAATAGGGAGGAAAGTGTGAGCGAGTGAGCGCCCGTAGAGCGAGAGAAGGAATGGAAGAAACGTGTGCTTAGAAGGAAGTGGAGCTGGTACACTCTCTAGTCGTGGAATCGGATCGGAGGGTGAAACGAGAAAGAGAAAGATGGCGTGGAGGAGAGGTTGAGGGTAGCGAAAGAGAGAGAGAGAGAGAGAGAGAGAGAGAGAGAGAGCGCGCGGAGCGGGTTCCCGGGTGAAAAATTGGCCGTCAATTTGTGAGTGGCAGTAGTAGGCACGGTTGGACTCAGCGCACGCGGTTGAGCGCGCAGAACTGAAGAAAGGCGGGAGGGAGGGAGGGAGGCCAAGAGGAAAAAGCTCGCGGAGGTGCAGAATGCAGACTCCGTGAGAGAAAGAGTTAGGGTGAGCGTTATATATAGAGGGTTAGGGCTCGCGGTGTGGAGCAAGGGAACGCGTTGGCTGGTGGAAAGAAGAAGAAATAGAAAAAGAAGAAGTAGAAGAAGAAGAAGAAGAGAGAAAGAGAAGGAAGGCATGTGCACTGTGTGTGGTTCTAGGGAAGCCAGCATCCTGGGTTACCCTCTTTCTCCACCCGGTTCGTGCGGCCAAGAGTGCACATTCAGCAGCTTTACCCGTTCGCCTTTGGAATATAAATTTGCAACATTATCGCCTCGGAGAAGACGCCAGTCACCGCTTCTATCGTCTACTCTACTCGTTCTCTTCTCTCGAGCTTTCCCCCTTTCCACACGTAGATCGCCACCGATGTATATGCATCGCATACCGTCGTACGGTTAATGTACATGGGTTATACATCCACTATTTACACACACGCACATATACGTACGACCCTTGCTCCCGTCCCCTCTTGCTTATCGACGTGCCTACCACCGTGGCTTATATGAAGTTTCTCATCGCGTCTCGCTACTCTTTTGACGATTACCAACCCCCGAGAGACGAGGCCTCGTGTGGCTCTTTCTCTTTCTCACCCTTCTTTTTTCCGACTCATTTATAATGGCCACGGTAACCCCCGACTATAAATATTTCCAGCTCTTTATCGCCGTCCCTGGCATATAATTAAAAATAACAAAAGATGTTATCGCGAGAATAGGGGCTAGTGAGCTCACCGTTATGCCATGAATATGTGTTGTAGTTCGGTCCAAGTAGGACTAGTGTTTGCACCAGGGCCGCGATGGTCGCATTTGCGCGTCAAAAACTCGATCGTATACGTATATAGATTTGAATATATATCCCGCGAGGAATATAGGAGGGATCCGTCCTCGTCGTTTTCCAGCTCTCACTCCCTCGCTTTATCCCCCTCTGGTGTTTTCCCTGCGCGGATTGCCACACCACCACGTCCGTCGCTACCACCTATCCTTCTCCCTCCTCTGTCGAAATGGTGGAAATCCGAGGACTGCAAATGGCCATCCAACCTAACGACCTACCCCTAACGATAGAGAGCCTCACTTAACGAGCGAGTGTGTACGTATATCCTGTGGATGTAACGGAGAACGCGCTACCGTGGTAGTGAGATGCGATATGTGTTTGTGCGCGCGCGTGGATCTATACGTTAGGTCGAAGGGTGAAAGGGCAGAGGAGAATGAGGCGGTGGAGCGAGAGGAGTGGAGGAGGATGGTGAGGTCCGTCGAGGCAGAGCAGACAGGGGGGGGGGGGGTGAGATATCGAGAGGGCGGGTGTGCAGTCCCGTCATGTTGGGGTTTTCGCGACAAGACGGATCGCTTGCATTGATCAGGGAGCCACAGAGCGAGCGCGGAGCGCGTGTAGAGGTTGTCAAACTTGCCCTTTAGTCGAACCGTGCATCCGGAACGCCGAAGTCGTGTCTAGGGTAGAGGGTATAGGCGTTCGCATCGTGAGAGAGGAGATGAGACGAGACTAGAGAGTCTTGGCGTCTTGTCTACCTATCGGAGAATGTCTATCGAGCTATCCGAAGCCATCTACCAAACCCCAGTCTCTCACTCTCTTGCTTCGCGACACGTATCTATCGAATCTGAGATTCGAGTATAATGGAAGATTGGGGGTAAGAGATACGGTCGTATCGAAGGGCCTTGCTGATTAACACTCGAGATTCCGTTTCGAAAACCATAATTAACTAATGGCTGGACTAATCTCTCTATTTCGGAGAATAACTACATACACATACATACACCTATATATATATGTGTGTGCGTGTGCGCATTGTACCTCTGGGGAAGCGAAGAGTGACCCATTCCTTCTGCCTGCCGGTTTCGGAGGAATCGTTGCGTGACTGATAAATAGAGTGTCCGGTTCTCGGGTCGTTAACGAACCCCCCCTTCCGCCCACTCACTCTCTCTCTCTCTCTTGCTAACTCGTCTACGGGGAATACTTACACGACAGACGAGAAAAGTTGATAAATGTTTGAAGAAAAGTCAACAATTTTGTGTTCATTTTTCGTATAAGATTTGCTGAAATTTCGATTCAACATAAAAATCTTTCTCAATTCGATGATAAACTTTTCGAAAATGAAGCGTACGATGTGAAGATTTTATGCGTTACCGTCCTAAGCTCCGCGCGAAGTGCCAGCTCACTCGCATTTTTTTCACTCGTAAAATTGTGATTATTCCATAAATCGTCGTTGTCGGTCAAAAGTTTTGAAAGTTTTGTCATGCACACACAGTGGTGGAAAATGGTGACCTCGAAGAACTTGGTATACTACGAGCCGCCACGAGCGGAGAACGGCGAGTTACGGGGTGGTCGTGCGGGTCCACGATGGATAGAGCCAAGTTGACGAGTGATTTCTAATGGGAATAATAATGGAAAGTAGGTTGCTCTCTCTCTCTCTCTCTCTCTCTCTCTCTCTCTCTCTCTCTCTCTCTCTCTCTCTCTCTCTCTCTCGCTGTCTCCGTCTCTCTGTGCGACTGTGGTGAGGAAACTGGTGAGAAAGAGAAGTGATGGTGGGGTGCGGTAGAGGTGACGGAGGGTTGCGAAGCGAGAGAAGCATCTCCACGATGGAGAATGCGCCGTTTGGCTCCCTAGCCTGGTGAGAGCATAGCTAGTATATATGGGTATGTGTCTGTTAGAGAGAGAGAGAGGGAAGAGAAGAAGAAGGAAGAGAGAGAATGGTCTCGTTTGTTAGTGAGCTCGCTTGCGCAAACCCCCTTTACCACTGTAGGCGCTCGGTCGGCAGTGGGTTCACGGCCCAACAGAGTTGTAATTAATTACCAAAGTAATTATCTGATGATTTAGGAACCCGGTAGTGCCCTGGTGCGGGGAGAAATAGGTAGACCAACGAACGGCGGAGGAGGGACGTAGAGGGGGGGGGGGGGGGGTGAGAAGAGTTCGGTGGTGGTGCACAAACCCAGTCGAGGCCAAAGAGCTCGTTCGCCAGAGACCCGAAACTGAAACGAATTACTATTACCCGTGAGCAACTCACCCCCTTCACCCCTTCACTCCTACCCTTCCTTATTCTCTCGACCAAAGGTCTTCTCGTCTCTCTTTCTCTCTCTCTCCCTCCCTCCCTCTCTTTCATCCGAATCCAAAAACTAACCACCGGTCTGTTGGCCCTCTCTCGTACCCGTGGCCGCGCAAAGTCCCGCCGTAACGGCGACGGCACAAGGCGTGACTGTCGACGACGCGGCGAGACGCGTTGCTTCAGATACCGAAGGGGGGTCTCTCGGAGGAAGTCTCGCGGGATAGAAGAGATGAGGAAAAGCCCGAAGGGATGAATTTTGGCTCGACCCGAATAAAGCTGGTTTTCTGAGAGTTAGTAGTTCCTCGTGTCTTTACTCGCACCATGTTTTCTCACTCTACTCCGGACGAAATGTTATATATATTCGCGCATACACTTCTTCCACGAGCAGTCTAGGATCTAGTGGAGATGTTCCCCCACGGCCTACGGTAGAAAGCTGCCGCGAGAGCGAGAGAGAGAGAGGCTTCCGGTCGTAATTCTCCGGAGGAAAATCATTTCACGTCCCCCGCGGCGCGGAGTTAGCTCACTGCGAACTCTCGTTCGCGACAGTGGTCCACGAATACCGCACACCCCACCGAGTATGCACCGAGCTGATACGTATATCGGCCAAGATAGGTATATCACGCTTCAATACGCAAGCCAAATCGTGGCATCCGGTTTCACCGTTACCGAACTTGCGTTACCGGAGATCCATAATTGGGTAGCGTGTAGCGGTCTTGTTACACCCAGTGGCACACACGCGCAACACACTGTCGTTAGCTGTGTATGTGGCATAGCGGTCGAGACAAAGAGAGAGAGAGAGAGGCAGATAGACAGAGAGAGCGAGCTTCGTCTTGACAACCCTCTCTGATTATCCGATGGTGTGTTCTTGACGGCCTCGCGATACATATACACACATATCCCTACCATTATGAATTCCATTCGGGAACTACCAGGCACAAGTGTAACATTCTCGCTCCCGGTGTATCGAGTACGGCCCAATGTTGTTCACCTTCCCGATAATAAGCCGCATATCTCCACTGTGCTCACCCCACGCTCGTCATCTCCCACTGTGTTCACCGACCCTTCGTATGTTTGTCTCATCGGGCCCTTCGCTCAAATACATCCGAGAGAAGCGACGGTAGTTCCATGACTTGGTTTCCTGGAACATCCCGAAGCTTTACCGGTAAAACCACCCCGTATATGTACTGTATCGTTTGCGTATTCCAACTGGGAATTGCCCGAGATTCGCGCACGGAACATTATCCTTGGCCAATTCTCGAAGGAATCCCGGAGGGAATCCTCGCTTCTGTCATTCCTACCGTAGCGAATGTCTAGCCCTCTTCGATTTCTCCCTTTCTTTCTTTCTCTCTCTCTCTCTCTCTCTCTCTCTCTCTTTGTCTCTTTGCTCGTGAGTTCCGTCTGCTCTCGACGAGACGCTCATAGAGTTTCTTCGAGGCACCGAGACTCGAGGACCAGGACGAGGGAGAATCGAGCACGTTGCCGTACGATGTTACATCTACCTATATCTTTCGTCTTCACTCTTATGCTCCGGACCGCTCTGTATTTCTCTTTCCGACCACACTTCAAGATCTCGCGCGCATTTTTTTTCATACTCGAGAACGGGAAAGAACACAAGTCGGGGAGGGGGGGGGGGGTGGCCCAAGTCCCAATGGAACTCGTTATCGGTTAGAATGGAACCCTGAGTACAGATAAGGGCTTTGTACGAGATATTCTGCCCGACTATAAATAGATGAACGAGAGTTGAGGATTTTAATCAGTGGACAATACCGCGACAATTGTCTATGCATAGCTCGATCGTGGTTCGACTTTCTGTCTCTTTTATTTCACGTTCGCCACCACTATGCGACAAGACCAGACAGAGAGAAATTTAACACGAATAAACGCGACTATATCAACCCGGGTATCGCTCGGGTAGATCTATAGTAACAACAAAAAAAAGAGGGTCATATTTTCGTTTTTATCGCGAAACAATTCAATGCATTCTATAGTAGCACGGTGGGGTGACGGATAAAACAGTGAATGAGATAGAACCGAGAAGAGAACGTTTCGCCCTCGCGGGCGAATGTAGACGCGTTCCCGGTGTTGCAAAAGCGCGCACACCGTTCACTTTACGCCATCGTTGCAAATTGATGGTTTTATCCCCACTTCTCCGGGAGCACCTCCCGGACGAATTCGGGGTAGTGGCCATTGCGAAGGGGGAAAAAAAAAGATCAAAATGAACATTTCGTGACGCGGAAAAAAAACAAACGTGGAAAAAAAATCGCCTGGCTCAGCGGAAAATACGAGGGCGTCCACCGGTGACGAAGAACGGGAGAGAGACGAAGAGCCGACAGACGGACGGTGGGATAGACGGAGAAGCCAGAAGTTGCACGCACGTTACATCGCGCGCGTGTATGGTCAGCTGGTGCGCGGCTCGCTATTTAAATAGTTCTGAATAATTCGCCCTCTCGTTCCGAATTTGTGCCGGAGCATCCCGGGTACCGGGGCGGGTGGATTGGCGAGGGCGGTTTCCGGGCCTCGAGTGCGTCGATAGACGAATAGACTAGGCTGGCTCGCTGCCGCTACGGCCCGATTAATCCGCCTTCGAAAGTTCGCGATTTTTTTCCCCATTCCAGCGTCCTGAAACGGCTATAACTTTACCCGATTATCGAAATTGAATTTAACGAAAAATCCAGCGGACAGCCGAAAGTGCGCGAGGCTTCAATTTTTTGTTGGTTTTTTTTTATTTTTTATTACATACTCTTATTTTTCGTTTATTATCCTCCGGATTTTTTTTCCGTCCACCTCCAAAGAGAAACGCATCGCCAGTGTGGCAGGGTGTAATTACCGTGGCAGATATATATCTCTCGGTCGTTGAAGCCTCGTACACAGCGGAGAACACGACGCGATCCAGGCACACCCTCGCTCGTCGTTGCAAAGCAAAACGTCCCAAGTTCGTGCATGTGTGCTCCCCCGCACTCCCGCAATGTAGGCGCTCTCGTACCGTTTCTCTCGCACCCCCACCCCCTTCGTCCCACCCTGGTCCTTTCCTCTGTTCCCCGCTTTTGCGGGGGTTAATAATGGAATTATGAATCGCGCCGCGGCTGAACTTAATGCGATTACCCCGTAAAACCAGGCGTAAGCGTCGCTCCCGATCAATGCTGCGTTACATGACTCAGGATATAGTGCTTTGGGAGGCTTCGCATCGTCTATATCTGCCTCTCGCGTATATACGTAACATCAAATACGCGGGAGTGCGCGAGTGCTGGAAGAGATTGGACGATGAAACAGAGAGAAAGCGAAAGAGAGAGAGAGAGAGAGAGAGAGAGAGAGAGAGAGAGAGAGAGAGAGAGAGAGAGAACGAAAAGAGACGAGGAAATAAAAGCGAGGGTTCGAATGACGATGCGATAAAACAAACGATTAATTTTTTGTTCCCTCTTTAACGCTAGAAATGGATGACTCGGCTAATCGATGGCAAGATGCTCCGGCAGTTTCGTATATTTTAATATATATCCCAACTCGTAGACAGGGTCTTAATGCGTTGTTTACGCACGTGCGTTGCTTGAGGTCGCGAAAGAATCCCCGACAAATGGTCTCAAGCTGTTACGTCCGCGAATATATATTGAATCATCTCCCTCCCGTGTTTTTTTCTTTACCCCTCCGACGAGCTTTGGCCGATGTAATCCGTTCGACAATTTGCAACAACGTATTTTTTCTTTTTCGCTTCTCATTTCTTAAGCTCGTGTATGCCTACATGAATAATCTATGCGGCTATGGGATTTCGTGAGTTTGCAAAACAGTAACCGGTTCGCAAAGGGAGCGATTTGAGAAAGGAGAAGGCGGGGAAGAGTGTTTAACCGCAAATAAACATGGGATTTCGGACGAGCAAGCGAGTTGCAAACATAATATATGGGTAATACATAATCCCGTGTGCACACACGTATTTGCACCCGTGGAGTATAACATATACACCCACATACACACCTGGTCTGGCCAAAACTGGGGGATGTACAAGCGCCCGGAATGCTCGCTCTCGCGTGTGTACCGCGCGACTGTACCAACTGTATACCGTTATAACTGTCGAGCTACAACACACGTATTCAGTTCTACTCGTATATGATATAGGCGTAAACCGCGTTTCTCTTCCCTCTTTCCGAACCATCCGCTCTTTCTCTCTCTCTCTCTCTATCTCGTGGGCGTTTACTCGGCAGTCCCGGTACAGCGGTAACACCAACAACCCCGCTATCCCCCCGCAGACACCGCACCTACGGTGTAGCTGGTTCGCTCGCGTTATTACCCGTTGTCGCACAAAGCTTTGATTTTCTGTTCCAATGCACCACGCTCGATTATTTCCCTCAATTAATCTATAATTCGATAAATACCACCGAGCGATGCCGATCAATTTGGCTATGCCCGAGGTAACCGGCACCGTTTTATACGGAAAAAGCGCAGTACGCCCCGTTATCGAGGCGAGTCGAATTTACAATACATTTTTTTATCCGCTAAAAAGCCTTTTTCTCGTTTCGAAACCTTTTGACCCTTTAATCGACGTTTCGTTGAAAATTCACTTTTTGTTTATTTATCAAATCGTTCGATTATTGCATATGTCAATTTTTCATAGCTTCGATCGATCCCTTCGTGTATTTGAAAGGGATCTCGAATGTTCCGCAAACGAGAAATGTATAGATGTCGTTTAAACTTTGTTGTGATACGATGTGTACATGCGGTTGTCGAATACAGGAACGAGAGCTTAGTTGGGAAATACGCGTGATCCTGGCGATATACTCAACCGGCCATTACTACCACTCTGGCTTCTGTCTCTCCCTCTCCCTCTCGTTGTGGGTTTACTCACGTCGATGGCAACGTCTGGTCGGGCTATCCGTGACCACGATATGCAGCAGACCTTGTACATGAGGACTGGACTAAACACAATATATATGTTACAATACTATTTGTGTATATACATATATATATATATATATATATATATATATATATATATATATATATATACACATATATAAAGTATAACTACGGTTTCTAGCTCGCGGCCAGTGAGTAACTGAGTCGCGGTTACATTTCCAAGTTTGTTTTCCCCTAGGCTATACTGTTACAAGCATGACTGCGGTTTTGTGATGTAAGTTAATACCACGCCGTCTCTCCGGCCTCGTGGTCGAGCATCGTTCGTGTACGATACGAAGGGTGCGCCAGCCACTTTCCCAAGATTCATATATACGTACATACCAGAATAAAGAAGCTTCTCGAGCTTTAACACAATCTTACATGCTGGTAACCGACACAACGATTTACCCTTTGTACCGTCATCTTACAGGCGCTTACATCCCTTTTGCTTTTACAAATCCCGTTTCCTAAGTATCATAACACCCTCAGATATTCTCGTGTACGAGAGTCACCGTTTTTCCACCCCACCCCCCTTCGCCGTCACCCGCACTCCTCCATTCATCTTTCGCTTCGATTATCTCATTCGAATTTTGCTGTATATGCCCGTCGTTCCTTCTTGCTTTCTCTCTCTCTCTCTCTCTTTCCTCGTTCTACCACGTTGTTCTCTCGCTGTCTCTGCCGGCTGTACCGTAATCGCTAAAATAGTACCGTCGTATTTCTCGGTGCACAATTTCGCAGCGTAAACAAGCGCGAGAGCGTGGGCACTCGTATTTTCTTTCTCCCGCTCTCTCCCTCTCTCTTGCATCGTTCGGTGATCTCGAGTTTCGCGAGCCGCGCATACGCGCATGAGAAACGGCAGATTCTCGTTCCTCTTGCGCTCGTCCTCGGTTCGGAGTAAGAAAGCTACCGAACTATATCTACGTATATATATATATATATATACGTATACGTGTTTATGTATGTATGGAATCTGGTTCGAGCGTATACAGTCTAGTCGAGAACCGAGGGAGAACTAGAACGAACAACGACGATCATAACGGTTGAAGAAAAGAAGAGGACTCGGGCGCGACGTACCGTACACCGAACTGGGACTGACGATGGCACGATTTCGGAGAAACGGTTCTCTTCGACTTTTCTTTCTCCTTCTCTCTCTCTCTCTCTCTCTCCATCGCTTTCACGACCTAGCAAAATCACTAGCTGCACAAATTTTCTCGACCCTGCACGAAGAAGAATATGGCTAAGACTATTAGTATCCTCGTCGACGACGATCGCGACGTCGTCGTCGTCGTCGTCGTCGTTGTCGTCGTTGCAGTCGTCATCCAGCTAGTCCGGAAAAGGGTGGTGGACGCTGAAACGAGAATCATAGATGTGCACCTCCTCGGGGTCAGGACACTAGGATTCCTCGCCTTTGTTACATAGCCCGAGTAGCTTCTCGTCAGGAACGTATATATATAAAATCCTGGACTATATCGCCCCATGGGAGAACAGGGGTAACGAAAGATTCTCGTCTTTTTCTCAGTCTTTGCGCGCGCCACGATTTTTCGTGAAAATGTGACTTCGCGTTTCTCCGTGTGTATGCGCACCGGGGGCTTTTCATACGTGTGTGCGAACACGCTGGCGACTGTTTTTTAGCCGAGAAAACAAATTCGCCTCCGGGACGAATGGTGCTCCAGTCACTGTGTGTGCCAGAGAAATCCCACCTCCCTTTATCCCTCTCTTTTCATCGTTTCCTCGTAGTCCACCACGTTTCTAGATCGTAATTCTTCTGTCTATTCTTCTCTCCCTTCCTCTTTCACTTCTCTCTCCCTTCTCCCTACTCTCTCTCCCGCGGCCTTCTACGCTGTTCTTTCTTCACAGTAGCAGTAGATAGTGTCCCTGGGCACTCGTCAACCTCGACCTCTCGCGGCATTCGTCAAACCTCTTCTTTTCGGCCCCTCTTCCGGCATAGTATCTCCTTTCGCGCATCCACCCGAGGCGGACTCAGCGATTCCCGCGGTAGATTCCGATCGCCGGAGGTTTTTCAACCTTTCTTTATTCGAGATGATCTCTCGAAATGGCGGATGCCATGTTTCTTGCATCCACGGGACGGTCCGAATGAACGATAGGAAATCGCAAAAACTACCACGAGACTTAAATACGAACAAAGACTGTTGGAAAATTTATCCCTCACAATTTTTCATAAATCCTCGCAGCGAAATGTTTCTATGTTTCCTATAGTCCAACTCTTTGTTTCATTTTCGTCTCGCACTTTTACTCGACTCTGTAGCTGCGCTACGTATCAATATTTGCCTCCATATTTCGGCTTATCGAGAATACTACGAATGCCTCGAAGCGCGCGAGTCGCACCGCACCACCACGTTCTTGGGTATTAGCTCTTCGTTGCGGAAGCCAGGGGGGGGGGGGAGAAGAGGGTCGCACAGACCCAGGAGAACCCGTCGGTGAAAGCAGGGGCATGGTGCCGCGGTACGCCCTCGGTTAAGTTAGTCTGATTTGTGCAAACTCCGCGAACAACTCTCCTCCACCCTGCTTGAACCGGTGCTGGCCTCTCACGGACGTTTCTCTTCCTCAATACTATATATATATATATATACAAATACGTATACATGTATATCCGAGAGAGACAGAGCGAGAGAGAGAGAGAGAGAGTCTTGCTCACCGTCGTGGCTGTAGCTCGGGTGGCCGACCCTCCGCAACGGCCACGCGAGGGAGAACCGGGAGCCTGAATTTCATATTCATCGACTTACGGTTAATTACGGTATTGGCCCTCCAAGACGTTGATGGCTCGACGGTCGTTTCACTTCTCATTCAGTCTCGCGTTCCTAACTCTCCGCTACCCGCTTTCCGCATCTCCCGTTTCGCTTTCTCAGTGTGGCCTCGGTCGTTTAGTACTCTCGCACTCTGTGTACCATGGTAGATTCGTTTCTTGATTCACCCAACGGCAACTCAGCAGGAGGAGTCTATACCGCATGGAACCGAGGATAGCTCTGTTTCGTACCGGAATATATATATATATATGTACATGTGTGCTGGAAACTCTACTAACACCCCTAACTAAATAGACAGGGTATAGAGGCCTCGCAGAAGTTATAGTCATTTCAAACACCCGAGTCTATGTGTAAAGCACATAACGAGAGAGAGAGAGAGAGCGAGAGGATAACGGAGTTTCCACCCCTTTGATTCTTCATTGGACTTCCAAAAAGCTCCCTACCGGCTGTGATCATTTCGACGGTAAAACTGATCGAGATCGCTGCGTCCGACTTTATTTCGAATTGCTAACACAAAAAAATAGTTACGGCCTCTTATACACCATGGCAGACGTATGTAGGTACATATATATATATCAACATGTTTTATCGGACAGTTTCGCGCATCGAACATGCGCGCGCAAGCGAATTTCGTAGATCGAGAGTCAATCTTCGATAATACCGTTTCGGGGGGAAAACGTTACCTCTGCTGAGTAAGACGGAAAACGCGTCGGGACATTCCCGAGATTTATACTGTAGCACACGTGTGTGTATATGTGTTAGAGAGAGAGAGAGAGAGAGAGAGGAGGTAGGTACGACAGAGCATCTCGCAAAACCGAACGAGAATTGCCAGGCGCGTCGAGAGGCGCCTCGAGGCCGTTAAGGCCCGAGAAGAAATCGGTTTGTCGACGATGAGGTAACGATCGTTCGCTCCCTCTCGTTTCTACGACCCGTACTCTACGTCCTCCAACGATTTTCAACGGTAAGAATATACCACCTACTGTGTTGGTGTCCGCGTGCGTGCATGAGCGCATTTACGTCCGAGGAAAAGATCTTTAGATCAAACCCCGCCCCGAACTGGACACTCGGCGCTTCTTTTACCTCCGTAGAGTTTACTAGTTTTACTACGTCGTTAAGGATATAAAAAACGAGATCGAAATGCCACCGGGTTATTTAACGTTGCGACATTTGGTCGAACGAAGGAAGAGGCCGAGGGTGAGAACGGAGAGGATCATGGCAGACGCGATAAATGCTTTCGTAAGATCCGTAGCACGTTCGCACTAGTCGTTCACCGACGGACTAAGTACTATTTTCCGCGAATTCCTGCGAACTTCGCTAATCCGAGATGAATACGAGCAGGGTCCTCGTATAGATTACGTCAAAAAAAAAAAACGAAAAAAAAACGTATGTAATTCTTACAGGGCTCGATTCTAATCCTTTCACTCCGGGATTGACGATACGTGTCATCACGTATGCCATTTACAATGATACGTCGTCGCGGCGATCGTCAACCTTCCGGACGTGATGAGAACTCGTACGAGAATTTGGCTCGAACGATCCGATCTAATCTTTGCTGCCTACGCGCGACCAAAAAAAAAAAAACGAGGGAAATAAAAATAAAAAGAGAACGGAGTACGACAAAAACGCGTCCCGTTCGAGAGATAAATAGTGCGCACGTACGCCAGGCAAAAATTTTCCATGCATACGCGGGGAGGAACAACGGGAAGGGTAGATCGCGTATACGAATGACCGAAACCGTTGTACACTCTTCGTGGATGTTCTCGGTGTCGCGGGGCATGTACGAGCGATCGTGAGCTCGACGCGCCCGGCACCGCACCAGCCACCAGTCACGGTACTAAGCAGACATTTAAATTCAACGACACGTAGCGAACCTGCGCGCTTTTTTCCCCGTGGTCCCGTCGCCCCCCTCCCCCCTCCCCAAACACAGCGGGCGTACTGGCAACATCACCCTTTTTCCGTACTATCCCTACGAGGTATAGGGAGCACGAGAACAGCATGGAAAAATCGGCGGAGAAAAGCTCGACGGCGACATCTCGGTGCCGGGTCGATCGTATTCGCATAGTCGCAATGTACCATGTGCTTTATATATATATATATATATATATTTTGTATATATGTATATGCATGGATATGTATAGATATATAGATATACAGACATTTATTACTCGCCCTCATCGCTTTCCTCTTTCTGCTCTTCTCTCTATATAGTTCCGCTAGATTCGAAAGCCAGCATCCACCGACGACCCAACACACACCCTCTTTCCTCGCCGCTATATAGTCAAACCGCGCCCCGCTCAACCCCGGTTTAATGATCCGCAAAATCGTGGCCCAATATGCGATAAGTCGATGCCGCGCGCGCTCTCCTCGGCACCAACGTGCCAGATAAAGCGAGAGGGTATGTACCAGTGAATACCGAGATACGAACGAGGAAAGAAATCAGACGTTTTGTCGAAGTGGCGAGAAAAAGTTGAGCTGGAAATTTTTGCCAGTGAAAAAGGCACCGGGAGATGTGACTGGGCTTTATTGAAAAATAAGTTTTTCCAATAAGTTCGTAATGTACGGGGAATTTGCGAATCCGCAATCTCCCATTAACGTCTTTTCGGACGGAAAAAGAATTTCGACGCCTTTAGGTGTCGATGGTTCAAAATGGCGAATCATTTACGAAACTTAGGAATCGTCGAAACATCAAAAATTTGTTTTCGCCAAAAAAGACTTTGTAACGAAGTCGCGGAATCATAATTATTTCGTGTAATAAGAACATCAAAGTATTGTTCCCGATTTATCGCGATCGGTCGGTAAAAAAGTGGAAATAGCGAGTCTCCGCGCTTTTTCCGGTTTTGGTCGACAAATTGCGATAATCCGTGGACAACAAGGTGATATTCTTACTGTACAGGAAATTTACGATTCCGCAACCTAAATTCTTGTTGGACAAAAAAAAATGTTGACCCCCCTGGGGTGTCGAAAGTCCAAAAGGCTTCAGGAACTTCGGGTCTGTCGCAAAAGCAAAATTTGTTTTTCGTTCAAAAATACTTTGTAGGTTGTTTGCGAGATCGGACATTTTCTGTACTACGAGAATATCATATTTTGATTCCCAATTGCTGAAATTGTATTTGTTATGTAGTGAAAAACGTGACAGTTCCGTTTAAGCTTATATTATTGACCGGCACTTACGACAAAGAAATGGCTATAATTTCGAAATGTCGTTATAGTTCATTGAATTCAACTTACGATGATCGATAATGTACTTTTACACCCACGTTCACCGTAGTTCGTGTGAAAGATTTGTCTATTTAATTTTGCATCCTATGAATATCCCGATATTGAGAAATATCCAACGCTTTTCCGATCGTTGTGACTAAAATTATTTGATACAAATTGGAAATGAGCCAATCTATAAATTCCCTCATATCCGGTCAAACGCTTGTAATATCGTAACTTCGAGCATGCCTCGTGAATGCCTCGTTAGCACTGGCGATAATGAGAAAATTACGACGAATTGGGTCTATCGAGCTTCCGCGAAATTTATTTTCATTAGATAAATACTTGTTACCTTAAGAAAAAAATATTTACTTTGCATCTGCAAATCTTTCCACTCTTCCACACATTGTAACAATTTTAAGATTGTATATATTTATCTTGTAAGGCAAGAGAACATTAAAAAGTACCAAGTACCTCGGAAAACAAAATAACAAACAAAAAACCTTTTTCATCGTAGCTGGAAAACTGGAGTGTTAAAAATTAATCATCGATAAAATTTCACAAAAGTTGTATAGCTTGTATCGTTGAAGCTGTTGGTTGATTTTGCTATTCGTTCGAACGAGTAGGCAGACCTTGATGCGAGAGAGAGGTTGAAGAATTTCACGAGAGTCCTCTCTCGATAAAACCTCTTTGAATTTCAAGAGGGCTTCCCGCACTCTTTTGCTTCTTCTTCTCCCCGTACCACCCTTATTTCTCAGCTTTTTTTGCACTCTTACGTGAAAGATGGAATGACAAAGTTGCAGACCTCTGCATAGTTAAATCCTGACTCGAGTATAGAGTGTGTATGTGTGTGTGTGAGAGAGAGAGAGAGAGAGAGAGACGAGCTCGATCTCGAGAGTTGGGCACGAAAGAGAGAGAGAGAGAGAGAGAGAGAGAGAGTGAGGAAGAGAGAATCGCGGGGATGGAAAAGCAGAAGCATTGCTCGGTATGGGAGGATGGGTGGAGGCCACAGGGCGGAAACGTTCGCCATTTCCTGGTGACGCGAAGACGCTCATCCGACCCTCTTCGTTCTTCTCGTCCGTTACTACCGTCCTCTCTCACCAGTTTACTCTCTCGCTTTTCGTTCTATGACTACTACCGGGCTCGCTTCTGCACCCTTCCACTTTCCTCATCTCGTTCCTCGCTTTTTCTCACTCCACGACGTTCTCTCATCATTCCTACGACCTGGCCAAAATCTCACGCGGTCGTGCAGGAATGCCCGGCATAGGAGAGACGGGAGTTGTATAGGTATGGGGAGGATAGGTTAGCCGGAGAATACGATGGGAAAGAAGGGGTGAAGAAGGATCTACTATATATTCTCTCAATATTTCGGCGTCGTATGGCTGTGGGCAATTGGGAACGGGGATGAGCCGCCGAAGTAAAGAGCCCGAGTCATAACGGCTCCGTCGTCAAAAACGGACCGCACTGAGAGTTCAAGAAAGCGGATCGGAGAGAGAGAGAGAGAGAGGAAGAGAAACCTACCGTCTTTTTATTGCACACCCTTCCATTTTCTCGTCACGGATTCCTCGGTACCCGGCAATAAAACGAAATAGTAATCATAAGCGCCCAGAAAAGAAGCCAGAACAACCGCGTTTTCTCACGTTATGTATGTTATCCCGTGTAAGAAGTCAAAATATCCGCGAATTGGAAAAAGGGGTATACCTACGTTGGCTCTAGTCAGTTTGTCTATACCACTAAAATTCACGATATACGTATATATCTATATGACTATACCTACTACGTGTATATAAGTACGTTTATAGAACCGTGAACAGCGGCGACCAGCGGTGAATGTGTGCGCGGAGGGTTCGCCGTTTTCATTTCCTCTTCCCAATACCCAAAAACTATTACATAGAAATAATATCGTTCGGTGTGCAATGGCTCAAATTTATCTGGCGCAACGTAGTGAACGATCGACCAGCCTGGTATCACGCAGTGCATGGTAGAAAGCAGGGTTATATTCTCTCACTGGAGAGAGAAAGAGAGAGAGAAAGAGAGAGAGAGAGAGAGAGACTGAGAGAGTCAGAACGAGAGAGGGATATTGGTGGAGGTGGAGGTTATATGAGTTCGGCGACGAGTCATGGGTGCAGCGAGAGTTCCACACGGGGATGAAATAAATTATGCACGCGCGTCGCGTACGAGTGCGCACGGATGCTCCCTGCTTTTCACGGGTAACGGCTTAATCGGCGATGGAGCGCGAGAATGCTAGCTAGAGGGAAAACTACAAGGTTGGATTTTGCGAGTTGCCGCGAAAAGAGAGATGGTACGAGCGAGTTATATACAGATATGGTACATATATGTTTCGAGCGGGTGTGTGTGTATGAGAGAGAGAGAGAGAGAGAGAGAGAGATTGAGAGAAAATGAGCGAGGAGAGGGAGAGAAAGGACCAGAAATCTGAAACGTGGCCAAATCGAAATTAACTCGCGCGTAACAAAGCCACGGCTGAAATATTAATTACCTAAAAATGAGTCGAATATGGGTCACAGCCGGCGAGTCGTGTGTACCGACTACAGTCTGTTCACTGGGGCGGGGATAAAGGGAGAGAGAGAGAGAGAGAGAGAGAGGGAGAACAGGATCGTGGGATACGATAAGCAATGCTAGGGGTCCCCTCTGCACACCTTACCTGTGAGGTTAACTCGTAACGTGCACTGTATTCAACAAATAAAGAGCAAACGTTCGTACGCACTTCCACGAGTAAAACGTGAGGGTACAAATTATCCCGTACCCGCATCGGCTCATATTTTCACTCTCAACGAAAGTACCGAATTATCGTGGGAACTACAATTGCTTCGAGAGTATTTTTTAATTTCGTGCTTCATTCATTTCCTTTTTGTTCATTGTTCCAAGCGCATATCGAACGAAATTAGAAATTTGCTGCTCGCCTCAATGAGAAACTAGTTGAAAAATGAAAAAGTTTATTGAAAACGAGTTTCACAGTTTTGTTTCAGTCCGATTCTTCTGTTAAACAAACGTTGGTTATTTCGAATTGAAAAT
The DNA here is from genome assembly GCA_951802705.1 of Netelia virgata. Lineage (NCBI taxonomy): Eukaryota > Metazoa > Arthropoda > Insecta > Hymenoptera > Ichneumonidae > Netelia > Netelia virgata. The sequence continues at coordinate 34,035,966 of OX637865.1, read as the reverse complement.
ATACTCGTACGAGTATTAACTAGATGGATCTAGCAATCACAGCGAGGGGATGTTACTTATTGAAATGACACACACCTGAGTCGTTGCGTTGGCTAAAATTTAAAGTTGCGGAGTTATGGGTTTGTATAACGCGTAGGTTGCCCGAGTTTGCCCCTCACGCCATTTCTCTTTTCCCGCGTTCGCTCTCCCTCGCCTCTCTAGATCCCACCCTCTCGGCTATCTCTATTCTCTTCCATGTTTGTTTGATTGTTTGCCGAAAGCCGGCAAATATTGGTCGATCCATTTGCTATGCGCGACGGTGAATCTCTGTTCATTTCACTCTCCCTCTTTCATTCTCTCTCTCTCTCTCTCTCTCTCTCTCTCTCTCTCTCTCTCGCTCTCGCTCTCTCTCTCTCTCTCTCTCTCTCTCTCTCCACTCGCTCTCCCCATCTCTAAATGCGTTACACACAATGCATACCAGCAGTGGCTACATTGGCTGTGCCCTGTGGTGGGCCAATGGCTGAAAAATGTTTGAGTTTCATTACTGCATTATTCGCATTCCCGTCATATCATACCTGCGTACGGATATTGAAGATATATAGAGATCAGAATGTATAACGTTAAAGAAGGAAAATGCATGGGAAAATGAGCTGTGCGTTCACTCCCGTTTTATGATTCGATAATATTGGTTATG
>OX637865.1:34000293-34032793 GCA_951802705.1 Netelia virgata | reverse complement strand
CTTTTAATTTCTTTCTTTTGTACTTTCATGAAATCGGGTTCGTCCCGGTGGTTGTGTTCGAAGAATGGTAGTGAATCGAGGGTGAAAGAGGACAAATAAATGTCCTGACAATGTACCACGACTTAACGCATTACACTTTGACAAAGTTATTCTTCAATTCGCGATCGAGGAAACGAAAACTTTATCGATATATATATATATATATATATATATATATGTATATATACACATTCCCGATGACATATCTCTTATCGTGATCCTATATTCATCGTACATATATACGAATTGCGGTATGTATAGACCGGAGATACACGACATGATACGAAAAAAGTTTTCGCAAGGAGAAAGTTTGAAACAGTTCCCTCCTATCTATGTAATATCTCTCTCTCTCTTTCTCTCTCTCTGTCTCTCTTCCTCTCTCCCTCTCTCTCTCTATATATATATATATATATATGATAACAAGATTTCACCGCCGCCGTATACAAGAACAGAGTGAGGGGAGAGCGAGCGAAGGCATAACGCGTGTCCAATTTAAAAGGGTGACAAAAGATTTATAGGTTATACACAGTAGAATACGGATTTGCGCATGCTACATACCGATATACAATATATCTATCGTGTATCGAGGCAAATTTTTTGTTACTCGCTCATTCTTCCGAGCACGGGACTTTACGAGGCAGGATTTTACGACGACATTCTTTTGACGATTGGCACCGCGTCGAAATATTTTTTTGTTCATCGAATGTAAAAACGATTCGAATGTCGCACAACAGTAAGCATCTCCGCGTGCTTACGGTTTGCGTCGCAACTATGCGCAAACGGCTGATTTCAGTATTCTGCGCAGTATCGTAAATTGTACCTGACGTACGTACAAAGTTCGGTAAAACAAGTGAATTCTCGAACGTGTCTGAAATTATGAAAGTTCATGAAAAAAGATTTAAGTACAGATAAACACGTACCGATTTTATATACGATGTATGCCCGTGTACATATGTTTATTTTTGGTACACCCTCCTTTTTTAAATATTTTAGCACATCGTGCGAGAATTCAACGACGAGAGCCGATGAATTAGAAAGCCGATATTCTCTTTAAGGTTCCATGACCCAGTGGCCTAGTTTCACTCGCGAAACGTAAACAACCGACGGGACAATACCCTAGAGATGCAAGGTCGCTTACACACGATTTTACGAAGGAAGGCTGGTTTTTACACGCACGGACGATCAGCTGTTAGCGAGCAATCGATAGTTTCCTCGATCACCCACGCAGCGATCATCCTTCACGGCCTGTCTCAACGTACTCACCCTCTTACGCAATTACCAAATTGTTCGAGTTTTTTGGCGATACGCGTGTACACTCACGCGCGATACACTTCGACGATATGAAATGTAAAAGCTCCAACAGGGCACAGGCGGTTAATTGTAACAAAACGATGGCTTCTCGCTTCTCGCTTTCGCACTATTTGACACAGCCTTGCTCCCTTCTTCGCGTTCCTATTCATTGTAGGTACCGACGAATCTGAGCAGTTGGTAAGAAACACGTTACGTTTGAGTACGAAACTACCCTAAGGAAAGAGAGCTTTTATTTTTTAACATTTTCGGCGAAACGGTTAAATAAAATATTACCTCGTTGTTTGTGAGAATGAGAATGAGAATGAAAATAAAAAATTGTATTACCTATAAATACAGTGAAGTATACTTACATATATATAGGTGAGTTAAATACATATAAAATTGTATGTATATATATATATATATATGTAGCTATATAAACGACGTATATATCTTGAGGATTTTTGGTAAATTCATTCGAGAGGGGTCGGCGAGATCGAACGATCATCGGGAATGCCAATGGATGAGACGTATAGTAAAGCATCGGATCACTCGGTCGCTCCTCGCCGCTTTCCCGGTATCGCGTTATTCGATCTCAAGTCAGCCGCTCGAGTGATCCCCAAGAAAATTGGGGTGTACGTGGACCCGAGGAGAACAAAAAAGAAAAAAAAGAAAAAGAAGAAGGCGAAGAAGAAGAAGAAGACGAAGAAGAAGAAGAAGAAGAAGAAGAAGGAAAAGGGGACAAAGTGGAAGATGGGAGGAGCGTGGAATAACGGGCTACGGTGTGTTCGTCTCCACCTTCCGTCATCCCTCGAGAGGCCATGGGGCAAGAGGTGACACGGGATAATATTAGAGGTCGAGCTGAAACACTCGATAGGAATATGCGACCGGTAGCTGTTTCCGACTACCGCGCGTTTCCCACTCACGTTCACCACGCTTCTCCGCTCCGCGCTCTTTCCGTCGCGCAAGTTCTCCCTCGCACGGAGTAGTTCCTTCCTAGGTGCTACCCAGTTCCCTCTTTGCTCTTTGCTCGCGCTTCGAACTCACGAAGAGAGCCCCGTGCACCCTGTCTCCTTCTCCCCCCCACCCGCTCACTCTCATTTGGTATTCCGGCGGACGCCTACGCCTTCCTATCTATTACTCCCATCCCCCTCTAGCTTCCCCCCCCCCCCCCTCAACCGTTCCGTTCCCTCTTCGCCATTCTCCACTCAACTTTCTTCAATCTAGTCGTTTTGCTCTCGTTTTACCGATTTATGGATCCGGTCGCTCTCACTCCGGGGTTAGCCTTGTTTGAATTACCCAACGTCGGTGGCTGCTTTTGCCTACCTACCTTTCGCTTCTCTTACTTCGTGTGCCTTTTGCTCGTTGAGGGTGTGTATGCCTCTCTCTCTCTCTCTCTCTTTCTCTTTCTCTTTAGCTCGCTCGTTTGCTCGCTCACTCTCTTCGTGAGTGTATGCCTGTGTGTTTCTACGAAGGAACTCTCTTTCTGAGTGCTCACTCTCTCCCTCTCTCTCTCTCTCTCTCTCTCTCTCTCTCTCTCTCTCACTCACTGTACCTCGACGCGGGGGTCGTCAACGAAGTTTACCACGTCGTTCTCTATCTGCCTCTTTCTCTCCCGTGAAATCTATATACCGGGACAACCCTCTATCCTCCTCATCCCACCATCGTCTAACCCACGTAGCCAACTCCCACTTGTCCTAACCTCGCGCTGCAGAGAACTCAACGGTTTCGCATGCACTCTCTCGCGACAGAAAAAGAGAGAGAGAGAGAGAGAGAGAGCAAGGGAGAAAGCTCGACACCGCACCGACATGAACACCGTGTGGCCCCGCGGGTTATTTTCACAGTATAACCAACCGGAAGTTGAAGAAGAGTGTGAGGCAGTGCTCATGCACACCGGGTCACAACGGCCTGTACGCCACTGAAACTTGACTCATGAGAACAAGTACAGCACGGCCCAAGAACTTATACATATACGCACACACACACATATATATATATATATATATATATATATATATATATTACGTATATATGCATCGTGGACGGGAATTAACTTGGAGAAAGTCCCGAAGCGACGCGCGCGAGAGGCCTCCCCCAACAGCATCGCGCTCGGCTATACACGTTCTCTACACACTTGTACTCGGGGCAATATACCGAGCGCGAAAAGTTCAGCGAGGGAGAAGAGAATAAGAAGCTAATGAGAGAATAAGGGAAGTGGCGAAAGAATGACTCGAACCCTTGGCACATTTAAACCGGGTGCGACCAGTACGATCCACACCCCCTTTCAACCTCTACCGTATTTTATGTACGTGCCTCGTAAACGACCTCGAGCTCCGGTTGCATCCCTCTTTAATGGTACTTCGGGTAAAGTATCCGAAAAGTGTCATCGATACTCGAGAACTCGTATATAGCTATAATACAGTGGAAGAAGAGAAGAGGGGATTGAGAGTAACGAGGGTTGAAGGGCACGATATTAAAGCATATTATTATGCAACAGCTTCGTCATCGACGAAGCGCAGTCCCGTGTCTCGTTCGGATAATACACGAAGGACTCGACGAAAGAAGGAGTCGTTGCTCGGCGGGTTAACGAGGTGGAAAATAATTTTCATCGATTTCGGTCGAAAACGCGCCGAGAGAGCTTTCGTCCGAACGACCCCTCCTCACCCCACCTGTTTCGTTAGTCGAAAGCGATTGATAATACATAGCAGCTAGCAGCGATGTTGGTTCAGTCGAGGCCGTTCGGCTTCGGGGGATAAAAGGACAAATGAGAAAACGACCCAACATGGGAAATTGCCGGTCTCTCCGATAAGGAAAATGGGCAGAGAGGGATCCGACGTGGTCTCTCTCTCTCTCTCTCTCTCTCTCTGTCATCGAAACGTTCTATCGCGCTCATCTGGTCTCTCCGCTTTGTCGATTATCCAACGATCAGGCATTTTAATGGGGGACGAGACAACGACGAGCGCGAACGAACCGTTGAAACGCGGGGGTAGCTTTTTCATCCCTCTCATACCCTTGATTCACGCACACGGACACAATGCTCGCGTCGCTTTGTTCTTTTTTTCATTCAAATCTTTTTGTCTCCGGGCGTGTGCGGGTACGAAAAAAAGGTCGACAAAAAGAAGCGAGTAGACGGGTTCGTCGGTCGAGGCGAAAGAGAGAAAGCGAAAAACCGGATTGCTGTTACATATATATATATATATGGGTACCAGTGGGGAGAAAATTCGCGGTGTGTAGGGTGCAAAAGGCGCGGGATATATACGTGCGCGCTTGCACTCTCGTTTTGCTCCGGCCCCCTCAGGCAAATCCCGCGCGCTCCAACAAATTTCGTTGGAACTGGAATAAAAGTAATTAGAGGCATTCGTGTCGTCCTGTAATTAGCTTGTGTGTGCACTTTCAAGCACGCCAGCACGCTCAGCGCCTAATGCGATTCTTGTGACAACGTCGTCGTCGTCGTCGTCGTCGTCGTCGTCGTCGTGGTCGTCGTCGTCGTCGTCGTTGTCGTCGTTCACGTCGTCGTCGTCGTTGTCGTCGTCGTCCAATTTCATGCCGCAGTATCGCAGTCGGTTATATCCACCGGAGCAAGAGAACGAACCAGGCTCGGAGAAGCGGCAGACACGAAACGGCGTTTACCTTATCTCGCCAAAAACCCTGGGTAGCGCCCTTGTGTACATACGTTTATATATATATACAATTTACGCAATACTCATATACAACATAAGTGTCTCTGTTATTTTTCGGCTCATTTTTGCTTATTTACGACCATTTCCCGACACATCCGACCCACCACGCTTTTTCATATTCGAACGCTTCCATTTACAATACACGAGCTACGATGGTTAACACACATTCATCCCTTACTACAGTTCGTTGGTGGTTGTCGCGAGTTTAAGTCGGTCACAGGCAACGGAGGGTGAAACTGGAGTAAGAGATCGTGGTGTGCACGTGACGAATGAAGAATCAAGGAAGCGTGCAAGTCCGTTTAACCCCACTTTTCTTCGCGCAGACTGCAGACGCCCGTACGGGTACACAATTTTCTTTTTACCACCGTCTCGACTTCGTTTATTCAAAAACTTCCGCAAGTGGGACGAGCAGACAAAAAAAACAGTCTCCCATCGTTCCTCCCACGATTTAACGAATTGTTCAAACTTCGAGCGAACGGTAAAGAAAGGTTATAAACCCTTTTCCGTCACGAATTCACGGAGGAAAATTTTCTCGGTGCAGTTTTTACGGAAATATTTCACGATTCCTTCCGGAAGATTTTTCTAAGACGTATGCTTATATGAGTATCGAACGGTCTTTCTTTTCCTCCAAGAGGAGATTTTCGACTTTGTCCGTCGTGATCTGATATAAGGATATCGTAAATTTCAATGTGAAGAGACGAAGGTAACGAAAAAAAGGTCGGTAGCTTTCCGGATTTTTGGATCTCCCTTTCTCTCTCTCTCTCTCTCTCTCCCATTTTCACACACTGACACAATGCCCTCGGCTATTCACACACCTATCATACGTCTCTCGTAGGGTGAAGTTTCACCAGGAAGATCCTCTTCCTCCATGGAAAATCCTCGAGCTCTTCTCTCTCGTTTTGTTTCGGTGAAAGGGAGGTTTATAAATCACGATTAAAGTGTGCGTGCGCGCGAAACCGAGGGAACGCGCGGCACATACCCGCGACTATGTAGATGGACGAACGGCCCTGGATTTAACCCCGGTATATTTCGAAGGCACATAAAATTCGTCGAAGACGCGTTAGTACGAAAATCCGTCGTGTTGCGTGCTCAGTAGAGATTTAAGGTCATTTTTGTTATCGTACGAGCTAGGCTGGCGAAGGGATGCATAAATAGACGAGAATATAGGAACGATGGATGTTTATACACATCTTCCGGCACTTCTAGTCTTAATAATTATTCCCTGTCGACCTTCCCGCAGTGGATTTACCTGATCCCTCTCTCGAAGGGGTTGTAAGAAGGGAAAGAAGAAAACAAAAAAAATAGGGGCACATAGAAGGTTTCAAAGTTCGCGAGGCTCGAGTGTATAAATATCAACGAGATTCGATGAACGACCTCGTTGCTGCCGAGGAACCCTACCCCATAAATATATCCCTTGGCCGTAAAAAAAAAAAAAAAAAAAAAAGAATAAAAAGAAAAAACGAAAAAAGAAAAAAGAAAAAAAAATTATCGCCACAGGGGTAATGCTCGTATAATGTATATCTATGACTAGCGGCATCCACATTTCCACATGACCGGAAACGCGGGGCGGTAGGGACAAGCGGGTTGCGAGGGGGCAACATCGTGAGAGGATTAAGTGGCAAAATATCACTCAGACAGGAACACGGGGGTAGCCGGAGAACGGAATCGCCCAGCCGGGCGAGCTTGCAAGCTCCGGCATTCAGACGCCGGGAGCTCGCAAGGGAGAACGATGGCTCGTACGTGACCGAAATATTCCTTCGCCTCGTGGCTCTCTCTCTCTCTCTCTCTCTCTCTCTCTCTCTCTCTCTCTTATATATACAAAAGTGCAGAGTGTTCTACTCCATCTCTCTTTCGCTCCCTGATCGTCCTCGCACTCACCTCACCAACCCCTCTTAGCCCTCGTACCTTCTCGAGAGAGTTCACGGCCGAGAGGCACATATAATGGAGAAAGAAAGAAAGAAAGAAAGAAGGAAAGAAAGAAAGAGGTACGAGAATGGTGGTTTCGACGCCCGAAAAGTACCGGGTGAATAAAATTTCTACGTCGAAGCGAATTTTGGGGCGGGCAGGTACCAGGAGGAAGCGGCGTGGGTGGTTTGCCGGGTCATCAACGAGCCATCAGTGCGATATTTGAAGTTTATCCAGATTCGAGAGGATTTTTGAATGATGTGCGATGAGGGTAGTTTTTTTCATTAAGGGTCAAACTCGCGAAAGCATCCTCGTTCGCTTCGTCTCGTATTCACGAACGTTTCTCGCCTTAGAATTACGTGTTTCGGCTTACTTTCCCGCGCAATATATTCTCACCCCCTTTTTTATTCTCGTTTCTACAAATTTTTAAAACCCCCGAAATCTCATTTCCTCTCGCGTTATCGCAGTATTTTTCGTCTGTCTTCGCGCGCTAACGTGTAAGTACTAACTGCTTCTCGTTCACGGCTCTACGGGTTTCTACCTCGCTACCTAGTTTTCTATCTGTTTATATTTATACTCGCCGCACCACAAACGGGACTCCAAGCCCGCGCCCCTCCAGGGTAGTTAGCAGACCACACACCGTGAGATGCTGAGAATAACGTAATGCACGAAATTAACAATTAAGAGGGTAACTGGTTTGGTAATTAAGCGAGCGTACGGAGAGAAGAGAAGCGAAGAGAGAACCGAGAGTTGGAGTGAGAAAGCAAACTGGCGTAGAAGAGAATGAGAATGAGTTTAAGGGGGGTGAGAAACTCAGCAGCACGCCGAGGAAAGTCTGAGCTAAGAAAACGCGCCCACGAAATGCATTAGGGAGAGACGGCGTCGGTGGCGCCGAGTTAGGTCAGGGTAGTAGTGGTGGAAGCTTGATGGGACGATGAAGGAAAGGGTGCGCTGGGGGGTTTAAGACGCGAAAGACGACGGAAAGAGAGCGACGAGAAGAGAGACGGAGACGGAGAGTGAGACGAGAAAAGAGCGAGAAAGAGAAGGAGGACGAGAAAAGTGTTCACCGAGAGGAAGGGGTGTGCGAACTTGCATGTTTGGACGTAGTGCGGTGGGGGGGGGGCGGGGGGAGGGGCGCGAAAGACGAGAACGGAGTGCTCGTGACGGGTCTGAGACGAGATGGTTGAGCAACGGCAATGGGTACCAGTTGCAGTATACGAGAAAAAAAACAAAGACAAAAAAACAAAAATGAAGAAACACTCGCAATGATTTGCGAGGACACGAGCTTCTCGTCGGTAACAAAACAGTGTACCCTCCGCGGGGAAATATACGCAGTACGTTTCAACCAAAGTGCAAAGATGTACAAATGATCTAATAAAGAAAAGAATAATAAGAAAGAAAAGAAAAAAATGAATAAATCATTGGGCATTTGTTGCGACACGTTGCCCGGGGGTCAAAGAACGCGAAGTGAGACAAAGAGCGTCGTTTCTATAAGAATAGCGAGCGAAACATGGCAAAGGAAAAATATTTCTCTTTATATAGTATATAGACGAAAAATAAACGAGAGACGAAAAGGGGGAGTGGTATAGAAAACTCGGACGAAGAAAATAATAGATAGTAGCTGCGGGAATGATCGTTAGGAGACTTCCGTTTGTCGACGACTCGCTCCCGTCTAACCTCTCTCTATCTCTCTCTCTCTCGTCCTTCTTCACCCCTCTATCTCACAAAGTCCAGGAACCTCGAACGTGTTACGCGAGGACTCGTACACATAAAACAGACGCGGAGAGGTACGTGTTTCCCTGTCTCGTATATCAGTAGTATATCAGTCGTGTAAGCGTATAGAGGGGTAAGGTTGTTGTGTGAGTAACGTATCAGCACACACGTACGATGGAAATCTACATGTCTATATATATATATATATATATATATATATATATACAACGTATAGTACGGAAACGCGAACAGCAGCACAAATTCGCGCACATTGGCACGGATATCGCATCCCGTTCTCTTCTTCCTTCTCGTCTAGTACACTCCTTATCCTTTCCTTCCTGCGTTACTCTCATTCGTTCTCTCTCTCTCTCTCTCTCTCTCTCTCTCTCTTTGTCTCTCTCTCTATCTCCTACTCTCTCCCTCTGGCACTTTATTCGCGAGTCAAACTCGTCGCACAGTCTCTCGCCTTCGATCGCCCGGTGTTCTCTATGACGAGCCATAGAACTTGCCACGGCAATATAATACCGATGCCTCTGTATACGTTGCCACAATGAGTGAGAACAAGGCACGTTTCTCACATCCACACGAACGAGATACACATATTCGGACGGAGTCGGACGTACACCAGTTCGACCGAATGTTCCATCGGCGGGCTCCGGTTCGCGCTAAAGCCTTGGCGACGCGAGACGGGAGCGCTATGTAGAAGAAGCAGAAGAGGCGAGAGGAGCGTCGGTCCTCGTTCTGGTTCGCGACTATAATACAAGTACAGTCCCTAGATCGCTGACTTCGAAGTTAACGAGGTATTGTTTCGTCAATCAAAGCAAGACTCTTTACGAGCGTCCGGATACTCTATGGTTTTCCCGTTGATGCTTGTTCCTCGCTAGACCCCTACCATCCTTCTCATACCCTCTCTCTCTCTCTCTCTCTCTTTCTCTCTCTTCATTTCTGTAACGAGACTCCTTCAACTCGATCTACTTCTGTTTTAATTAAGATAAAGTCGAGACGATTCGATCCGCGCCCGATATACATATAGAACGATTTATCGATTGCGAGGGCTCTTTTACTCGAGACCGTGTTCTCGCCTCTTACGTTTCTTTCGCATTTGTACGACGATACAAAAATAAATAGTTGAAATTCAGACACGTGGTCATCGTGCGCGTGAACTATCATTCGCCAGATTCTCGAGATTTATTCTCAATGAGAAGATAAAAGAATAATTAATTTTTCGTTATAAATAGGATATACGTTTTTTAATAACCCTCTATGTACCTTTTGTACGCGTGACTATATTATATAGACGTATGCGCAGCCGGGTTTTCGTGCCATACGTTATCGCGCCTCAATCATATGTTTAGCTCCCTTCCCTCAAGCACCGACTGCAAACTACAGCAAGTACAGCCAAGCAAGTGCAGCGCATCGATCCTTCTGCGTTCAGCAACATGCCACGCTGCTCTTTCAGCATATTCGTGCACGTCCGGTAAAAAGCGAATGGTCGACTCGCGAGAGCGAGGAGAAAAAGCTGAAGAAAAAGCGAAAAATGTATAGAAGCGTGCTACGATCCGTGGGCTGTAACGAAACTAGAGAGAAACGCGTGTTGGAAAAGCACCCACACTCCGAGCTTTTGCTTTCTACGTGTTCGACACCTTTGGTCCAGTTGATACGTTAAAATATCGAGTTACGCGTGATATCGTCGTATCACTGTGTAGGTAAGCGAAAAAAAGTACCAAGGCGATACGCCGTTTGTTAGCTTATCCAACGATTTTTCATCCGGCTAAAAAAATATGCTGGTCGCCGGAATGAGACGGTACTCGGGAAGTGAGTTATAAAAGATGAAAAAAAGAAGAAACACGCGGCGAGGGTGCAAATGGACGACGATAAACTGTTCCCGACTTATTGTCGTCACGTTGATATCTCAAGAGAGAACGAGAAGAGCACGAGACAATGAGAGTGAGAAATGTCACGACGATTTATACGCGTCCGGCGCCATAAGCCACCGCACTGTCGAGGGGATGCGCAGCCGGCCAGACATCGTAGCAAGAGAGAGAGAGAGAGAGAGAGTGACTGATATCGTCTGTAATTGGCATGTGCTACTATAACTCGAGTCCGTCTGTGTTAGACCATGCGAAGAAAGGACATCGGGAAACGTCAACTATTCTAGCGACACGTCACCCAGTCTGCGAGGTAAATGTTGCTCGTAGTTGTCACTCGAGTTTTCAAGCTCGCCAATCGCCGAAAATTGGGACGACTCGACCACCGTCACGTCCAACGAGAAGGGAGATCCACGAGACACACTACTATTATTCATTGCGAAGAAACAAATCCGGCTTTCCATTTGTTCGTGAAAGACCGATCTCACCTCGCGAGAAATCGTTGCCGAGGTCCGATCGTGAGAAGGGCTGCTGCGAGGCTCACCGTGTTCGCCCTTCTCGACGTTTATCATACGCGTGTAGGTATTTGTCTGCTCTTTGGCTCAAAAGCGAACGAAAGGTAGAAAAAAAAGAAAGAAAAAAAAAAAACACGAAACGAGCGAGGGATAAAACACAAGGCGAGAGAGAGTAACGACGCGATATTACTATGTCCGTTATGTATACAAGTATACGGTAACCTCCGGGCCGAGGGGTTTCGTGGCGAATTCTTATAAATCAAAACAGACACGCTATCCCGGCTCTCTATCACACTAGCTCGCAAGTTATTTTCAGCCCCGTCTCGAGGCTCGCGCTCTAACCTACCCTACCCTATCCCCTCCCTCACTATTACATGGCCCGTAGGCGCTTCTTTTCTTATCCTCCGCTCAATCCCCCACGAGATAAAGCCTCGTTCTTGTGTACATACGGGCGAAACTCGAGGGGTGAGTGAGGAAAAAACAAACGCAAAAGAGAAAAAGAAAGAAAAACAAAAACGCGGCGTACCGAGGAAAGCAAGTAGTACCGGAAGGGAAGCGTTACGTGCATTTATTTTCCGAGTGAATCGCGAGTTTTCCATCGTGAAACGTGTGCCGGGGGTCACATGTGTAACGCGCATCTCCTTCTCTTATCATGCAAACCGAAGTTTTCCGATACGGTGGCTCGTATCGTTCGTTGCAACGCTATTTATATGCGCCAAGGATCCGGATTAAAAAATTCTTCCGGTCGTAACTTCATTCGCGATGTGAAATTCGATCGAATAGCTAGGGCTAGCAGGACCCCGAGAAGATTCGAAAAATACGATATTCTTCTCGTGGCGAGTGGTGTGCCGTGTGGAACGAGCTGCCTCTCGATTAGATTTCACCCCTGCTAGTTCGCGAGGGTGCGATCTCGCTCATTCGGGCGCGCCTGGAAGAGCGTTGACACGCGATCACGACGGCAGAAACTCGTAGGAAATCCACTTAGAGAAGCGTGTAACGATCGAGAGAGAGAGAGAGAGAGAGAGAGAGAGAGAGAGAGAGAGTGCAACCCTCTCCCTTTACCATGCACGGACCGTCGGGGGTTGCAACCGGTGATGGTGAACGTGTACTTTGTACTTTGTGTGTGTTTTTTTCTACCCCTTTTCCTTCTCTCTCTCTCTCTCTCTCTCTCTCTCTCTCTCTCTCTCACTTGCTCTCGTTTCATCCGTTCTTTGCCTTCGTTCCCTATTCTACGCGAATCGCGGCAGGCGCTTGGTGCATGGTCTGGGTAGCTCAATAGCGCGTGTGGGCAAACGATTACTGGCAGCAGCACCATCATTACGTCTCTGGCGACTGGCTTCCAATATGGCCCTTTCGCCTAATAGTAACGTACTCGTACCTACACATCGTGGAATGTACATATATATATATATATAGAGAGAGAGAGAGAGAAAGAGAGAGACCGGTTCTGTACTGTTGTAAAAAAACGTATAAGCATTAATTCCCCGGAAGACTCCGGGAGTTGCGGAGACTGATGAATAAATTTGAGAAAATGAAGAAACGAAAAAAAGGATCGCTCTCGAAAAGTGATCTAATTTCTCACATGTCTTCTCACATTTTTCAAAGTCCCACGAATAAATTTCGATAATAATAAAATAATGACGACAAAATAATTCGAAATTTAACAAGGGATTTTTCGTCCGTTTCTTCTTCGTCGGGTATAACAAAAAAATCGAACCTTGGTACAAAATCATAAAACAAAAATCGAAAGCATAAAAGTAAGAGAGAAAGAGAAGCGAAAGAAGAAAAAAACGAACGAGAGCAATAAAATAAAAAGGAAAAAGCGTGTGCGAGACTCACGAGGATTCTGCAGGTGAACGGGTGAGGAAGGGCCGGTTCGCGTAATCCCAGCAGCGCCGTTGGTTCGAGGTAACTTGCCGTGGAGAGCCGCCAGGCACGAGTTTGCCACGTCGTAGATGAGATAGGCACCGTAGTACCGTCCGGCACTTCCCATTTTCAATTTGTTTTTACCCGGAGATACGGCCATTTTACCTATCGCTGAAATAATATTCGTATATACCCTACGTTTACCATGTATGCGGGTTGCAAAACACCTTTATACTTTTATTACAGTGTGTTTTGCACGAACAAACGCGACGGGTAATGCATCTTCCATATATGGGGTGGTTCGCGCCACCCTCGTTTTCTCGTAAATCTATACTTTCGAAAAAATCGAACGACCGCTCGGTGTATTTACACCTACCCGAGTACGTCTCCTTATTCTCACCGTTGTCACTGGGTCATCGTTACAAATGCTCCCTTCTCCACCCCCTCGTAACAGCATGAGAGTCAGTGAGACAATCGTTGAATACAACTAGAAATCACGTTTCGAGTTAAAATACGACTTCTATAAAAGCGATTCTCCAAGCTTTCCGTCAAGGTCGCACTGTATTCCTCTTCGTAAACTATATTTATGTATGCACACACTCTATATATATTATATATATATATATATATATATATACATATATATATGTTTGTACATTTCCCTTGTATATCACTGGCAACGGAGAACCCTTTCACGCGCACCCATACGCCCACGCTCGCTCGTACGCATACAAACCCAACACCGACTTCTCTTAATCCACTTTACTCGTGAGCACCAAAGTGGGAAACCCTATGCGGTTAATCCGGTATTCCATTTAAACCCGTTTTACTCGGTAGACGGATAGCGAATAACTATTATACGATCCTCGGCTGTAGTATAATATAAATATACATATTTATATATACACATACATATATAGACATGTGTATGTTGTAGAGAAATATACGTGGGATATGTCACTGTAATCGAAGGCTACTTTAATCGATCGAGCGCATCGGGACAGTGACCACGCACGTGACGCGAAACGGCACGAGATGATCCAATGTGTTCTTTTCAGTGATGCGAACGACTCGTAAAAAATCATAAATCACCTATAATATTGGTATCCTCATTGTCACGGTCGGCGTTGGCCACGATCCTAGCTGTGTGTACAACGCAGAGAGCAATTGCGCATTACGCATAACGGGGCCGACCCGATAACACACACACACACACACGTCAATAAAGACATGTATGTACCTGGGTTCACCGATGGCACGGCTTAGTTCACATGATTTATAATACGTGTGATGAGAAATACGACACGTTTCGGGTTGAAAACCACCGAACCGACAGAAGTTTCGAAGCACGCGCGCGCGTGTCTCGGGCTTGGCGCGTTTCGCGTCGTCGTCACGATACAACTAAACTCGCGCATCGCTTCGTACCTCGGGTCACGTTGCTTACTCGTGGTTGTACTATAGTCGTGATACACATAGTTATATGACATATATATATATATATATATATGTATGTCGGTGAGAAGAGAATCGTCAGTGGGCAGGGCCCGTGCCGAGGTCGGAACGGAAACGGTGCGGTCCCGCAGACCGGAAGCTAGGACCGGAAACGTCACGAGTCAACGGCTGCCTCTGATTGCGGGACGCTTAAACTCGGTCAGATAAAACTCTGTGCCACTATTGCCGCTTACGCAGACCTCCGAGGGAGTGAGAGAGAGACAGGGAGAGGGAGAGAGTGAGAGTGGGAGGTAGAGAGGAAGAGGGAGAGAGAGAGAGAGAGAGAGAGAGAGGCCACACGCTCATGCCACTGCGATTGCTGCTGTTACTGGTGCTGCTGCTGCTGCTGCTGCCTTTCGAGATTATCGTCTCCGGGGTTTCGTACGTGGCTGCCTTTGACGCCCGCCACCACGCCACCATTAGCTCGTCACGTAATGATTATTTTAACAAGGTCCTTTCTCAGTCTAAGCCTTACACTGTATCAACGATAATATAGCCTAGGTCTGTAATACACACTAACTATATTTGCCTATGTGTATATACCGCGAGAAAGTACTGCATGCACGTAAGTTACCGTGCGCGTGCCACCCCACCCTCGACAGAATTTGTATTCGCGACGGGGAAAGCTTCGTAAGAAGGATTCAAGACGACCTTCGTGTGTTTACACGATATACTCGAGTCGCCGAAGGTAATTTAAGTCCGCGAAAAAGTATCGACCATCCGCGATTTGAGTTTGACCTTTTTTTCGTAACTTCGGACCGACCGTAGAGCGAAACGACAAGGTTCTTATATTTTATCGAGGTCAGTCGATACGGAGGTTTTTTTTGCATTTTCGTGATCGTATTATCGATATGTTATTTTATATCTCAATTTCTCAATCTCTCAATTTGTGTAACTCGGTTCTGAAAAATAACGAATCTCACGAATAACAATCGATGGAAAAATAAAATTGGAAAAATATGGAAAGCATTAACGGAATAATAAATAAAAGTGATTATTTATGAATTATGATATTTAACGATCGATATGTTTAACATAGGAAATACATTTTGTTACAATCCGTATAAAACATCATTAATATAGAATTATTTCATTATTTTATATTTCATTTCGCTACTAAGTCTCATAAATGGTTTCGAATATTCCAAGCCAACGTATTTACATTCATATTTTCGCATCACAGGTTGTACAGATTATTTGATCCTACATATGTGTACACGGTGTTTTCTTGTTTATTTTGAGTACTGATCCATAAATTTTGCGGCTTTGCAGTGGGTACCGGCGTAATGGTTAAAATAGATTATTAACCAAACGTATATATCGTCAACTAGTACCTATGACATTATTAACTAACAACGTCAATCAAAAAACCATACCGGAGTATACCGGTAACTTAGTTTACCGGAAGAACTATATGTTGCTTTTCGATCCATATAGCATCTCTGTCTCTCACTCTCTCGTTAATGTTGCATATTACATATCCACATAGCTAATGGAAGGGACCGTGTACTTTATACATCTACTTCGGTACAAATCAACATCATTTGGCTCGGATTACCTTCGTATTCCCGGGGATTTAATAACGTTAAGGTCGGTTATAGTCGAATATCGAATTTTCGTTATAAAATATAAATGCTGAGCTACGAGGGTGGTGAATGATTTCATGGTTATGAATGCACGAGGAAATCAAACGCGTTGATTATTCGTAATTTTTCCATAGACAAATAAAGCAAAAACATCGTGGTATTAGTGAGTTGCAATTTTATCCTTCGCCTTAAAAATGAAATTAAAAGAGAATTATAATTAACAACGACGCGTTAAAACGAGGAACGTGCAACAAAGAAATGTTCAAAGTGTCGGAAAATCAAGTCTGCTCGCATTCTCGCACCTATCGCGCTTCGCCACCCACGGTATCGTCGAGCCTCGCGAATCGTACACACCCACGCATAATGACACGTTGCCACGCAGTCGTCGTTAAATCGTCGACGGAGCCGGAAAGAAAAAGAAAAAAAATTTGATATACGTACGGACGAGAGCTCGTTTGCCGACGCATCTACGCAGACTCCGATAGATTATTGTACAGTGGCAACAGAGAGAACAAGCGGCATGAATAATTTACCATATACCCGCGCGTCGAAGGAGGAACTCGGTTTGAGTATCGTATCGTCGACGTCGAAAGCCACGGGAAAAGTCTACGGGCGAGTCGTTTTAGCGCCGGTATCGTTTGTCGTCGTTCTGTTACGCTTCTGCTCTGCCAAGTGGCACGCACACGTATATACGGGTACGGTAAATAGAACCGAGTCGCCTTCATCAAGGGCGAGGGGGAGAGGAGACGAGGAGAGTGCACATTTTCAAGCGACAGGAAGGCGGCCGTATCAAATACTCACCGGCCGACGACAATGCCGCGGGTTCTGTTCATGTGTATGAAAACTTGTACGTACGTAAAAACATACGCGCTTTGCCGCGTTTTGTCATCGTATATTGCGAAACATTTGCGCGAAATGTGCGATATTAAATGGCTGCCATAGCGAGACTATGTTTTACGAATCGATGAAACTCTTCGATGAAACGATTCATCGAAGTACCTGCGACGATTCAATGAGATGTTCGTCGATCGGGCCTATGACGGTCTGTCGAAGACATAATTTTTTAAAATTTGTTATTACCTCGGTACTTTAACGGTCGAATTTTTAATTCGTTCCGAATTAAAAAAATGTTCTTATTTAAGACACCTAAATATTATTGTACGAGACGGTGTCGTACGCTTTGTTTCGATCAACTTTTTTGCGATGGTTTTCCATCCAATGTGGTCGTAAATATTATTGCACTTTCGGGTAACAAAATCGGTTGATAAGTCACAATTTAACTTTAATAAACTGCGACTGATTTTATATAATGAATAATGTGGTTTGGACTTGGGATTTCAGTAAGTCAAAAATGTATTTGGGCGACTAGTGTAAGATTACGAATATATAGGTGTGTTAAGTGATTTGAAGAGATCTAGGTCACGGCCTGACAACTGACTCAAAAACGTTGATCAGTTAAAAATGTCAACTTCACTTCTACTCCTTTGGTTGGAGAAGGGTTTTTTTTTACAGTTTGTATCGCTTATTTTCATTGGGTGATCGAGAATTAAATGTTCATTGGTCAAGCGTTAAAATTATCCTTTATCATTAGAGACGGTGTACATCGACGCCTAGCATTGTGGAAAATCCCAATGGTCAGTCTGCAATAAAACATCCGGCTGGCAAATGTCGGCTCTTGGGCCACCCCGGTAATAATGAGAAAAAATAAAAAACTTTAATAAATGGCTTTTCCTTTTCATGATAGAAATCTCGACCAACCCTTGAAGAATACAATTTCTTTGATTGAATACAATTTCTTTGAGATGTCTTTAGTGTGTATGTGTAGTGTGGATGAGCGTCGTCATAGCTAATGTTTTTCAAAATGTTTCTTATATATATGTAGGTACGTATTATAGATAGCGTCTTATGCGGCGCTCCACGATTCTATCGGAAGAAAATGGTGCCTGTGTCGAAGAAGAAAAAGAAGGGGAAAAAAGATTTTATATGGGTTACATACGGGCCTCTCGTTCGCGCGACGATCCTGTCGCGTCTCTCTTCTCTCTTCTATATCGTTTCTCGTGTATCGTGTACGTACTTATAACACACAGGTGCCAGGCATCCACCCCTAAGACTCAACAGGTTCCTGGAACGAGCTGAGAGCGTGAGAGAACAAGAGGCAGGGAAAGAGGACGAGCGAGACCGAGAGAGCGAGAGAGAGAGAGAGAGAGAGAGAGAGAGAGAGAGAGAGAGAGAGAGAGAAAACGACGTCGCCGACGACCATGTAGTTGAGAGACTCGGGGTTACTTTTGTCGCGAGACTGTCGAGCCCGATATACTTGCGATCGTTGTCGAACGACCTCGCGCCGAACAAGGCCCTCTGTTATACGAGAAAATCCACGTTCCTACGACGAGATGAACTTACGGCGTTAGCGAATTACCCGAACTATCGACTCTCCATCCCCATTCTTTTCTTTTTTTTTTATCAATGCTATCCGCTTCACCGGATAGTGAAAAAATGAGAGCCATTTCGGTTGATCAATTATTTATCAAACCTTGATGACTCGTGAATAAATGTTTTAATGGGGCGTGCATGGACTTTGCGATTTTTGGCTCCTGCTGATTCTTGGTTTCCCTCTTGGTTCTCACGCACACGTGCACACAAATGTTTCCCACCGTCTTTCTTGCTCTAGCTTTATACTCGGGTTCTCCACCGGTGGTGCACACCGTTCATCTCGAAATTCTGTCAGGAATACGATCGCGGGAGGAAGAAACCCTGGGACCTCGTGCCAGTGGCTTCGAGTAAAAAGCGTCAGTTACAAATCGCACCGAGAGAGCCAACACGAGGGAATGGAATGGTCGGAGGGAGTCGGTGTGCTGCGCCTGGTTGAACGAGAAACTCTCTCTCTCTCTCTCTCTCTCTCTCTCTCTCTCTCTCTCTCTCTCTCTCTCTCTCTCTGTCTCTCTGTCTCGCTAGGAGTCGTGTGGGCGTCGGTAGAATGATGCGAGAGCGAGAGAGCCCATGAAACTCGTACGAAGAGGTGACTGAGGCTTGGATAAGAGTAAGAGAGGGCGCGAGTTCGTATTAGGGGTAATGGGCATTATCTCCATCGATCCCAAGCTCGCAAACCTCCTTCCCTCTTCCTTCTCATTCTGCAACTCTCGTCTCTCGACCACCCAAGCCAACTAACCACCAACACCACCACCACCAGCCATCCTTTCCTATCCGAGCGCGGATCGTTCGAGCGAATCGGCAGCAAAAACGCATGGGAATTCGTCCGACTTAGGATTGAGAGGGCGTTCGAATCTAGCAAGGACGCGTCCCGGGTTTCCTATGTGTTCCTCATTCGTTGCTTCGAGACTCTTCTCACTGGTCGATGTTACAGAGCTGTTCAAAATCGGGAACTATTTCCTTACATCGTACCAACGCAAGACCAATGAATTTCTCGTCGGGAAATTGGATTCGTACGTGTCGAAGACACAGCACTCGTACTTGGAAACCTTGACCTATTTGTATAAAAACGACATTGCTTTTGTGAAAAGGAAAATTCAATCTTCTGGAATCGTTTTTTGTCTTAGGTATTATCGTTATCTACCAAAATTAGGAAAAATACAAGATACGATGATGAAACCTGTCTCAAGAACATTGTTTCAGTTCACGATATTTTAAGGGTGATTTGTTCGGGGACATATAAGGGTGGATGCGTCCGAATCTGAATCAATCTGTACATTGTACCAGAACGATACTGTTGGCGGGGAAGGTTTTCCTGGTAGTCGTTAACCGTTTTAGTTCTTGCGAATTGGTGTGAAATTTCAAACCGACGTGGATTCGTGCGATATTCGCGAGAAAGATCCGTGAGTGCACACGAGCCCCGAGTATGACGACGAGAGTAGCGAGAGATTTTCTTTACGTCTTATCGGTCGGAGGTCGTTGAATTCCACAAGGACGCGGGCTGAGAGAAAAAGAGAGAGAGGGCTGAGACTCTTACAAGCAGTTTGCAAGCAAGATGATGCACGTCGTCGAGGCTGTCGAAGCTCGCGATCGACAAGCCGCTCTTTTCCACCCAACGCTTGCTCTGCTGAAACTCAACTCACGGTTCTCCCACCGCAACCGAGCATCGGGTTCGTCGACAGATTTTTCCTACATCGATTTTTCTCCCGCGAAAAAGACAAGGAAGCACTTCAATGTCATCACCATGCGACATACATGACCTCGAAAATACGACTGATGGATTGCATTTGAAAGATCCTCCTGTAATACCAAATCTATCGAATATTCTTCGCAGGATGAAATATCGAACTCGTAATGGATATATATTAAAACTTATATAGGAAGCTAAATTAGTTTTAATATATACCCATTATGATTGATCTTTTCGATGATAATCGTCGAACACAAATGCGATGTGTACAAAAAAAGAAAACGTTTTTGTGGATGATTGTCTAGTTCGGCAAGCCAAGCCTCCGAGTCCGAGGGGATTTGGTCACCGGACGAGCGGAGAATGGAGGGCTGGACGCCGATCGTGACGTGGTTGAGATTCACCGGGACGGGGAAGCCCCCAAAACCCCCTACAAGCTCGCTATACTACTCTAGATATGTCCTTTCTCCTGTATTCCCGAAGGAAATTTCAGCGCCAAATCAGCCGCGGAAAGTAGAGGTTTCTTCCCCCAGTCTTTCTTTATCCTCCGAAACAGACTTTTTTCTCTTTAATCTTATTCGTCCACTTGTGTGCTATCAGTGTTCGTCCACACGTCACTTTGATCGCCTCGAACATTTCTTGGACGATGGAAGTAAAAATATTGCAAAAACATTAATAAATATAAAATAATAAAATCAAATAATTTATGATAATTAAAAAAAAAAAAAATCAATTTCATACAAAAAGCACATCAGCATGGAATTACTTTGGAAGAAAACGATATGACCAGAATCGGGCCCAACAGGACGTGGCTACTAGGGCGTTAGTTCGTCTTGGTCGAAGGGGTGATGTATGCGAAGACCGTGTACTCGCGAACGTGAGGGGAAGATACGTAAGGCCAGCGAGTGGTAAACGAGTGCTTTTCGCAGTGGAAACTATCTTTTACGTAGAGAGTGAGGCAGGCGCGAGGGTTGCTCGCAGCCACCCGCTGTTCCGCTTCGTCGGTCGTGCGCGAAAGCCAATGGTAGAAGCTAGCCCGATAGGTAATGCGATGCGCCAGAGGCATCCCTTATTCCGCAAACGCCGCAGCCGCACCACCCACCGCGCTACCGCCACCACCGCCACCATCGCCATTACCTCAATAAGTGGATCTCTATCGAGATTATCTTCGGTGCATCCCGGTTGAGTTACATTATTACTACATTTCGGAGGCTCGGAGGATACGCGAGCCAATTTAATAGCCAAATCACCGTCTGGCATTGGTTCGCATCGAGATACGTCAGTACGGATACTCGATGGCACCCTCCATCCGGATAACGCTCGGTGCTTATCTCAATTTAACGTTTCAATCTTTACGAGGACCATCATCTTCCTCGCGACGATATTCGCCTCCAAAATTTTCATAACGTTTGATATTTAACGAATGCCCCTAAAAATTTGTAACTATCGTACTTCGTGTATTTTTTTTGCATCGTTCGTGCGGCCAGAGGGACGAAGAATTTTCGGGGTCGAGAGATCGCTTTGCTTAAAGTTCGTGCGTTACTTTATGGGCCAAGGGTCGTGAGAGCGAGAGGGCTGGAAGATTCGAGAAGCCCCCGATACCCGGGGTAACTTTCCGTCTTGACGCTGGTCGACCAGAAAGAAGAGCCACGAGATCCAGCTTGAATGTGAAGGAGGGAAGAGCCCTTTGCTCGAGCAATTTCCCGTACCCTTTTATAGGTCGTTGGTCGCGCGACACGCCAGATAACGAACGTCCAATTTCTTCGTTCAACGAGGGAAAGAGGTTCGAGGGAGAAAGGGGTAGAAGGTTGAACGAGGATAAGAAAAGGACGAAGAGAAGATGGGACGATGGTCGTGGGGTTGCAAGGACGTACCGCGCGAAGGGACGATGAGACTGAGGGAGATGGTCGACGAATCGCCCAGCTCTTGTACACTATCGCACGGACACCGACGAAGAACGATGGAGTATGGTAGTGTGTAGGAGCATTAAGATAGGGTCTCCTTCTCTCTCTCTCTCTCTCTCTCTCTCTCTCTCTCTCTCTCTCTCTCTCTCTCTCGCCATGAAGTACGAGACGGAGGGCAATAAATACGCAAATAAACTTTGCTCGTTAACCTATCGGTGAAAAGTGAGATGGAGCTAGCGAGAATACGAGAACGAAAGAGGGACGAAAGTGTGGCGAGAAGAGGGTCGCGGGCTGGATTGGATGCCTCGGAGCTATCGGCATTTGCGGCTCGACGGACCCCAAGAATATACATATCACGCCCGAAGTACCCGAAGGATGGAAACGCTATGGACCTGTGGGTTTCGCGTATACCAACCTCTCGGCAGTGTTATATCGCCGAGCTCTGATTACTTACTCATCGCCGTTGGGCTCTCTTTGGTCTAACTCATTTTGAGTATCCGAAAGTAGCTTCGTGGTTGTGAGGCAAGGAAGAGGGGTGCTTATTCGATGCTCACTTCCTGCGCATACGTATCGCTACGGGAATCCATCTCCTCGAGTTTCATCGCAAGCTGCTATTCTCACACTTCTTACTAACGGCCATATTTATGATCCTACAAACTACTTCTGTACCTTATCTACACTATGAAGCTTATATTATAGTTATAGTTCCTTTCATTCTCTCCTATCATCAAACATTTGCTTAATTCGATTTCTGATTATTCTCTCAACCCTTTTCTTCATCATATTCTGATGAAGATGCCTCGGTTACTTTCACTCTTTCTTTTTTCACCCCCATTTGTTGGCAAAATAATGAAAATATTGGTACATCGATAATCCAATGACGTACCTCGTGGCCCAATCTTTTAAATTCACGGCGGTGAATTTAAGAGAAATTGCCTACTCAAAGTGGGTAACCACTTTAGTGTTTCCCAGTAGACGCGATATTCGCGGATGGAAAAGAGGGTAGGGGTCAGAAGCAGAGAGGTAGAAGAAGCGAGGAACCTCTATAGTAGCGACGGAGTACATATCCGAGCGTCTCTTGTCGCCTTTCCCAAGCGACACCGACACCGATGTTGCAGCCACCGCCAGCGTGCTCCAGACGACTCCAGCCCTCACCCCGTCGATCCTTCCTATACGTATTCCATACTATACACGACTACGGTATAGCACTTCGTCGTTCGTACGTCGTATCCGTTCGTATCAATTTGATGTCGAAGTCAGCGGCAGCGGAGTAACGGAGTATACGAGGGGGAAGGGAAGGTGGGAGAGAGGTAGACCTTCGTTTTCCATCATACGAATTGAACGAATACGTCGGCGATCGGAAGTATATCTACTTGCCGGGTGCGGGATAGACGAGGAGAAAGTGGATGGGAGTGAGAGACAAGAAAGACTTCCAACGTCTAGATCGATCAGAGCGAGTTGCCGCTAAGCATGCCCAAATGTCTTTTATCAAAAACGTTTTTATTCCTCGATACGACCTCGCTTTATTATTTTTTATTTTTTCGTTTTCTCTTTTGTTCACCCTGAATCGTCGATTTATTTCAAATGCAATTTTTTCCCCCCAACATTCCCTCGGCGACTAGTCGGCGTGTTGGGGATTAGGAAAAAAACTCGTTTCTTTGAGTCTTACCGCAAAATTTACGAGGAGTGTGCGAGTATTAACGAACCGCGGTTGAAAGAACGAGAAACGAGCCGAAACGGGATTGGCAAAGAAGGGGTGAGTGGTGCGAAGGGTGGTTACTGTATTCAGCCGCCGCGTGCCAGTATCGTCATTTAACGACTTCGACCAACTAGACACCAGTTTACCCCGAAATTAGCGGCATAGCCCATTCCAATACTTCTACCCCTTGAACAAGGGCTGAGAGGGGGAGAGAGAAAAAATCGTACGACCATTATAGCTACAACCCTCCTACTATATACGGATCAGACTCGACCCTTTGGAAACTCGTCGATATTGGCGCGTGATCGTTAGTACGAAATCCACCCCTGTTTCAATGGACGCTGATGCGTCTCGGGTTCATCGTTGGGATCGCCCCAATAACTGGTGAACAGCATTCAAACATGCTGAGTGTACACTATACCGTATCTCATTATCCTCATAGTCCACGCAAAATTCCAGAGGCACATAAATTCGTTATCATGCCGAGAGTCAAACGGTCCGACGAAAATGAATCATGACATCATATCCTCGGCGGATGTGGATATGTTTTATTCACTGGGAATTATCGAAACGAATATTTGTGTACGATAATTAAACCAAACGAATTTTCAACATTCGATAGTTTCTTTTAGAACTTTATCGATATTACGAACGTACAATCTCGTTGAATGTACCGTCGGAACACTTCATCCATGAGATGGAGAATGTGTCAAATCAACGCCTTTGGCACGGTTGAGCACGTATTCTTTAGACACCTTGTAGCGAGATATATACGACGATGTTGCATAGAACATATACGTTGTACGGTCCACAAGCATCGTGACCACAGGAGCACCGACCATTAACCGTGAGGGAACATAAGAAGGGACTTACTAGTCATAGCTTTCGTGTAACATTCTCCGGGTCTCTTTCAACACCCTTGCCGCTATTCCGCCACCCTGACACTAACGCCACGTCGACTCGTGGCAGCAACATGCTTCTTACTCGCGATGTTAGCAAGATAGCTGTGAGAGGTCGAGGAGAAGAGATGGGAGTGTGGGGCGGGCGTGGAAATGAGGAAGCGACAGAGAGAACCACCCGAAGAAAGGATGTTTTTCTACGGTCGCGTAACATCACCGTGACTCTCAACCCTCGAAGCCGTGACGTCCATTATTTCAGCTTTCCACCTTTATAACCCTACGCTACGCCTCCCCCAACATCGTCTATTTCTCTAGGAAAGGATACGAAAAAAGAAAGTACCGTAATATATACGAAAACAGCCAGCAATAATTCGACTTCTCGGATCCGATCGTCCAGTTAGCCGTGTTACGGTTACGTCGCATCCCCGTGACGATGCGGGGCTAAGCGTGAGAGAGAGAGAGAGAGACGAATAGAGTGGGCAAGAAGAAGAAGCCGAGGAAGTTGTCGACGACGACGACGACGACGAACCTTTCCTGGTGTCTCTCTCGCAAACCAGGCTAGCCAGCGCCAAACTTCAGATTTATCCTTCCCCGAAGAAGGGGGTCAGAGATTTTACTGGAAGTCTCTCTCGCGCGAGGCATTCGGCCAACTCTCTCTCCGGCAGAAGCGTCGCATCGCCCAGCGAGCAAGCTAGTAGCCCCCGCTGTGCCGAAAAGGACTCGCTATATATTCCTCTATCTTACCACTCTGTCTCACTCTTTCATTTCATGCCCTCACACGCACACACACATACACACATAGCCACGGATCTGCGTTCGGCGAGACGAAAGGGCTGGTTTCCACGTACACCGGACTAACTCACTACCTAGAGCGAAGCTGGAAAGAGGGAGGAAGTCGTTACTGTTAACCCATCGGCTGGAGGAATCTCTGGACAGCGGAGGACAGCTATTTCATCAGCCTCGATACTCCGCAGAGATGGGGAACATGTTCAAAAAGAGGTGGGGTTGAACTGATTATTTACAGATTTTCGATCCGAGAAATATTCTACAAACTACGATCTGATATTTATTACGCATCGACTGTTAGCCTTCTTCACTCTCTTCACTCTTTCAGTTCTAATGATAACAGCGATTGTGTCTGTCAGCCACTATGGTAATTTACCAATTTATCTTCTTTCTTCCTTGGGTTAACGCACACCCGTACATACGTCCACCGAGGACCTCGAAGTGATTGAACACTTCCTTGGGGTGGTCTTCCCGTCGTTATTTCAGAGTGACAAGAAAAGGCAACGGCGATCAACCAAAAAGGTTTCTCCATAATAGAATAAGAACATCGCAGGACGATTGTTCACTTCGAATACTTTATCACCTACTCGAAACTCGCATTTTCAGCTAAAACAACATCAATTCGTAGCTCATAAATTCTAACCCTCCGTCTCTCGTCTTTCGAACGAGCTCTTTCTTCCTCACTTTCTCATTATACCAGGCATAGGCGAGTAGCATCACGTAGAGGTGCTTATTTTCGAGATTGCCGCAGTCGTATCGGTTGACAACCATTAAGTTTTCCGACCAACTATCCAATGTACACGTACGCCACGTGTATGTGTGTCTCTTGTCTAACGAAAAGTATCGAAGCCACAGATGCTCGGAATCCAAGTGTGATTCGGGATCACACGGAAACATTGACGCGGGCCATTATACGGCCATGGAGCCTGAGATCTTAGATAGAGGTATAAGGAGGAAGAAAGGACACGGATCGTGGCGAGGATCGTCATAGACGTTGCAAGCTACTGGGAACGCGACGAGAAGCACAGCAGCCACGGTCTCACGTCCCTAAAGCACGCTCTTCGTCCCGATCAAATTTAACTTGGCGCAGCGAATTTCCAAGTGCTGTTTTACGAGTTTTCGTTGCCTCTGGGAATGGAGGGATCAGTCGTTACCGCGGAGAACGTCGCCCAGGGAACGTCCTGGAAGCGCACACAAGCACCCTTCCTTCCTCCTATCTTCCTCGAACCCTGCCGTCTATCCACCGTTCGCTCGTTTGCCTCTTACGACGATAGTACCCTTTTTGCAGCTTTTCCTCCGGACTACCGCACCGATGAGCCTAATCAATTTTTTAATGGGACGAATCGAAGATTGTGTTTGAACGAGGTATTTCAGCCGTCGAAAAGTAAAACAGACTTCACGTATAAATTGATCATTTACAAGGTTGATATAGGTACTTTATTCGTACCTAATCATGTTTGTAATTCTCGAAGTGTGGAGCTCGGCCGCGGATCGGACGGTAACCATGTCACACCTATGGAAGATTCCACGATAGTACCGGAGTGCATAATTCATAAGGATAGAAACGTATGGTATTTATAGATCAGTGCCAGTAGTATCCGGTGGAGGGAAAGGAGTTTTCATAAATTTTGATAATCACAAGTTCTGGAAGCAGAGAGACTACGAGTCTCGTGAGAATTCGAGAGTTGAGGAGTCGAGTTCCTGGATCTGGCCGAGGTCTGACCACGTACCGTTTTATTCACTGGCGCTTCGCTGCACTATAGTGGCCAACGAGTTTTTGATGCAGACTGGCGCCGGCAGATCTCTACCCATATACCACGGTATACAAGGGCTCCGGATCGGTCGGTTACGTGCTCGGCACATACTACACTCAGCGACGTCGGGAGAGGGAGGGGGATAGAGTGCTCGACTATTTCGAAATCGATGACGTCGAAGTGGGTGGAAAGGGAAGAAGAAAAAAGGGGTTTGTTGCGGGTAGTAGAGAGGGAGGGATGCGAATTTGCAAAGCGACGGGGTGAACGATAACATTAGGGGGCGAGGTGGTGGAGAGGAAAAAAAACGAACGAAGTAAAAAAAAAGCGTAACCCACCGGACGTACGTTGCTGGCGGACGACGAGTAGCGGTGTATATGTGTGTATGTGTGTGTGTGTACATATATATAAGACTGGAGAAAAGAAAACAGAGGCTGTGCCATTTTGCCTCGCTCGAGGGCGTCCGACGATCGAATTTACTGCCTGGCCGCTCCGACGGGCACAGAGCACTAGCCTCCACCTCCGCTCGGAACAAAACTTACCCTTATAGGAACTGCCTCCGAGAAAACCCTCTCTCTCTCGCTTCCTCTTTCGTTCAACCGCATACTGTATATACGTATATTATAGCTTGGACGCTTTCGCTGGCGTTGTACGGGACTTATCTCGACCACCGCGCCCCGTGAACCGTTCCATGGAAGCTTTATTCCAATAACATTTTCGGTGTGCCTCCATGACTCGGACCTACCGAACTGGCCTATGATCCAACCCCTCGACCTCAACGAGAAACTACTATACGACGTATTCACCGTCTCCCATTCTCTCTTCCCGCACCACTTTTCTTCATCTTATTCTCGATTCTACCCTCTTCCACTCTCGATTCTACCCACTTCCGGAAAGGCGGCCCGTACCATTATGTGAAATAATGAGGTCCGGCAACCCCTCGGTGGTGGTAGCGTGGCAATCAAACGTCAGACGTTACCGTCTATACGTATATCACGGACACATAAACACATATACACACAGAGGCAGTGTATACGGTATATTATATTGTGTATATACCGCTACGACGTGTGCCTCTATTAATATACGTCCAATTTCATAATAGAGAAATGGTTGTGCGCTTGTTCCCTCGAACGGCCAATGCCGCACGAGTGTAATTCCACTCGGTATATATAGGTACGAGAAGAATGAGGAAGAGAAGCTGTATTCCTCGGGTCGCTGGAACTTTCCGAAATGGATCGCAAGGAACAGAAGAGGAAAAGTCCTCGCCCAGGTTCGCTTCTCTCTTACGAGGTTGTCATTCTTTCCTCGCTGATACTACCTCCCCAAGGCTGCCGCGATTAGATTTTACACCTCCAGTTTCCAAGTTTTGGCTCAACAGCATCCACGTCGTCGAAACTTGAACTACGTGACGGAAGGGGCTGGTGTGGTCGTGGCACAGGTACGAGAATGGAGGTTGACTGAAGGCTGATCGATAAGTCTAGCACTCAACGACAGACGCGAGACATTACATCTTTTGCTGCAATCTTTCTGTTATGGACTACATTCGATTATTCACTATTATATAAATACGTATTTGATAGGAGAATACAACGTATTATATATCTTTCCTTTCGATTGCTACACTTATTTACTGTAACCCTTTGTTGTTGTATTTCTCGTTTGTAGAAATAGATATGTATTTATAGGTCGCGAGCAGCGATATTTATCGCTCGATAGGGAGACAAAGTGGAAACGGGTGCGGAAGTAAAGTGAACGGAGACAAAGAAAAAGTGAGATACAGAAGGAGAGACAGAGAGAGAGAGAGAAAGAGAGAGAGAGAGAGAGAGAGAGAGAGAGAGAGGGCCGGAAGAAGACCGTTTCAAAGGAAAAGGGGAAAAAAAGAGAATGAGATGGTACGAAGGGATGAAAGAAGGAGGTAGAAGCTCGGAACGTTTTTAATTAGCCTCGTGGAGGAATGAGGGTCCATTCTATCGAGATTCGCTTCCACTTCCTCCCTTGACTCCGGTGGGTAATTTGACGAACAGTATATTCGTTACAACAGAACAGTGGAGAATACCTTCGACGATTCTGTTTCGCAGTCACGTTCATTACGATTTCGTTCCTGTAAAGTATCAACCCACGATGCAATTTCGGATGAAATGGAAACAGCGATTCGACGTTACTACTCGTCCGTTACTCGATTCGGGATCTCGAGGGCCTAATTGACCTCTCGAAATTAATCGTTTCGTCGTACTCCGTAATTCTCGAAGCAATTTTTAAGCAATACGATAAGAAATATACCAACTTCTCATTGACTCGATTCATTCATCAAGAAACCATCCTGAAGAAGTACGCAACGGTTTGTAAGGCGATCGAAACAAATCCCAATCAAACGAGAGGACTTTTGGTGAAAGCATCGAAAAGTTACGTGCGAGCCGTCGAATAAAGTGGTCGGGATAGTGGTGGGTGAGTGTGAGAGAGAAAGAGAGAGAGAGAGAGAGAGAGCAGACAGGAGTGGGGTTGGCTCGGCCGACTGAAAAGCTGGCTCTCTTGCTCGCTTTTCGGTCTGGTTTGGCGCGGGAGTGTTGGAAAGTGGGCAGCCCGATCTGGTGTGGTAAGGGTCGCGGAATGGGAAAGCGTGAGGTGGGCCATAGGAGAGGGAGACAGAGAGTGAGAGAGAGAGAGCGAAGTGGCGGGACGGGATCTACGGCAGCAGCAGCAGCAGCAGCGTAGGACAGCAGCCGCGCGTTCGGTCCCACCACGGGATGCGGAAGAAGAGGGATGGGCAAAAGCAGCAGGGTTGGTAACCACCCTCGTAAGGTACGTACCGCACGCGGCGTTGAGCGCCGCGCGGATGGCGTTGGCGCGGCCTGGCGCGCCAACTAAAATTGAATCTGCGGACGAAACTTTGGTAACCTCGTCAGGAAAGCAAAGCCGAAGCCAAAGCCATCCATCGCCCGTTCGCTCGCTCACTCGCTCTCCCACGTTCGATCTACTCTCTTCCTTTTCTTCTCTGTCTCTCTCTCTCTCTCTCTCTCTCTCTCACTTCCTCTCTTCGTTTCCGCGGAAAGCTCAAGTTGCTCGCACTTGCTCTCTGGCTCACTCGTACTCTTAGCAACGCGAGGTCGTTCCATCTCCTTTCTCGGTTTCCGACTTCTGCAGACTGTCGATTGCGCTGGGCGAACGTCAGAGAGAAACGAAGTGCGAAACGAGCAAAGATAAAGGAGGAAGCGAGACGGCGACTGCAACCGCGAGACGGAAAGCGAGAGAAGAGGTGAATAATAAAGAAAACAAAAATCGTTGTGGCACGAGGCATGGTACGAGCGCGGTGGGGGATGCATACTGAAAAGAAAACCGTGAGAGGAAAATAAGGAAGGGCGACACGGGGATACAAGGGAGTAAGTGTGAATCGGCGTATACGTGGCATTTGCGTTTGTGTACATTTAGGGGGAACGCACGCCTTGGGCACACGGGCTTATCTCGAAAAACCACACCGTGTTCGGTTCGGTGTCTCGATTAATTCACCGCCGACGTTCATTTCGAATAATTACTCCCCTTTATCCTCCTCCCCTTCTCCCAATCCATGCTCATCCGCGCGCGATCTCTTCCGGGCTATTCCACCCCCTCCCTCTTTCCACCTCCCTTCTCGTTCGTTCACTCGTTATCTTCCTTTTTTTCTGTTCATCCCCCTCAGCTGATATACGGCGAAAGTTTCGAGAATCAAAGATCCCTCGAACGTTCGCAATTCAAACGGTCGGATAAAATGCATCCGAATGATAATTTAGCTTCGGGCTTTTTTCATCCCATTGAAAAAACAGACACCGCGTTCTATTAGTTCGTAAATAATTCAACGATTCCGACATCTCGGAATTCACAAATGGTCCGGAAGTTTTGTTTTTCGACACGCTTAAACGGACACGTGGTCGACTTGATCTTACGTGAAAAAAAAAAACGTCGTTGCCGCGTTAACTTTGGCCTTGTTCCTGCGTATAAAATTATCGATAAGAGGGGATTGAAAACGTATGAAGCACTAGAATTTCATCGTTGGTTGGATTAAAAAACTAAAGCACCTGATTTGTTGGCAGCGGTGGCTGCGTTGTTGATACTGGCCGCCGTTGTCAGCTTGGCTGGTTCCATCTTCTGTGGCACGGTATGCGTCGGAATCGGACCTGGATTAGTCATGGTCGTCATCGTCGTTGGCATCATCAGGGTTGACATGGTAAGCATCGTCGGGCGATATTAGTCGCCGCGGCGAGCGTTCCTCTCAACACGTTTTTAGTCAGAGATTTCTCCGATATATTCCGTCACTAGCTTCGCTTCCTCTTATTTACCTATCTCTTTTCGTTCTCTCTTTATCCCACTCGTTCTCTCTCTTTCTCTTTCTCTCTCTATATATATGTATAGATATTTATATATTTGTTTAATTCGCTGTATTGCACGAATGATGGTAAAACGCGGGTTTCGAAACTCCGTTTACTATTGATAGTCGATGGATAAACTTCGCGTCTCGCGTGCACGAACTTCGACGCAAACGGCTGACGGGATATGTCTTCTCATTTGTAAACGAGACGACCGTGGAGTCTTTAAAGGGTGTATCGCTGCAGAGTGTGTGAGACACGCGTGCCCGCACGATAAACTTCCACTCCCCCCACCCCCCAATTAACGCCCAACTACGAAACGTTAATTCTCACTGTCACACTTCTCAACTACGAAGTATCTCGCGACATTTTGCGATTTCGCTTCGATCATCCTTAATCCCGAATTATCTCTCGGCGTTCACGAATCCTATGCGAAAAAAAAACAAACAACCCGATCCCTCGATTATTATTCCTTGATGCGATTATCTTCTTGTCTTCGAAACACAATTTTCACTCGCGTCACGTCAAATTTGGGATTTATTTTACGTTTTTTTTCTTTTTTTGCCGATCAAATGACTCTCACATGTATCCTGAGTCCTTGCTCGTCGTCTTCCTTTTTGTACGTTTTATTGTTAATTATATCACGTAACTGGTGATAAAAACGTTGCGGTATCACTGAAAATTTCGACGAAACTTTGGATTTAGTTTTCTTTTCGTTTTTGTTTGTTTTAAGTTATCTCGTGACCGTTGAACAACGAAGATTCGCTTCCGATGCAACAATAAATAAAAAAATAAAACCGCAATTCACGCTGTATACTTCCGCAGTCTTCGAACGTCGTTGGATAAACTGGTTTTAAAATTTGCACACGTTTCGATTGATTTTTAATTTAGTTTTTTTTTTTTTGTTTTTCTGCTTAATTTCTTTCGTTCGTTATGTGTAATTGTTGTTTTTTTTTTAAATTTGTTTAACAGTTTTCAGGACTGACCGGATAAATGATAAAACGCGGACGCGAGACGCAGCAGCAGCGTGCCGCGGTGGTTACGTGGGTTCTAC